>JAPKLW010000150.1:53484-95332 GCA_026898455.1 Plectranthus barbatus | reverse complement strand
ATTTCTTGCATGTTGATCAGATTGGTAGATTTCCCTAGAATCTGTGCTCTTTATTATTTGAATTTCCTTTTAAAATTATTTCTTGTTTTGAAAAACCAAAACCCTACTTTTGAATTACCCAAACAAAGGTTTCAAAAACTATATTCAGTATATGATTCCCTTCATTGCACTATCCCTTTGGGTTCGACAACCTTCGGGTACTTATAAATTTATTTGCTCTATGCTATGATTTGTATGCAGATTTAGCATCGATCACAAGTCGAATTTGAGAGGGGAATTTTCGTGGGTTTTGGGTGTTTTGAGAGAGAAGAAATTGTGAGGGAGAGAAGGGGGGTTTTGTATTTAAAACTCGTTCAGATTACAACTTCGGCGACCCAGGACGTGTTCGGCGATCGCCGATATTGTTTTTGGGTCGCCGAAGTTGGTTCGAACCATTTTTCGAAAAATTCAATTGCGACCCGTTTACATTTTTGGGATCGCCGAAAATGTAAATGGGTCGTCGATTTTGTACCGTACTAAAAATTGAAAAAATGCAGATTCGGCGACCAAACCAACAAAATCGGCGATCGCCGAAATCATTTTCGGATCGCTGAATTTGCTTCGAACCTGAATAATTTTGACGACGAACTCGGCGACCCAAGGTTCACGATCGGCGATCGCCGAAAGTGTAATTGGGTCGCCGTTTTGATTCTTCCGGCAGTTCCTCGCGTTTGGAACTCCTCATCTGCAACCATTAACTCAAAAACCAAACGTGAACGCACAATGTGTAAAAAATGGAATAAGGAGATGCTAAAATGCTTAAAACAATGCAATAAACTCAATTACAGGTTGGATTGCCTCCGAACAAGCGCTTTATTTAACGTCTGAAGCTAGACTCAGCAGCATACATCCTATGGGTCAGCTAGGTAAAGTTCACAGACGAATGACACAGACTCATACTGAACATACGTTTTGACTCGATTACCATTGACAGTGAAGTGTGTGCTATCAGAACCTAGCAACTCTACAGTGCCATTAGAATTCACTTTATGAATCACATATGGACCAGTCCATTTAGATTTAAGTTTTCTAGAAAACAAACGGAGACGGGAATTAAATAAAAGTACCTGATCCCCCGGCGTGAAGTCACGGGGGCAAATGCGCTGATCGTGAAATCTCTTGGCTCGCTCCTTATACAGCCTCGAACTCTCGTATGCTTCATTCCGAAATTCTTCAAGTTCAGTCAATTGTATACATCTCTGCTTAGTTGCAGTCTTCAGATCCCAGTTAATTTTCTTGACTGCCCAGTATGCTCGATGTTCCAGCTCAACTGGAAGGTGGCATGATTTTCCAAATACCAACTGATATGGTGACATACCAATAGGAGTCTTGAATGCAGTTCTGTATGCCCATAGAGCGTTGTCCAAGCGAGTGGCCCAATCCTTCCTAGAAACCACAAATTTTTCTAGGATTTGCTTGATTTCTCTGTTAGCCAACTCTGCTTGTCCATTGGCTTGGGGGTGATATGGAGAAGTGATTTTATGATACACTCCATATTTTGCTAGCAAACTCCCCAGCCACTTGTTTTTGAAGTGTGACCCTCCATCACTCAATAGTGCTCGAGGTGCTCCAAACCGAGTTAGAATGTTCTTTCGTAAGAACTTGAGCACCACCTTGGAATCATTTGTTGCAGTGGGGATGGCTTCAACCCACCGGGTCACATAGTCCACAGCCAATAAGATATATTGATATCCATGGGACTTAGGGAATGGTCCCATGAAATCAATGCCCCATACATCGAAGGGCTCAATCTCAAGCATGTATTTCTGGGGCATCTCGTCCTTCTTTGAGATGTTCCCCATCCTCTGGCATCTGTCGCAGCCGGCCACGAACTTCTGACAGTCGCGGTAAATAGTAGGCCAATAAAAACCGCTGGTGAGGATTTTTATGGCTGTTCTATTCGCCGCACAGTGGCCTCCATATGGGGACAAATGGCAGTCCCCCATTATCTGCTCTCGCTCTTGCATCCCGATGCACCGCCTAATTACCGTATCAGCGCAGCGGCGGTAGAGGAATGGCTCATCCCAATAGTAGAACTTGCAGTCATGCAAGAACATTCTCTTCTGGTGTGAGGACAGATCAGGTGGTAGAACACCTGCAACCAAATAATTTACCAGATCCATATACCATGGATCGACCTCCTCCATAGCTAGCAGCTGCTCATCTGGAAACACTTCAGTAATTTTTATCCGGGGATCATCTCCTTCCACCGGATTTTCTAGCCTTGACAAGTGGTTTGCTACTACATTCTCACAGCCTTTCTGGTCCTTGATTTCCATGTCAAACTCCTGCAGTAGCTGGATCCACCGGATCAGTCTCGGCTTTGCCTCCTTCTTTGCGAACAGATAGCGGATCGCAGCATGATCCGTGTAAACCACCGTCTTTGCCCCAACCAAATATGCCCGGAACTTGTCAAAGGCGAAGACTACTGCCATAAGCTCTTTCTCAGTAGTGGTGTAGTTCACCTGAGCTTCATCCAATGTTTTGCTGGCGTAGTGAATCACCCGGAAGATTTTGTTCCTTGTTTGCCCCAGGGCAGCTCCAACTGCCGTATCACTGGCATCGCACATCAATACGAAGGGATCTGACCAGTCTGGTGAGATAAGTACTGGAGCGGTTGTGAGGGCCAGCTTCAGCTTCTCAAAGTCCTGCAAACAGTGTTCATCAAAAACGAATTTTGCATCCTTCATAAGTAGAGAACTCAGAGGTTTAGAGATTTTAGAAAACTCCCTTATAAAACTCCGGTAGAAGCCCGCATGACCCAAAAAGCTCCTCACTGACTTCTCATTGGTGGGGGGTGGCAGCTTTGAGATCGCCACAATCTTGGCACGATCTACCTCTAAACCTGCAGCAGAGACTTTGTGACCGAGGACAATGCCCTCTCGCACCATAAAATGACATTTTTCCCAATTTAAAACCAGGTTAGTCTCTTGACAGCGCTGCAGAACAGTAATCAGGTTTTCTAAACAGTTATCAAATGAATGACCAAACACAGAAAAATCATCCATAAAAACTTCCATAATGTTTTCAACTAGCCCACTAAATATAGACATCATGCATCTCTGGAATGTAGCAGGCATTACATAAACCAAATGACATGCGTCTGAATGCAAAAATACCATAAGGACAAGTAAAAGCAGATTTATGCTGGTCCTCGGGGGCTATCACTATTTGGTTATATCCAGAATAACCATCTAAAAAGCAGTAAAAATCATACCCCGCTAACCTGTCCATCATCTGATCAATAAAAGGGAGAGGGAAGTGGTCCTTACGAGTAGCACTGTTAAGTGCTCTGTAGTCGATGCACATCCTCCAGCCCGTAACAGGCCTGTGGGCGATCTCCTGGCCACTCTCGTCCTTGATGACGGTAGTGCCTCCCTTTTTGGCCACCACTTGTGTGGGGCTCACCCATTCGCTATCCGAGATGGCATAGATCATGCCAGCATCCAGTAGTTTTAGCACCTCTTTCCGCACCACCTCCTGCATAATGGGGTTTAACCTTCGCTGCGGCTGCACCTTAGGCTTGTACTCATCTTCAAGTAGAATCCTGTGCATGCAAATAGAAGGGCTGATACCCTTTATGTCAGATAGCGACCACCCAATAGCAGATTGGTGGTCTCTCAAAACTCGTAGTAATCTATCCAACTGACTAGTAGATAGAGTGGCAGATACTATTACCGGATGTGTATTGTTTTCGCCCAGGTAGGCATACCTCAGATGGTCCGGTAGGGGTTTCAGTTCCAGCACTGGGGGCTCCTTGGTGTCCTTTTGCAGCAAGGCCGTCTTGCGAGCCTCCTCTTCCTCTTGCTCGCTTCTCAGCTTGAGAAAATTTGCACTTTCCAACCTATTCTTTTCACCTGCACCCTCTAATGTTAGAACAGACTCTTGCAGCTCATCACAGACATCATATAGCTCATCACAAGAATAAACAGAATTTTGTACCCCATAATCTAAAGAATCAGTAGAGATGATAGATGAATCACAAGGATACAAAACCTGAACCATATCGCACTCCTCAAAGCAGTCATCTGAGTCGTGACGCTCCATGGCCTTGTAGATGGAGAAAGTGATCTTTTCGTCGTTCACCCTCAACGTGAGCTCTCCTTTCTTGATATCAATGAGGGCATCAGCAGTGTTGAGGAAAGGCATCCCAAGGATAAGTGGAATATTTCGGTCCTCTGCCATGTCTAGGACCACAAAATCAGCTGGGAAAATAAATTCCCCGACCTTCACTAGCACATTCTCTACTACCCCTTTAGGGTAGTTCACCGACCTGTCAGCCATCTGAAGTCTGATGGTGGTCGGTTTGATGTCTCCGATCCTTAGTCTCTTGAAAATAGAGAGGGGCATCAGATTGATGCTGGCCCCTGAATCGCATAGCACCTTCTCAAAGGTCTGCCCCCCAATCACGGAGGTGATAGAAAAATAGCCAGGATCAGCCCTTTTTACCGGCATTTTCTTCTGAATAATGGCGCTGCATTCTTCAAATAAATTCACAGTCTCGAATGCTCCAAAGGGTTTCTTCTGGGTAACCATATCCTTCAGAAATTTCACGTACCCAGGAATTTCCTGTACAACTTCAATCAGAGGGAGATTGATGTGGATCTTCTTCATATGCTCCAGAAATCTCTTGTACCTTTCCTCCTTCTGTTTCTTAGCAAACCTCTGAGGAAAAGGTACAACAATTGGGCCGGCCTGTGTGGTACTGTCTTCAGGACGAGTACTCTTGCTCTTTTGAGTCTGTTCTTCTGCAGGAAGAATAGGAGCAGGCTGTGCAACTTCAGGTTGCACGGGTGATGTGTCGACAGGCATAGGTGGGCCCTCATATCCCTTCCCACTGCGAGTAGTGATGGCGTTGCAGTGGTCCTTGGGATTTACAATAGTGTTACTGGGGAATTGTCCAGGAGTATGCTGATTTCCCAGAACATTGGAAATCTGAGATATCTGAGTGTCCATCTGCTTCATGTGCTTCCCCATCTCCTCCATACCATTCTGTAGCTGAGAAATTTCTCCCTCCATTTTTGTGGTCTTGGTATTGAAAGCTGAGATGAACTGAGTTAGGAGCTCTCTCATACTCGGCTCCTTGGGTTCATTTGCCACCCCTTGATTTGCAGCAAACCCAGGCGGAGGCTGCAAGGCGTTGTTCGAATTCCCATAGGAGAAATTTGGGTGGTTCCGGTTGTTAGGATGATAAGTCATGTTCCCCGTTGGATATCCTCTGTTGTTGTTGAAATTCCTCTGGTTCACATAATTTATATCCTCTATCTGCATCTCGATTCCCTTCTCATATCCCTGCTGAGGTGGATTATTCTCCAACTTAGCAAGGCGAATCTCCATAGACTTCGTAGAAGCAGCTACTTCATGTCTCATCAATTTTATTTCAGTAGCTAGGTCCCCAGTATCATCGACTGCTGCTATCATCATGCGCTCCTTTCTGTCTGCTGGCCAATTAAATTCACTCTTCGCCATCGTTTCCAACAGTTGTAGTCCTTCATGTGGAGGTCTAGCAGTAATAGATCCTCCAGCTGAAGCTCTGACATGCTTCTGAGTCTCCTCATCAAGCCCCGCATAGAAATAGCAGACCTGTTGTTTTTCAGTGTATCCATGGCATGGGCAGGAGCGAAGCAACTCCTTGAAACGCTCCCATGCCTCATAAAGAGTTTCCCCCGAGAACTGTCTGAACTGGCCTATCTGCATCTGTAGTTGGATGGTCTTGCTCGGCGGAAAGAACTGGATCAGGAATAGTTTACAGAGCTCCTCCCAGGATGAGATCTCACTGCGGTTCAGTGACAGATACCATGACAAAGCTCTGTCACGCAGTGTGAATGAGAAGGGGTGTAGCCGGATGTAGTCGATTGAGACCTGATTCTACTTGACTGTGTCACAGAGTAGCAGAAATTTCTGGACATGCAAATGAGGATCTTTAGACGGAAATCCCCCAAACTGTTTCTGTTGAGCAATGTGTATCAGACCAGTCTTCAGCTCAAAATTAGGTGTGTTCACCTTCAGTCCAAAGTCCGCATTTCGATGCCTATTAGTCATCGGCTCGTACATCTCATCTATAGTGGGCTGTCGTGGTACTTCTGGAGCTTGATGCTCCTGAAGTCTCAGATTAATCTCTTGTAGCTGCCTCTGCAGCTCAGCAATCTGTGTCACCTGATCGTCAGCCAAATGAAACGCTAACTTTCTTCGTGCAGAGTTCTTTCGACAAGTGGAAACGATCTCCGGATCTATAGGTTCAAGAGCTGGACCTTTTGACCTGGTTCGCATATACTACCTGCAGGAGAACACACAGTGAACAACACAGAAAAGAAATTGGAAAATAAAATAACAATACGTAAACCTAAACTCTAGAGTAAATAGCGTAATATCGAAATTAGTGTTAATTATAAATCTGTGCAATCCACGGCAACGGCGCCAAAAACTTGATAGCGTGTTTTTCAGCACGCTATAGCTGCAAGTGTACAGATCACTGCAGTGGGCAAGTAATAAATTATCGAATCTCAGCTTTGATGAACAATCAAACAATCATTTACATAATTCGATTCCAATTTAATTTCCAAATATGTGAGTTAATCTCATAAATGTTATCAGGCGACCCTCTCGGACTCTCAACCATAACATGGAAATAAACGACCTAGTGACTCCTCTCGGATGCGCAAAAAGACTTTTACTCTTGATAAAAACCTTAGATTTCACAACCCTGTAATAAGTCAAATTCCTCTCGGACAATCGACCTATCAAATTTAATTACTCTGCATCTTAATCAATAATCTAGACCTCTCGGTTCAAAAATTACCAATTTGAACTACAGTCAATGGCCAATATCTCGTAATTATAGAAAACCCCAGCCGTAATTAAAACATCAATGGAACAGGAAAACCAAATCTTATAGACGATTGAATGAATGTCAACAAGTCTCAAAACCCTAGAATCCAAAAAGGACTTAGCCAAGCATGCTAAGTTCTAAGAAAACAAAGAAATAAAGAGTCATAGTAACGAATATCATGAAAATCAAAAACCCGTGATCTTCAATCTTAAATTTCTGGAGTGCTCTTCAAGTTTTCTCTATTCCTTGAGTTCTCCCAGCGTTTCTCTCTTGAAAAATAAAGTCAAGGAACCTTTTTTAGGTTCAGGGAAGTCCTATTTATACTTGGGGATCTTCAAATCTTGAAGAGATATGATTTTGGGCCAAAAACTCATCAGAATTACCCGTTCGGCGACCCATAAAACGCGATTGGCGATCGCCGGAATTGTGTGTGGGTTGCCGAAGTTGTGCCGCAGAGAATTCCATGATATTACAAAATCAGCGACCCGGAGACAAAATCGGCGATCGCCGAAAATGAAATTGGGTCGTCGAATTTGTGCCGTATTCGAATGGCTGAAAATACGAATTCGGCGACCCAGGTGCGAAAACGGCGATCGCCGAAGATGCAATTTGGTTGCCGAAATTGCTTTGAACAGGATTTTGGCTTTTTCTTCGATCTCTTCTCACTTCTTCACTTTCCCGATGCAAGTTGGCATCGATTGGCCCTATGATACTTAGTCAAATCTTATAAACAACTCAATTGTGCGTGAAATCTGCATAAACAACCACAAACCAACCCAAACGTAATAATCTTTTAAATATTATAAATAACATATAAAATCCTCAGCAAATTGTTCAGTATACGGTCAAAAGTAATCATATTCACATCAGTAAAATGCACAAAATGAGTGTTAATCAGTTATGTCCGATCATTTTAGCGAGACTTACGAGGTAGGGGTGTGTTGAAGTTTTGTTTGCGTTCTAATGTTCTAACGTTCTGGGGTACTATTGGCAGATGATGGTGGAGCAGGCCATGGGTGAGGTCCGTGCTCGCTTTGCCTTGTAGTTTCCCGACTTGAATAAAAGCTTACTGGACGAGCCTATGGAGGGAACTGGGAACAAGGCGCCGTCCCCAGAAGCTGTCAAGGACGATCACTGGAGGATCGTGTGCCTTCCCAAACTGGAGATGTCCCCAATGATAGCCTGAATGCCGAGGAGCCATAGAGGGATGAACCGTCAGGTCAGCAGCCTGATCCCTCTGGGAATCCGAAGCTTTCTTCGTCCGCAGTAGCTTAACTCCATCTCGTGAATCTGCTATCTGAAATCTTTAAACTTTGTTGATTTGCATTTTAATTTCTATACTCCAGACAAATTTCACTTTTGTTTTTGTTTGATGGTCTGGGAACGATTAGTGCTTATGAATCATGACCCTCCATAGGGGCCAATGGGGTGGTCTTTTTGACATGCAATCATTTATTTCTTTCTTGGATATGTTTTGCTTCTTTTTTATCCTGAAAATGTAGGACCGAAATAGGGGAGGGTCGTGAGTTTGGGTGATGCGCCAGACATCGCCCCTCCGACGCTCAAGTTAGTACTTCGTATTTAAAAGAAATGACTAATAATCAAAATTGCGTTGAAAAATATGCAAGATATAAAAGATAAAAAGTGAGAGAGGGCGTATTTGGTAGGTCCTTAGTTAGGGACCTGGACTCAATCCTATTGGTAGTATCATTTTAGGTGCTTGATGTTCCAGCTATTGCTTGTGGGTTTTCCATCAAGGTCGGCAAGGCTGTAAGCCCCTTATCCTGAGATTCTGGTTACTGTGAATGGTCCCTCCCATTCTGGGGCGAGCTTCCCTGCCTTATCTTCCTTCGTGTTCTGGAACACCTTTCTTAACACGAGGTCGCCTTCTCGGAAGGTCCAGAATCTCAAGTTTTTGTTAAAGAACTTTTGAACTCGTTGTCGTCTTTGTGTCGTTCGCGCATACGCCTCGTTTCTTACTTCATCGATTAGTTCACAACCCACCATGAGGTTATTGTTATTGTCTTCAAGTCGATAGAATTTGACCCTTGGACTTCATACCTGAGTCTCTATAGGTATCACGACCTTCTCGCTGTAGGCTAGGGAGAATGGGTAGCCCCAGTTGTCGTTCGGGGGTCGTCCTATAGGACAAATGGACCCTAGACAATTCTTCCACCTATTGGGACTTGTGGTCCTCTAACTTCTTCTTTAGCGTGTTGATTAGGGTCTTGTTTGTTGACTCGACCAGTCCATTGGACTCAGGGTACCTTCGGTGTTGAAAACACGAGCTTGATTTTGAATTTTTCGCAGAAGGCCTTGACTACTACTTGTAAATTGGGCTCCATTGTGGGTCCTAAGGAATTTGATGACTTCCAATTCTCGTGTGGTCCTTAGTGCTTAAGTTTCCACTCACTTGGTGATGTAGTCAGTGGCTATGAGGATGTACTCTTTCTAGGTGGAACCTTTAGGCAGCTTGCCTACGATGTCCGTTCTCCATGACATGAAAGACGATGGGGTGATTGTTGCATGTAGAGGCTCAGCACTGATGTGGGATGTGGCCTCGAACCTCTGGCATTAGTTTCATTTTCTGGCAAATTCCCTCGCGTCTTGGCATAGGGTCGACCAATAAATCCTGTAGAAATTGTCTTGTGGGCTAGGGACCGACCCCCAGCATGGTTTCTGTAGTCTCCTTCGTGAATTTCGTATAATATTTGAGTTGCCTCAGGTTCGTCAATTCACTTGAGCAGGGGTTCGTCCAGAGATCTCTGGTACAAGGTGTCATTTACCATCATGTATCGGGTAGCTTGTCGTTCAAGCCATACAACTTTGTTTCTGTTCGTTGGTTTGGTTCCATTCAAGAGGAACGATCTTATGAGCGTCATCGTGGAGGACACGTCTTTCGCGGCCACAGGAGCGACCTCCATCTTGTTCATGGCCATCGAATATTTGACCCATGTGACTGGGATTGGTTTCTGGATCGGGGTTGTGATTGTGGTGGCTAGATAGGTTAGAGCGTCGACTATGCAATTTTCTTCTCGCTCTACGTACTTGATGTTGCATTCCTAGATGGATTCTTTTAACTTTTTCATTTTTTCATGATAGCACAGCCATCGAGGTTTCTCAACTTGACACTCTCTGTTCGTTTGGTTGACCACCAATTGCGAGTCGCTTAGGACTTCCACCCTCCTAGCCCCTTGTTCTTTAGCCATTAGGGTGCCTCTTAGTAGAGCCTCATATTCAGCTTCATTGTTGGTCGCATCGAAGTTCAGTCGTATTGACCTTTGAAAAGTTTCGCCCCAGGGGCTGGATAAGTGTAGTCCGGCTCTGTTGCCGTGGACGTTGCTGGCTCTGTCTATGTGTAGGAACCAGGGTTCCTCTACCGCAATATCATGGCTGAGATGGGCCACTTCATGCTCTGCCTGGACTTGGAGGTCGTTCGTGAATTCCACCACAAAGTCTGCCAGTACTTGTGATTTGATCGTGTATTCTGAGGGTGAGGTAGTTGATGAATTGTTTTAATTTGAGTGGGGTCGGCTTCGATTCCCCTCTTTGTGACCTGTATCCCATGAACTTGCCGGAGGACACTCCGAATGCACATTTGGCTGGGTTGAGCTTCATGTTATACTTCTCAAGGGTTTGGAATGCTTCCTGCAGGTGCACCACATGGTCCTTCTCTTTGAGGGACTTGACCAACATGTCTTCAATATATACTTCTATGGTCCTCCCGATGAGGTGTTCGAACATCATGTTGACCAACCTTTGGTAGGTCGACCCCACGTTTTTGAGTCCGAAGGGCATCACCTTATAACAATAGATCCCTTTATTAGTCATAAAGGTCATCTTCTCTTGATCCGATGGGTGCATTAGAATTTGGTTGTACCCTGAGAATGCGTCCATGAAACTCAGGAGATCGTGGCCCGCAGCTGCATTTATGATGTTGTCGATGTGCGGCAGCGGGTTAGGGTCCTTAGGGCATGCCTTGTTGAGGTCGGTGAAATCGATACAAACTCGGTTTTTGCCGTTCTTTTTCTTCACGACCACGATGTTGGCCAACCACGTTGGGTATTTGACCTCTATTACCGACCCGATGCTCAAGTGCTTGTCAATTTCCTCGTTCATAGCCTGGTTCTTTTCGTGGGCAAACATTCATCACCTTTGCTAGATGGGTTTCTTATGGGGATCCACTTGCAGCTTGTAGGTCATTGCCTCTGGGTCGATTCTTGCCATATCCTTGTGGGACCATGCAAAGACATGAGGTTTCAAACGTATGAACCGTACGAGCTTGGTGTGCACCTTTGGGTCAGCTCTGCCCTGATAAAGGTTGTCTTAGTGCGGTCGCGCTCGTCCAGGTGGACCTCCTTCAGGTCTTCGGGAGGTGTGGATATTATTGGTTCTTCAATGGTGTTTACTGCCTAGAGGCTGGTGTAGTAGCACTCCCAGGATGCTGTCTGTTCTCCTTGGATGTTGTGTATTCCCCACCTCGTAGAGAACTTAACCACTTGATGGTAGGTGGAAGGGACGGCCTGAAGTTCGTGCAATCAAGGTTATCCCAGAATGGCGTTGTAAGCTGAGGGAGCGTCCACGACCTGAAAGGTCAGGTCCAAGTTCTCTCCGCCATAGTAGATGGGCAGACGTACGTCTCCTAGCGTGTTTCTCTTTTCCCCACTGAACCCAGTTAGTTTTGTGATGTTGCCTATTAGCTTCGACTCGAGGATGTCCATCTCCTTGAAAGCTTGGAAGAACAATAAGTTTTTCGAGCTCCCATTATCTATCAGGATTCGCCAAACTCGGCAGTTTGAGATCAGCAATGAGATGACCAGTGCGTCGTGGTGTGGATGGTGGATTCCTAGTGATTCTTTGCTGGTGAACTCGATGATCTCGTGCTCTAGGGTTTTGCGGGGCATTCTGTCCGTATTCCTGGCAGCACGACAGGCTCTTTTGGCCAAGCTACGGTTGATCTCGTTGACCTCCGACCCTCCAATAATATTGTGCACCATTTTGTCCATGGTCGGAGACGCTGGCGGTGGTTTGTCATTGTTCGACTTATTCCCGGGGTTGGTCTTTTCCCGGGTCTAGGTCTTCTTTCCTTTCAGTCACCTTCAAATAATGTACTAGCTAATACAATGACTTAAGATAACCATGCACGATCAAAAATCTGATGGTTGATTACTTAGGCATGAAATCAAAATAAAATTAAAAAAGACAATAATGAACAACAAAACACTAAATACATCAAGTAATGGAACAACTTCTATGATAAGCATTAAACAATCAATCACAACACTCAAAACAACAAGGTCAATCTCAACAACACTAATACCAATCAATCAATCTAGTAGGGAAAATAATCAATTTAGGAAAACTGAGGATTTAGGACGGACAATGCAATGGCCATACAATTGATGACTGAACTCCTACAAACCGACTTTAATCTTGATTGTGTTGATCAATTCACCGGAAACTAGTCTACCCCCTTAGGATCGATAAGAAGACCGTAGATCACCTAAACTATACGAACTTCATGTTGTTCTACCTTATGCAGCTCCAAACCGTTCATGGATTAACGACCTACATGCTTCTTCTTCTCACTAGAGCCGAGTTACACATACATGCATGATCTGTACACGAAAAATAGGTCTACTTATTGGCTACAACCTAGTTGACAAATTATCAAACATATGGCGCCTAACATAAATATATGATAGATGTTAAGCTCGAGATCAATGCAAACACACATCAAGAAGTAAGTAGAGCATTCAATCAATCTATTTAATCCATTACAATTGTCCAATCCTAAATCACTCACAAATCCAGCCACTCATTCCTTGAGTTGATAGCAATACAAAGGAAATCATAGTCAATTTCATTACAAACTCTTGGTATTGAGAAGGTAGGTCTCTAATATTCACTTTCTTAGCTTGATTCTTCACTTTGGAGCCCTTTTTCTTCAATTTGCATAAATTCCCTCTCAAATCTCACCCTGATCTCGACCCAGAGCAGTGACAGGATGATAAAACAATCAATAGCTGTCCACCTCGCCAAAAAACTCTTCTACCCTCGATTTTTCATATATTTATAGACTCAGCTCCACATTTTGCCCGAAATCAACTTCTACAACACTCCAAATTCTCTAAAAATATGCCAATTTCCGGAGTGGAAAAGTTTGATTGATTTTGACCGTAATCCATAGGGTTTTGGTCAAAATTCATCGTTGTCTTAGCAAAAAATCTCCTCGGCAATGATTATGGTCGAAATTCTGGAGATTTTGATCGAAAGGGCTCTATCCCAACTCTAGCCTTCAACACTCCATACGGGTTGAAATTCTTCGTTCACAAATTGAATTTTGGTTGAAATATTCATAAAAATTTGCTCCAAACTTTGAATTTTGCCTTATTCTCACACCTACATACTTGAAAACACTCGAATACCAAAGGTGAAGTGAAATCTACTCAAAATATATGATATATAGGTGAAATTTATGTAAAATGACCTATAAATGCAACATCAAAGCACTTAAAATATGTACATTACTGTTGGTCCCCGATCAGAGTGTTTTGTATGCAGCACAAGTATTAAATTAATCTTGCACGTAACTTGCTAAGGTCTCGACTTAGCAAGTGTTTATCAAATGTGTTTTAGCTCAAATTTTCGTTAATCCAAATTGCAGTTTATATTACAACACTTGATGTGTTGAGTTTCAAATATATATGCGTAGAATGTAACGAAATAAAACATTAAGGACACAAGGATTTTATAGTGCTTCGAACAACTGTTCTACGTCCACTCTTCAGTCCTCCGACTGAAAATTCACTAGAAGAATGAGTACAAGATCAGGCATGATCTCTAACGTTGAGCAGCTCCTCTGTCTCGTTAGTGCGCACCTTCAAGCACCTCGATCTCCAATCTTTAACCAGTGTCGCCCCTTTGAGTGAGGACAAACCTCCCTTCTCCTTAGATGTTGACTGTTGGGAGTTTTATAGTTCTACTCGGAACCTATCCTTGTGTTGGCATTGCCCGTAAGAATCAGGTTTGCGCGATATTCGTGATTGTTAGATTCTTTCCAGAGTAGAAAGAATCCCAAAATAACCTTTGAAGTTAAACTTCGTAGGTCTCGAGCTTTAGAGATGAAAGCTTGTAAAAAGTTTCAATCAAGAGCTTAGCTCGGATGTGTTCACGTAATGTAGTATTTGATCTCTTTTTGTTATCTCTGAGTGTAGAACTTCGCGAACCTTTGAATCAAATAAGGATTACACCTATTTATAGGTGAGGATTCAAACGGCTGTTTGAATCCTATCCGTTATACTCAAAGGCATTCCTAGCCTATCTGTGTTCTTTCTTTTTCTGCAGTGGACTGAGACTCTTCAAGTCTCCACATCTCTGATTGGCATAGCATCTATCTGTAGCCGTCTCTATCAGAACGGATCCTTCATAGGTCTGAACCCTCCTTTGTGTATCATGATTATTCTATCTCCTAATTCGTCGGGTTTCCTTGTGATTTGTGATCCGTATGATCTTCGACTTTTTATCTTTTCTGGATTGCTGATTGTTGTTTGTTGGCTTCTAGCACGCGGGTGGTATCTCAGCAGTTTGAGCTAAGACATTCGGATTCTACTGGAGTTATTCCTTCAACATTCTTGTAATGTTCCTCCGCATTGCTGTCCCTTTCTTCCTTTCGCAATCTTCAGCAATTCTTCAAGTCTACTGACTCCTTCAGCAACTTTGATTCTTCTTCTTTCTAATTCTATTACAACTCGAGTATGAATTCCTATAGAGGACTTTTACAATTGACTCGATACTGAGTTGCTAGAGCTTTGATGCACCAAAACATATCGTCCTAAGACTATGAATCAATTACAATCAGAGGAGTTTTTATAATATCTAACAATATTCCTAACAATTTCTTCTTTTTGGGGCGATCAAAGCCTCTATCTAAAGCTTTAATTCTTACTGATCATGGGAAAGTGGATTACTGAGATTACAAAGATTTTCCTATCAAGTCTATTCTCAGCGTCTCAACTCCTGTAGACTCAGTAATTTTCCTAAACATTCCCTCTTAAAATATCTAGGGTATTGCTCGATTATTCAACAATTTTCATCTTGTAAATGGCTTCAATATCTTTCATCAGATTAGCACACAACACATTCACACATAATTTCATCAAGCAATTATAGGAACATTTCACACACATCACATCCACGCAGTTCTATGTTTACACTAAATGTGTAACTTCAGCTAATCCAATCAGATCAGTGTTGGACAATGAGATGTTTTCTTCAACCTGGGTGAGTTTCCATTAAAAATATCATGCTCAGTAGTACATGAAACACATACCCAAATCGAAAAACAAAAGTTTTCAAGTTTTTCAAACCAGAAGACTCATAGAGTTAAGAGAGATGTTACTTTTTAGTTGTTGAAGAGTCTGAATAAGCAGCATGTCTGGCACTTGAGGAATCGACACTAGGCTTCTTCACATTCTTGACTGCTTCCATCGCCATTTTCTTGAAGTTGTCCAAGACAGCTTCTCTTTAATTCTTCTCTGTTCTTCTCTCTCCTCCTCTTCGCGTTGTCTCCTTAAGTCTTCTTCCCGTTGTCTTCGAGCCTCAAAGCGACGAAATCTGTCTTCTAGCTCCTTTAATCTTTCTGCTTCTTCTGCTAGCCTCTTCTCTTCCCCTTCTTTGTCGCAGCAAAAATTCCGGTGGAAAAGGTCTCGAAGTTGTCTTGTTGAGTAGCAAGTATTTCATCTTTTGCTCTAGACATTTGATTAGTAACTTCAGTGCGCACAATTGGTACCAGATGTTCTCCGATGCTTCTTCCTACCATTGTATGGATGAACTACTGGAGGTCCCTCTGATAAGTACTGGAGCTCAAGGGCTCAATTTCCATGATTTGGGGTTCCTCCGATAGCACTATTTGATTCTCGGCAGTAGGAATAGATATAGTGGTAAAAAATCCTTGAGTAGAAGTGGATGGTTGATCAACATGAGTTGTTGCAGTAGGTGCATTCTCTCTTCTTTCTTCTTCAGCAGTAATCGGAGAGGGCGGCCTAACTCTTTGCATCCTGGAAGATTTGTTGGCAAGTTGAGTTAGGGCTTTTTCCTTAAATTCCAACATTCTCCTCCTATCCTCTTCTCTCTTTCGTGCGGCTTGTTCTTCGGCTAATTTCCTCTTCAATTCCTCAGCTGCGGCCATCTATTGTCTCATGGCTGGAGATTTAAATTGCTGAGCGAATGGTGGAGAGTCTTCAATAGCATATTCGGATGGTGGCAGCGAGCAATCTCCGATGGCTACTTTGTGAGCCTTGATCTTCTGCAGCCTTGCAGCAACTTGCTTCTCCGTATACTGTCGCTTGGATGTCAGATCCATCCAATCGTCTGCCCATTCTTCTTCACTCCTCCAGTAGTTGAGACCCATCCTGGCCATCATAATTGAGCGGTCCTCACAATGCAGTTCATGAGTGGCATAATCAAAGAATCGTCATCTCTTGAACTCTATTCTCAACCAATCTTGATCGGATGACTCGCCTTGTAGTTCAGCTGGATATGAATTCTCAACTTTTGCGGCAGCTTCAACTTCTATAAAAATATCTTTTGCCCAGGAGATGAGATCATCGTTCTCCTTATCTCTCACCGTGACAGGAGGACACCGCTTCACAATCCTCTTTGCCTTGTAGTTCCTGTCGGGTAGTCCTTCCATGGGCACTCACAGAGTTTCTTCTCGGAATACAGATTCTCCATCTGTGATAGTTCATGCATCTTCCTCATCATTAGATCTAGGAATATCACTAAAGGATATACCTGAAACTTCTGGAGAGCTGGGAATCGGAATGCGTCATTGCCAGATGGATTAAATGGTTCTTTCGAGCACACTTGTAGTATCGGCGGCATTATTCCATCTTGGAACTGTAGATGGCTCAATCCCCAATACACGTAAATATTGTTCATTACGTGCTCGCACGCTTGTAGTGAGTTCTGCTTGTAGTAGTGCTCGAGTTTCAACATCAATGGAGGTAGTTTTTTCTTTTGGAATTGATGTCTCTTCAGCAGTTGTTACTTCAGCATCCTGTGTTCTATCGGTTGCAGTGAAGATCTGCTGAACGTCTGCTGGTATAGCTACCCTTGGTTGCTGTGAACCCTTGTCCTCTTCACTTTCCCTAAGGCTAGCATTCTCCTTCTCTGCTACCTTATCTCCTGAATCTGTAATCGGAATCAGCACCAAATCGACTTCTGCCATAATTGCAACAACTTGGCTTTCTTCTTGCTCAGCCAATTGTTCTGTTTCTTTACTCTTTTCAACAATAGCAATGTTTCCAACTTGCACATCATTCTGTATCAACCTTCTTTCAGAAACTTCTTCAGCACTTACGCTTCCCCCTTGATTGGTGCGGGCTGAATTAGTATCACTTCAGAACTCCTTTCTCCTTGCGCGGGAGTCTGCAATCTTCTTGTTTCTTTTACGACTTCTTTCATCTGTCTTCGTTAAAGATCAGCAGCTGATTCGACATCCTCAGCAAATGTGACCTTGTCTTTCCCTTTTTTGGCTTTGCCTTCTTAATATCCCTTCAAGTAATACGACCGATTTCTTCTCCAGCTTGAATCTTGGCATTGCACTATGTGTAGCTCTCCATGACTTCTTCATAGTGAGAATGTCTCTCATCAAGAGCCATCTACAATCCAAACTTGTCATAATCTATTTGTTCACGTGACTTTTGGAGCACTCTCTATTGTTGCCTATTTTTTCGTGATTCCTCCTCACCGGAAAATTCAAGCCTTCTTTTTGTAGTTGTATATGCGGTTTTGGTCGCTGTTTCCTTTATGACATCTGGGATTGGTAGAGAAATATCTATCTCTGGCATTGTGATTTTGAGGGTAGTTCCTTGAAAACGGTCATGCTTGTCCCTCTTTTTGGCTTGTTCGTCATCACCTGCTGGCTTCCTCCTCCTTGGCTGAGGACTTGTTTGTGTATACCTCTTCTTCACAATGGGTGGCTCAGGGGATTGACCAGTTTCTGTGATAGATTGTCGACCAAATTTTCAGGTTCAGTAAACAGGGCATCCTGTTCTGCTTTTCGCTTTGCTTCTTCAACTTCTTCGGCGGTAAGTGGAACTGCAATAGGCATGACAACATTTCCTTGGTAGGGATCCTCTTCGTCAGAGCATGGATCATCAGGAATGACATTTCTCTTTCCTTTTGGAATCAAAGGATCTTTGAAGCTCTTCGGTGGTTGCTGTTTTTTGGTTGGCGGTATGTAGTCGGAGTAGATCAAATCCTCACCTCGGCAACATCATCCTTCTGCTATGATTCCCTCTAAAAAGTGGCTTATTTTCAATCTGAAGCCCACATCTTGAGTGAATGTGTGATCCTTATTCACACTCTTGTTTTTGTAGACATGCGCTAGCCATTTCGTGTAGATGAACTTCGCTCAATTTCCACGAATTTGATACTCAATCACCATCATGACAGCAAACTTCTTAGCACTTAGTTCAGAAAGCGAACCAACTACGCCTACTAACATCCTTATGACAACCTATGCTAAACTCTTCATTGGTTCTTCTAATGACCGTAGCGGTGCTGCTATCTTCTATGAGTCTTTGAAGGTTTCTATCTTCTATCGCAACCATCTTCTTTCCATTTAAGAATGATGTAGTTGGCTACGTCTTTACCATCATTCGGAAGTCCGTACTTCTTCTCCAAAACTTCTGGACTTACCACAATCTCGATACCCAAAACACTTGTGGTGAAGAACTTCTCTTCTTTATCAACTACTGCGCGAGCGAAAAACTCTGCAACTATGTGCGGACGAAACTTCTTGGGTTCCGCAAGTAGGTACTTCAACAGGTTCTCGCGGTCCAATTTACTTATGAGAATTTCACACCAGTGCTTTCGAAACAACGACTCATAGAGTATCTTATCTTTTTTTACTTGAGTGGCTCTCCTCTACTCGTAGGTGAGTTTACCGGCCTCCTTACCATGACTTATGGCAACTAGACGATTGTAAGAGATTGATTCGTCAATATCCTCCGTCTTGTAGATGCATGTGACAGTCGGTTGGAATTGTTCAGGCTCTTCGGGCATGTTGGGCTGGCCGGATGACTCTGCAGGGGAACTGATGCGGTTGGAAGATTCTGCCATTGATGCTTCTTCTAAAAAGCTTAGAAAGTGTAGCACAGAAGAAAGTTCAAAATCAGAGAATATGGAAGTATTAGGGTTTTGAAAATTCCCAAACCAAACTTCCTGTATACGATCCCAAGTAACCGAGTTTACTGTGAGCGGTTGGATCTCTCCTTCTAATATGGATGAAGCAACGGTTGGGCAGTTGGTGACGGTTCATCTTACGTCCCACTTAGTTAGAAACTTGTGCGTGGCTGACGTGTCTCCTTGGTATTCGTCTCTGCCCTTAGCTAGAGTGTCCTCTACAATTAATGCAGACTCTGTAGCTTCGTTGTCAAAAGATAATCCCGCCTTTCGAGATATTTGAAATGATTATTTCCACCTTGTTTGCTGGTCAATCATGCAAATGTACATTTGCTGAGGGTAGAATATCCAGTAATTTGAAAGGCCTATGCTTAGAGCTTCGACTCAGCATTCGATTATCTGAAATTCCCCTATTTGTGTTGGTTGTAGTAGACCACATAGTTTGCTGAGAGCTTGGATTCAGCACTCCTTGATTTTATTGTGATATGTACATTCCTTAGACCTTGTTTGCTGAGAGCTTGGACTCAGCATTCCTTTTGAAAGGTCCTACATTTAGTAGATGCTTATAGTCTGCTGAGAGCTTGGTCTCAGCAATTACTCAAGGTGTATCCTTAGCAGTCTACAGATGTCTGCTGAGAGCTTGTGCTCAGCATTCTTCGGGGTTCTATCGAGAGCTTTGACTCAGTAGAAAATTTCATTTTTTTGTTTGCTATTACCGAATAGCAATCTTCATCAATCTGTAGAGAGCTTGGACTCGGCATTCACCGGATATCTGCTAAAAGGTTGGATTCAGCAGTTCTTCTCTACTCTTTTGATTCAATGAATCCTTTAAGTTCAAGAGTCTTTTTACTGAGAGCTCAGAGTCAATAGTTGTCGGGAATCTGCTGAGAGCTTGGACTTAGTAGTCAGCAGAGACTAATTTGCTTGAGTTAATTCTCCATTTCAGCTTTCAAGCACTCTACTTTCGACAGGGTTGGGGAGACCTTAAGAAATTCCTATCATCTGATTTTCCTTTAAATTTTCAATCTTTTCATGGAAAATCATCTGATTTTTTATAGGATTCTAAGCACACAAGGATTGTATTGATCTAGCATTTTGACTTAGGCGATTATATTGTTTGAGACAACAGAGTATTGTCATCAAATCGAGTATTTTAATTATATAATTTATTTACAAGAGTTACACTTCGCAAAGTATAATACTACAAGTTTACTATTGGTCCCTTAGATCAGAGTCGTCGTGGTAGTGATAAAGTACAAACACGAAATGCAGCGGAATAATATAGCGTTTACTTGTATTTAGGTTATTTTTCAACTAGGGTTTTTATTCAAGTCACTTAAGTTTCTTCTTGCAGTTATACACTAGCAGCTCCGTTGCTAGGTTTTAAATCATAGTCGCGCAATAGAGATGAAACAGTAATCAGCAAGAGAACACAAGGTTTATAGTGGTTCGATCAAATGATCTACGTCCACTCCTTAGCCGAATCGCTAAGAATTTCACTAAGAAATTATACGGTGTACAAAGAGTTGCTTTTCCTGTAAAGCAGGCAGCCGACGTTTGGTCTGGCTACTTCACGGCTATCTTCCGATACTCCGAACCTCTCAGGTGTTGCTCCAGCTGAGTCAAGGGTGCACCTTCGTAAAACTCGCTTTTACCACCTTTGGAAGAGTTTAAAGTTCCTTCCGAAATATCCGTTGTTTGCAGCTTCAGTGCCCGTCCTAATCAATTCCTTCTCAAGAAATTGACCGCTGGATACTTTCTATAAGGAAAGCGATCCCAATGATTGAAGATTCTTGAATCAATTCAAGAATCTCTCAGATGAGTGTTAGACGTACACTGAGACACTCAAGTTGTTGAAGGCTTTTTGATGTCTCTGTGTTATGCCTTTCAACAGAATTGCTCTCGAGCCTTTTTGCCTTTTTGGAATCTTTTGAATATCTTTGTGTAAGAGAGTGAGCAGCTTCTTGTATCTTCCTTTGACTTGCCTTTTATAGTTGGAGATTCGAAACTCGAGTCGAAAATTCCGTTTAGACACAACAGATCTTTTATCTTAATTGCAGGTAGCTTTTTACCAACTTTTATGTCTCCGTACAGGCTTTTCCGACCTAGTTCTGACAGGTCTAGTCTTCGCGCGTTGGTCAGAGTTACGGTGCAACAGTCGTTGAGATTTGCTTTGCTAAGCTTTTCTTGAACGGACTGCTGGACATCTTTTAGCATACTGCTTGGCTTGATGTTTGTCTATGCAGCAGATACTCTTCTACTACTTTTGACTTCGGATTGCTAACTCCCCTAGCAATCTGTGATGTGTTAGAAAATGCTAACTCCTCAGCATTCTGCTATCACTAGCTTCCTTTCTTTTTAGCATTCTCTGATGTTTGCTGAGAGTATCCTACTCTATTACAACTCAATATTTACCCTATACAGAACATTACAAGAGTTTGCTAAGCTATGCTAAGATTCAACAATGATCAACCATCTACTAAGGTTTGATCCAACAAAACCTTTTACAATGTGATCCTAAGGAGAGTTCAGGAATATTTTCCCAACAATTTCCCCCTTTTTGGTGCGATCAAAGCTTACTAAGGATTGCTGAGACTTAGCATCGAAAAATTTTGAGTTACAAGGAAATTTCTAGACAAACTATGTTGGGGAATATTTTAAATAAAATTCCCCCTCAAAATATGTTGGGGAATATTTTCCCTTAGTGATATTACAAATAAATCATCCAGCAAACATTTTTAGCCAATCTTCCAAATTCTGATTCGTTGAATACACAGAGAGTGTATTTCAACTATTGTACGCACTTGGAAAATTAGAATTAGACCGTAAGATTTTGTCATGATTATGATGATTTCATATATGATTTTGAAAATACAAGTTCAATGAAATCAGTTCAGAATCACGGCTAGAAAAAAAAATAGGAGCGACATATGAGGATGACCTTAGTTCTGGGCGTCCGGTGGAGGTTTTGGCTTCTCAAGAGATTCCACCTTCTTCATTGTCATGGCCATGAGTTTCTCCATATGTTCGATACGCGCTTGTTGTTCTGCTCTCTGTTGTGCTTCTAACTTCATCCTTCGTTCCATCATAGTACGCTCGAACTCTTTTTCTTTCTGCAATAGCTTAGCTTCCTCTGCTTTCACTCTTGCTTGCTCAGCAATCCTTCTTTCTTCCCCCTCTTTGAGCGCATCCAAAACAGAAGCGGAGAAAGACATGTGTGCATCAAGGTCTACTCTGAGAGTCACCACATTCGTCTGCACCGTAGAGACGGTTTCCTCCACATGTGTGATCTTTTCAGTAACTTCAACGACCTTTTGTTGAACCTTAGAGATAGAGGCTTTAACTCCAGAGATTGCTCCTTGTACATCAGCAACCTCTTTTCGAACTTCTTCATTAAATCTGGCTTGTTGAATGTCGCGTTGATGTAGTGCATTTTGGAGTATGTTAACAAGAGATTGAAAACACACTTGTATTGGTTCAGCAGCAATGGGAATGTTGGAAATAACCATTTCATTTTCGTCTGTTGTGGTAGTAATCTCACCATCTCCTCCTTCCACTGTAATGATGGCAGATTCTAGAATAGCAACTTCAAGGCTTTGGGTGGTAGCTTCCGCTGTGGTTGTGTTTGTAGGTTCTTCAGTAACCACATTGGTATCCACTTCCATTGAGTCAACCACTACATCTTGATCGGGATTTGAAGCAGAACCTTGAGCTTCAGAAGCTTGAAGTGAGGTAGCAGCTCGAGTATAGTCTTTCTGAAAAGTAACCATTTTGAGATAATCTTGTCTCTTGATTTCTTCTTCCTTTGCCTGTTCAATAGCGGCTAGTTCTAGGCTTCGTACTCGCAACTTCTCCTCATAAGCAGCTTTTCTTTCCTGATAAGCATCCATTGCAGCCCTTTGTCGTTTGGTTAACTGTATATGTGCTAAAGACTTCTTATCCGGAGCAAACTGCGATGGGGGCAGCGAGTGGGATGCAAAAAACTTTCTATGAGCACGGATGGCTTTCAATGTTGCAATCACCTGTTGATCCGTAGACTGTTTCGTGCAGGAGGGCTGATCCATCCATTCGTTTGCCCATAATTCTTCTGAACGCCAGAAGTTGAGGCCTTTCCTAGCAATGGTAATCATCCTTTCTTAAAAGCAAAGTTCATGCATGATGTAATCATATGTTTTCCATCGCCTTAATTGTTTACCAAGTGCCTTGCCTTCCTCTGTTCCTTCATCAATTTCAACATAGAAGACCCCTGTAATGTCTCTATTGACTTCTTGATCCACAAATGCTAAGATCTCATCACTCCAATCTCGGAGATCAGCATTCAAGTCATCTTCAAGTGAGATAGATGCGCACCATTGGGCTACTCTTCTAGAGCGAAAGAGTTTTCCAGGTAATCCATGAAATGGGATCCTCAGTTGTTCATTCTTTAAGGTGGGGTATTTTCTGAGAGTTTTGGCATCAAAAACCTCAATAGATTCCCCCCCAGAATCAGATTCTGATGAGCAGGTGGACTCATTCAAAAATCCAGCACAGGAGACTTCTTGTTCCATTGTATCATCTGCTTGATCCACATTATCAGCAGCGGTGGTTGTCTCCTCAGCAACGTGGACCTTTTCAGCAGTGTCCGCCATGATTATTTCAACTACAGTAGGTTCTTCAGCATTTGTATGAGCCATGCCTTCTGCGGATGGTTCCTTTTCAGACTCTACAATATTTTCCTTAACAGGTGGTTCTTCAGCTGACATGTTGGTGTCTTCAATCTCCTTTGTGGTTCCTGACGACTCTGCATCCTTATCCCTGGGAGGTATAACATCTGTTGCTTTATGTGGTACGTCATCCTCTGAACTATCACCTTGATTGGGTTTGTCGGTTGGTTCGCGAATCTGAACCTGTTTGCCTTTGGAGTGTTCCTTAGCATTGAAGGCTCCCGAGTGGATCATCTTATCTAGCTCTTCATCAGACATGTCGTCTTCTTCAGGTGTAATTTCGACAGTTTTATTAACTTCAGCATGAATTTCCACTTCTTTCCCTTTCTGAGTAGAGTCTACTGTTGTCCTGCCTTTCTTTGCTGCCCTGCTCAATTCTTCAGCAGCTTCTTCGTTTGATGTTGCACTAGCAATCTTCTTCTGCGCCTTTCGCTCGTCGTGAGATTGCTTTACTAGTTCGAAATTCAGATCTCTTCCTTCAAACATAATTCTTTCCATCTGCTTCCTGTATTCTTTAGTTTCCTGTGCTTTCTTTACAGCGTCACATTTCCTTTTTGTTTCACGTACGCCTTTGACACGATCCTCAAAACTTTTAGAGGTCAAGGGTGGGTCAACCTTTTTTCAGCAGCAGCAGCAGCTTGATCAGCAGCTGCTTTCTTCTTGGCTTCTTCGATTTCCTGAAGTTCAGCAGTTTTGAGTAGCCGTTGACGAGTAGATCTCCTTTTTTCGATTGGCACAACCCCTGTTTGTTGTTCGGATGAAATTGGAACAGCTAATTGACTAATCACAAGTGGTGGCTGTTCTGCTGCCTTTTTCTCCATAATTTCCTCTATCTTTTCTTTAGGCATATCACCGAGGGTTACAATGTCCTCAAGTTGCTGAAAGCACTGCTCTGTTTCAGCATTCTTAGTCAGTACTGCTATTTCTTCAGCAGTAACAGGTGATGCTGTCTGAAGCACCTGTTGTCCTAAGGAGCGTTCGTCTACTTCCTCATCTGAAGTAGGCTTATCCTTATCGACATTGGACTTGCCAGTCAACTTCTTAGGTTTCTTGAAATCAAGAGGGTCGGCTTCCTTCCTTGTTACAGGAATGAAATCTATGGGAAGCAACTTCACACCTTGATCAATCTTTTGAGGATGCATGACTAACTCCAGAAATTTGCTTACTTTCAATCCAATGTTAACATTCGATGAGAATGTTCCATCTACAGACATGTGATCATTCTTCCTGGCGTGCTCTGCCCATCGTTCAAAGAAAAACTCTGCCCAATTAGCCTTCACTTTGTCCGTGAGAGCCATCATCACTGCATATTTCTTAGCAGATAGCTCTGAATATGATCCAGCATCGCATTGAAACATCTTGATCACCAATTCATCAAGAGTTTTAAACTCATCCTTTAGAGTGTTAATGGGGGTGGCAGCCCTGAATAAAATTAGTTGACCTTTTGTATCCTTCATTTTCTCGGACTTTTTCCACAAATTCCAACGTCTTTCCATCACATCATAATCTGATACTCTGTATTGAGATATACGTTCCCCCTTATTTCGAAGACCAAAAGTCTTAGCAAGAACATCGGCATTCACTTCAATGATGCTTCCATAAACACATGTTTTAAAAGATATTCCATCCTTATTCATGACTGCTCTGGCATAGAACTCAGAAACCATATGTGGATGAAAATGCATGGGTTCAGTGGATAAGTATTGAATTACCTGTTCGCTATCGAGGATATACATTATCCAATCTGGGATATGTTCAGCAGCAAGCCGTTTATACAGAATGCGATCCTTCATGATTTGAGCTAAACGCCTTTGCTCCTTTGTGTGGCCGGTCTGCTTTTTCTTCCGAGCCATCATAACTAGTTGACCATATGGTATTGAATCGTCAACATCTTCCTTCTTTAGAATGCCAGTAAAACCTGGTGCATGTCGCGCATGCAAGGGTTCTTCAGAATTTGGTGGAAAATTTAAGAGAGGGGGTTCACTGGTTTCAGAACGATGTTTATGGGAAGTGGGTTTCTGGGATGATGAGGATTTGGGGTCGGAGGCCATGTCTACGGAAAAGAACTTTGAGTAATCTCGAAGAATTTTGAGGTTTTGGGAATTTTGCTCTGTATTTCGAAGGAAAGAATAATGAATAGAAGTGAACAGTGATTAGAGCAAAACAGGGTTAAACTTTTGAATGTGAGATCTAACGGTTGAGGGAAGATCTGCGACGGTTTAGATCAATGGTTCAGAATGAACGTGTCTTTCCATATGGCTTCCCATGCTCCGAGAAACACTCAAGTGCGTCTGACGTGGCGTCTCCTCGATTGATGCCGCCATTTGCGTACAATAAATGCGCCTTATCGGGTCCCATCAAGTTTGAATTTAGAGTCATCCCACCTCGATTCGGAATATGCTAAAGCTTCTGATCTAGCATCCGTCCAAGAATGCTAATATGTTATAATGAGTCTCAGCACCCATATTCACAAAAGAATGTGCTAACCTTCCACGCGATTCGTCAGCATCTTCCAAAGCTCTGCTGAGTCTCTGTTGTGACTCTGCTTGAAAATAATAATGATGATGAGATCCTCGAGCCTCGCAATGACCATTACTTGTTACTGCTGAAATGATTTGACTCCCCATGCATACACGTCGATTCCTTTACTCGCGATGGTTTGTATTCCGAGAGACGAATCATTGTGATCTTCAGACATATTTTGTTGGTCTTCCCGTCATAATTTTTTCTATAAATACTCTTGTTCAAGATTATCCAAACATCACAACTTTCCTTCGTACCTAACCTTTTCAAAAGCAAACTTCCTTCTCCACTAATAGATTCTCCACCAAAAATCTTAGAGATCAGGCGCAACCTGATTCTTGATGAGCCCAGTCTGGATGGTTACTATGTGGATGATTATGATGTGGCCGTGAAAGTCATGGCCGCGTTGCAGTGGGGAGGTCTCTCACGGTTTGCATGTGCTACCCCTCATCGTTTCCAAGAAGAAATTTTCAGGGATTTCCTTGGTGATTGTCGTGCTGAGCAGAATGCAATTCACGGGGTGTTCCGTGGTAAGCTTGTCCGTTGGACCCCTGACACCTTTGCTGAAGATTTTGGCCTTCCTCGAGGTCCGCTATCCGTGCAGGACTATCTGCAAGCAGAGGTGGCTCCAGAATGGCAGTCATGGGAGAGATGGCGTCATTCTCCTCGCTTTGAGTTCAGTCCTAACGTTCCAGCCTCTAGTCTTCAGACCTCATATTGGGTGTTGTTCCGCATTGCCCATGGTATTCTGCTTGGAGAGGAGCCTTACGACCTCTGTTTTTCAAGGGATATGTGGCAGCTAATAATGGCTATTGACGATGCTACCTCTGTAGACTGGGCCGGTTTCTTCTTCAAGAATGTCTGGGAAAGCGTCAAACTTTACCCTTACGTGCCACTTAGGAATGGAATGCTGCTCAGCTGGTTGATGGAAAAGAATTTTTCGGATATTGCTGAAGGACCATCCAATCTCCAGGGAGCTGACTTTTATCCTTACAAGCATGTTTCTCCTTTCTGAAGAATATGAATTCTGTAGTACGCTTTTGTTGACTTTTGACTTATGATGTAATATCCCTCTATTTTAAAGATGAAATGAAGTCCTTTTGCAATGCATGTCCATCCTTTAGAAATGAATAATTGCATAACTTAATCATATCAACTGAACGATTTGTGCCATGAGTTCTACACTCTTGTAAAGCAGGCAACCGACGTTTGGTCTGGCTACTTCATGGCTATCTTTCGATACTCCGAACCTCTCAGGTGTGGCTCCAGCTGAGTCAAGGGCGCACCTTCGTAAAACTCGCTTTTACCACCTTTGGAAGAGTTTAAAATTCCTTCCGAACTATCCGTCGTTTGCAGCTTCAGTGCCCGTCCTAATCAATTCCTTCTCAAGAAATTGACTGCCCTTCTCAAGAAATTGACTGCTGGATACTTTCTATAAGGAAAGCGATCCCAATGATTGAATATTCTTGAATCAATTCAAGAATCTCTTAGATGAGTGTCAGACGTACACTGAGACACTCAAGTTGTTGAAGGCTTTTTGATGTCTCTGTGTTATGCCTTTCAACAGAACTGCTCTCGAGCCTTTTTGCCTTTTTGGAATCTTTTGAATATCTTTGTGTAAGAGAGTGAGCAGCTTCTTGTATCTTCCTTTGACTTGCCTTTTATAGTTGGAGGTTCGAAACTCGAGTCGGCAATTCCGTTTAGACACAACGGATCTTTTGTCTTAATTGCAGGTAGCTTTTTACCAACTTTTTTGTCTCCGTAAAGGCTTTTCCGACCTGGTTCTGACAGGTCTAGTCTTCGCACGTTCGTCAGAATTACGGTGCAGCAGTCGTTGAGATTTTCTTTGCTGAGCTTTTCTGGAATGGACTGCTGGACATCTTTTAGCATACTGCTTGGCTTGATGTTTGTCTGTGCAGCAGAGACTCTTCTGCTACTTTTGACTTCGGATTGCTAACTCCCCTAGCAATCTGTGATGTGTTAGCAAATGCTGACTTGATCTTTCATTTATATGATTCATCTAACATAAATAATTAGATAAGAGGGACATTATAAATACCTTGATCCATAGCTACAACTTTAAGAAGCTTCTTTAATACTCTTTTGATTTCTCCAACCTTTATTTATTTCTCTCTCTTCCTTTCGTTCTATAATGTTTCTACTTTGATGGTGCATAGAGAAGAGGATTAGAGACCTCTATTTTATAGTGATAAATTTCATATGTCGTGTAGCTTCCTTTCATTTTAGCATTCTCTGATGTTTGCTAAGAGTATCCTACTCTATTACAACTCAATATTTACCCTATACAGGACATTACAAGAGTTTGCTAAGCTATGCTAAGATTCAGTAATGATCGACCATCTACTAAGGTTTGATCCAACAAAACCTTTTACAATGTGATCATAAGGAGAGTTCAGGAATATTTTCCCAACATTTACAATGATCAATTTGTCTTCAGACTGCTCCAAATAACGCCTTTGCTAGATCTGCTCCTTCTTGGTCTTTTCCCCGAGGTCATTGCTGCAAGTCACCCTACTTACACGACAATGTCCTGTTTGAGGCTGTGAGATATCCAGCGTCAAGTTCATCATGTGCCCTCTTGAACTTTTGCTTCCTTCTAGACATCTCTACGGCTTTCAGCCTTCTTATTCTTCGATGGACAACACAATTAAGAAAATCCGAATCTAGCAGATCTCGTCATCTGCTCAGATTGGTTCTCTTGTCCATTTCTCTTATAAGCACCTGGCACTTCACAGATGTTTCCTATGTGTAGGATGGGTACCATCTGTGATGCCAGGATACTTTGCTGTCCTGGATGCCAAACAGATACATTCGAGTTGCATCAACTCTATCACAGACACGTACTCAATCTTTTTTCTTCATCTCCATTTTCCGGCGTTAGAGCACGTAAGACGAGATTAGGAATTAGTTATTTGAGAACCCCTACCCGAAGGTATTCTCAAATCTTGTGACTAAAGAATATCCATCATCAGACATACCTGACAAGCTTATATATCTCTAAAGATATAACTGTCATGGCCTGACAGAATAGACCTCTTATCTCCATTCGGTTCTTATATGAGAAAGCTCATCGTCCATGGTGAACCGAGAATTGAGAGAGTCTTCTTATATGTGATCTCTGTGAAGATTACGACTCTTACTCTCAATTTGGAGACTTCCAAGTCACGTTGCTCGAACCCACTTCGAAGGTATTTTGGTGAGATGGTAAAGGACGACATTTCTGATTTCTTCAAGCAGGGTTTAGGAAAGTGGGAATAGAAGGCAGGTGATAGATCTAGGGTTTTGTGGTTTTAGGATATGATTTTCTAAGGAAGACAACCTCTCTTAAATAGATGTAACCCCTCCTAGAGACTTGTTCTCCTAATCACTTTGTCTTCCTGGGGAACCGACGATTTTGCAATAACTTTCCATGTGGTGACTATTTCCATAACTGAATCATCTCGAGCCTTGAATGAGATCTTCGGTAATGATAGCGAATATGTATCATCACTTAGTCGTTGATGATGATTCCAATTGATACGTCGGTTGAGTATCCTGATAATTGTTCTCATATCTGATCAATTTTCCAAAATTGATTCAGCATATGTTGATTCAAGAGTCTCTTTTCTTCTGCTGAGAGCTGAGACTCAACAATCTTCTGACTTATCCTACTACAATCAATACACTTCAATATTTAATCTTCTGGATTGCTGAGAGCTGGGACTCAACATTCTATCTATACTTCGATATTCTCCTTCTGAAGAGCGTTAGCTGGGACACACTCTTATTCCGCATAATCTTCAAGAAATCCAATCAATTACAAAATTCCAAAACTGGACATATCCAAGAACAAAATGAGAGCTGGGACTCATTCTTCCATAACCTCATGTAATTCCAATAGACTGAGCTTGAGACAAAGCTCCTTAAACCTGTTCTCTGCTAGAGGTTTAGTGAATATGTCTGCTAGCTGATCCTCTGTTCTGATATAATCCATGGAAATATCATTTTTCTCAACATGATCTCGAATGAAGTGATGTCGGATATCGATATGCTTTGTCCTGGAATGATGTACTGGATTCTTTGTGATGCACATCGCACTATTGTTGTCGCAATATATAGGAACACAACCAGTGTTGACTTCGTAGTCCTAAAGTTGTTGCTTGATCCACATCACTTGTGTACAACAGCTTGTGGCAGCTACATATTCTGCTTCCATTGTGGACGTTGCTACGAAATGTTGCTTCTTGCAAAACCAGCTTATCAGCTTGTGGCCGAGGAATTGACATGTTCCACTCGTGATCTTTCGATAAATTCGACAGCCTCCGAAATCTGAATCTGAATATCCTACGAGTTTGAGATCAACTGCTTTGGGATACCGAATTCCTAATGATTATGTTCCTTTCAAATATCTGACAATCCTTCGTGCGTATTCCATGTGCGATTTCTTCGAAATTGCTTGATATCTAGCACATACACCTAAAGCATACAAAATGTTCGGTCTGCTGGCTGTCAACTATAACAGAGAGCCAATTATTATTCTATATGCTATGGGGTCTACGAATTCACCTTCTTCATCCATTAAAATTTGACAGGCAGTGCTCATTGGAATCCGTTGTTTCTTCGTCTTCTCTGGACAGAACTTGCTGATGAGATCCTTGGTCTACTTCTTCTGATGAATGAATATCCCATCACTGGATTGCTGAACTTGCAGAATTAGAAAATATGACATCTTTCCCATCATACTCATTGGATAGTTAGTCTGCATAAGTCGAGCAAACTTCTCACAGAGATTTAGATTTCTTGATACAAATATGTTGTCATCCACATAGATTTAAACTAGCAAATTGTCTTCAGTGTCTTTGATCAAGAATAGTGTCATGTCGATCTTCCCTTTCCTGGATCCATTTTTCAGTAGAAACTGTGATAGCGTCTCATACCAAGCTCTTGGTACCTAGTTTCCGCGCTCGAATCCTGGAGGTTGCTTCACGTAGACTTCGTCCTTTAGTTCACCATTCAAGAATGCGCTCTTGATGTCCATTTGAAAGTGTTGGGAAATTATTCCTGAATCTCTCTTAGGACTATATTGTAAAAGGTTTTGTTGGATCAAACCTTAGTAGATGGTCGATCATTGCTGAACTTTAGCATAGTCTAGCAACTCTTGTAATGTCCTGTATAGGGTGAATATTGAGTTGTAATAGAATAGGTTGCTAGAAGCACTTCCAGCAAACACCAGAGAATGCTAAGGAAGACGAAGGCTAGTGGTAGCAGATAGCTGAGGAATCAGCATTTGCGAACACATTGCAGATTGCTAAAGGCATTAGAAATCCGGAGTCAAAGGAATCCAAAGAGCAACTGCTCCGCAGACAGCAGTCCATCTAGTAGAGTGCTAAAGAAAACTAGAAGACCATTCCAGAGAAGCTCAGCAAAGCGAAGACAACAAAATGGCTGCTACACCATCGTTCTGACCAACCAATGCGCGAGGACTAGACTTGTCAGAAGTAGAAAGCCTGTACGAAGTCAGGAAAGTTGGTGAAAGTTTATCCACTTTTGGACGAAAGATCCATTGTGTCTAACGGACATGGAGATTTAAGTTTTGAATCTCCAGGTATAAAAGACAAGTCAAAAAGGGAGAAAAGACTACTGCTCATTCACACATACTAACTCACACTCGAGAGATTCCTAAGATAAAAAGCAAAAAGCTTGAGAGCAGTCAACTGAAAGCTACAATCGAAAAACATTCAAAGCCTTCAACAACTAGAGTGTCCCCATTGAATATCTGACACTCATTTGAAGGGATTCCTTGACTTTGCTCAAGAATCTTCAATCATTGGGATACCTTCCTTTATTGGAAGCATCCAGCAATCAATTCACTGAAAAGGAATTGATTAAGACGGGCATCTAGCCACAATTGAAGGAGAGTTCGGAAGGAACTATAAATCTTCCAAAAGTAGTAAAGGCGAGTGTGACGAAGGTGCGCCCTTGACTCAGCCGGAGCTACACCTGAGAAGTTCGGAGTATCGGAGGATAGCCGTGAAGTAGCCAGTCCGAAAGTTCACTGCCTGCTTTACTGGAAAGGCGAATCTTTGTACACCGTATACTCACTTAGTGAAATTCTTAGCTTACTGTTCTATTATTTTTCGTACAACTGTGATTTGAAACCTAGCAAAGGAGTTGCTAGCGTATAACTGCAAGAAAACCTAAGTAAAGTTGACCTAAACCCTCTTTGAAAATAACCTAAAGTGCAAGTGAACGTTTTATTCTTCCGCTGCATTTCGTGTGTGTGTTTTGTCATTACCACGACGTCTCTGATCTTAGGGACCAACAAGTGGTATCAGAGCAGGAGGTTGAAAAACCGACTGCTTCTGAGTCGCTTAAAATCTAGATCTTAGTTTTTCGTTGTGCCTATTACTTTATTTTCTATGTTTGTCTAAGCTCAGGTGAAGATTATCAGGATGTTGAACCATGTCCTTCCGAAGTACAACAAGGAGAAGTTTGATGCATGGCAGAAGAAGGCCATGATCCAGCTCCAGAGCATTCATCCGGAGATGAGGGACATACTTCAGAAAGGGCCTATTGAGATCATGAAGGTTAACACCGCACCACCTGCACCTGCCGGAGGTCCACCCCGTCCTGAGATGGTGAAAAAGCCTTATGAGGATTGGACTCTGGAAGACAAAAAGAGGGGCCAACTGGAGTATGTTGCCATGAAACTAATCATTGATTGCCTACCTCCTTTGATGGGTGATAAAGCCCTGGATTGTAAAACAGCCAAAGATATGTGGGAGTACGTGTGTGAAAGCTCTCAGGAAACTGTGCAAATGAAGCGAAACAAGCTTCAAGTAGCTGTGGACATATATGAGTCATTCGCTATGACTCCTGGAGAAACTATCCGATCGCTGGAGGAGAGATTCAACACAATTATAGGGGAGCTCAAGAACGTGGGCAAAACCTATGATAAAGGAGAAATGAACAATAAAATTATATCCAAACTTTTTCCCAGAAGTGACTGGTTTGTCAAGATGACAAGCCTAAGTGAAAAGGATATTGATAATATGTCTACAGCTGAGGTTTTCTCACAATTGAAAGCTCACGAATTCATTATCCAGCAGTCGAAGAAGAACGAAGCTGCTATAGTGCAACCTACTGCATCAAGTGCTGGAGCTCATGAGGACGTAGCATATTTTGTCAAAAAGGATGGAAGCAAGTGGAAATCTCCCAGGAAACCATTCCATAATCAGTAGAGATCAGCCCCAACAACATCAACTAAAGAAATTCCTTCAAGTTCTGGCTCGAATGGTGAGGATCAGAAAATAAGTGAGTTGGAGGAACAGATGAAGAAGTTACAGAAGTTGATTCTGGAGGCAAAGATTGAAAAGGAGGCTAAGCTAGCCTCAACATAGCGCTCATCTGTGTAAAAGACCAGGACATGCTTTGAATGCTAGTCTCCTGATCACCTAAAACATGATTGTCTAAGGGTGAGTCCTGAGGAAAGGGAATGCTTGCGTCAGAGATTTGAAAGAAGGGCCGTTCGAGCAGTAACCAAGGCGTTGCTGACAAGCACATAAGTCCCAGACATTCCTGACAAGGAAGAGGAATACTATCCCACTGACGAGGAGGAAGAAGCGCTGATGGTTTTTATGGCAAACATCGTGGAGGATGATGAGCCAATTGCTGATGCTGAGCAACAAACTGAATCGGCTCTAGCAGTCGATAATCAGGAGGTAATCTCTATTGCTAACACTTCAAGCTCAGCATGCATACATGAATCGGAAGATTCCTTTCTGGATTCTGAGGAAGATTATCTTATAAAGCTTTCGTTGGAATTTTCTAAAGTATATGCTTTGGAAAACTCTATCGTAAAGGATAACACTTCACTCAAGTATAAAGTCATATCGCTGACCGATGAAGTCGAAAGACTAAGGTCTGATAGTGAGGACTTATCAAACTCAGAGCTGAATTTTCTGCGCTCTCCAAAAATTTTAAAAATCTTGAAAACAAAAATTTGGTTTTGAAAAACAAGGCTGATGAGAAGTGTATGTGCGCTTACACGACGAGCCGGGATATTCTAAATAACCTAGTTAGCCAACAGTGACGTCATGCTGACCGATCTGGAATAGGGCACAGTCGTAGTAGCAATACTGAAACTTCAAAGCAAACGAAGAGTATTAATTTTGTTTCAGCGGAAAAATTGTTTGCCGATGGTAAAGGCAAGGACAAAATGTTTGCTGAATCATCAAAGTGCTTACCAGAAGTCTGCTAAGCAGACGTATTCAGCAGAATCAAGGACAAGGGCTGAGCATTATGTTTCAAATGCCAGGAAGCCAAACTCTATCCTTGCTAGGGGTAGACAGATTGAATATCATTCAGTAAGACCACAATACCGTCGTTACACACCACATAGGAGAAACACCTATGTGCGGCCCGAGTCCAGATATTTACATCATCAAAGGACGATGAAGGCAAAGAAGCACATCACACAATCACATCAAAAGGTTGAGAAGGTTGTCAAACGTGATCTCAAGGAGAAAACCTTGAAGATTACTAAGATGTGGGTTCCAAAAGGAACAATGACTAATCTTTCAGGACCCGACACTAAACGGGGACCTAAATCAACCTAATTTCTTTTGTAGGATCAGGATCCAGGTGCAAAGACATCAAGCATGTCAAACGAGTAGATCTAGACAGCGGTTGTTCGGCACACATGACGGGGGATGAAGAGATGTTCTCAGACATTCAGAAATATTATGGTCCCAATGTCGTGTTCGGTGATAACAGCAAAGGCAGAGTACTTGGAAGAGGATGCATAGAGCGTAATGGACTTAGAATTATCAACGTTGCTCTTGTATCCAATCTCAAGCACAACCTACTGAGCATAAGCCAACTGTGCGAAAATGGGTACACTGTATCATTTGTTCATTCTGGTTGTTCCATTGCTGACAATGTTACAGGGGAAGTAAAACTTCGAGGCATCCGGAAGGGTGGTCTATATATTGTTGATTTGCAAAGTGGTCAATAACATTCGTGCTTCTTAGCATTGAGCAAAGAGGAAACTACTTGGCTATGGCACAAGAGGTTAAACCATTTAAATTTCACAACTATTAACCATATTGCCAAGAACAAGCTTGTTGTAGATCTGCCTGCTGATACTTTCAGCAACGAAGGCGTATGGAAAGCCTGCCAACAAGGGAAGCAGACTAAAGTATCATTTCGTACCGACCCAGAGAAGGCTACCTCAAACAGGATCCTAGAGCTGCTGCACATGGATCTATTTGGCCCAGTCACCCCACCCACTGTAAGTAGAAAGATTTATACTCTTGTGGTGGTTGATGACTATTCTAGGAACACATGGGTTCGACTGCTCAAAACCAAGGATGAGATGAAGCTCATTCTGCTTGAGCTGATCCTCAATGAGCATAACAGCAAGGAGGTTACTGTGAAGAGGATCAGATCTGACAATGGTACCGAATTCTGCAATGGAATCATCATGGATTTTTGCGCAGAGGCTGGTACTGGTCATGAGAAGTCCACTGCTAGGACTCCTCAGCAAAATGTTTTAGCAGAAAGAAGGAATCGGACGTTGAAGGAAGCCGTACGATCAATGCTAGCAGATTCTGAATTGCCTGCTAAATATTGGGGAGAAGCACTGATGGCGGCCTGTTATACATAGAACAGGAGTTCTATTACCGGCAGATTCAACAAGACTCCCTATGAAGTGTACAACGGTCGTAAGCCTTCTATAACTCATCTTCGTGCTTTTGGTTCAACATGTCATATCCATAACAACGGGAAGTCAATACTTAACACTTTTTCGCCTAAGTCTGATGAGGGTGTACTTCTTGGATATGGTCATCCCACTCACAAAGGCTATAGAGTGTTAAACAAGACAACCGGAATTGTGGAAAAAACATGCAATGTTATTTTTGATGAGTCTATCTTAGTGCGCAGAGCTATAAAAGAGACAAGGGATAACAATCATGAGGCTAATGATGTCCATGGTCAATCGATTCTGAATTCTTTCGAAAACTTACGCATTGACCTGACTAAGTCTATGAGTGATTGCAACCCGATCCCGACGCACTCAGCAGGTGACCAGACTGCTGATCAGGCCAATGATGCAAATGATCATGCTGAGGCCACATCCCAACATCTCAATGATAATCCAGATATCTTGGATTTGTTCGATGATGAAGGGGAGGAGATCTGAAATTCTCATCCCGCTGCTGAAAGAGTAGGTGCTGCTGAAGATCTTGGCAGAGGAGCTGCTGAGATTCCAGGTGCTGAGGTACCTGCTGAAGAGGTTCCTGTTCATGAAGATCCCGTAGCAGAAACTCCAGTTTTCGAGGTACCAGTTGCTGAAGAAGTTCCAGTTGCTGATGAACATGCTGCTGACAATCCAGATGCTGTGCACCAGGCGGGTGTTGAGGAGAACGTTATAACAGACAATGATCGAGTGGGAAGGAAATGCTGGAGGACCAGTTAGACCAGCATAGTTGCACGCTCATTCTCTTGAAGACATTCTTGGAGACATCAATGATCCTATCCTGACGAGACAAGGCAACGCGATGCTTGCCTGCTACTTATCAAAGGAGGAGCCAACCAAGATAGAGGACGCTCTACGAGATCCAGATTGGGTGAACGCTATGCAAGAGGAGCTTGTTGAATTCACTCGCAATCATGTTTGGGATCTGGTAGATAGACCAGAGCATCAAAACGTTATTGGCACCAAGTGGGTGTTCAAGAACAAAAAGGATGAATCAGGCTTGGTTGTCAGAAATAAAGCGCGTCTTGTAGCCAAGGGATATAGACAATGCGAGGGCATTGACTATGATGAGACGTTTGCTACAGTAGCTCGACTGGAAGCAATATGGTTGTTCCTTGCCTATGCTGCACACTATGAATTCTCAGTTATGCAGATGGATGTTAAGAGCGCATTTCTGAATGGCGAGCTCAAGGAAGAAGTCTATGTTGAGCAACCACCAAGATTTGAGCATGGAAACCAACTATACAGGCTAAGGAAAGCCTTATACGACTTAAAGCAAGCACCACGAGCTTGGTATGGAACTTTATCTAAGCTTCTGCTTGACAATAGCTTCAAGAAAGGGACGATAGATAAGACTCTCTTTCGCATTGAAGATGAAGGGAACCTTCTACTTGTTCAAATTTATGTAGATGATATCATTTTTGGTTCAAAGAATCAAGATCTCTGTGACAAGTTCTCCAAGCTCATGACGAGTAATTTTCAAATGAGTATGATGGGGAAGATGTCGTACTTCCTTGGACTTCAAGTTCAACAATCCAGTGAAGGGATTTTCATCCATCAAAGGATGTACACACGTGACTTAATTGCGAAGTATTGTCTAGAGAAGACCAAGAGTCTGCAGATTCCCATCAACACTACGTGTATAGCAGCTCTTGAGAAAGAAGGGGAAGTTGTGAACCCTACTCTTTATCGCGGAATTATCGGTTCTTTGATATATCTCACTGCCAGTAGACCGGTGATATGTGCGTAAAATGACCTATTTTTCGATGTGTGAGCATGCTTGTTTGCGGCCATTTTACTCTCATATCATATGTTTTTGTTGTTCTTTTGTTGTGTTTTCGTGTTTTTGTGTTTTGAATGTTGTAGGATAGGTTTTGAGCATAAACTAGCATTTTTGGTGGAGTTTTGGAGGAAAATCGCACGAGTTTGGAGTTTGAAGGCGTCGACCGGCCGAGCGGAGCAGGACCGGCCGAGCCAAGCTGGACAGAGAGCTCGACCGGCCGAGCTGAGTCTGCTCGACCGAGCCTTGCCAACAGAGAGATGGCTCGGTCAAGCCAAATCCGACCGGGCGAGCTAGACCGAGATTTCCAGCAATTTGGCAGTTTCCAGCTTTGACCGGGCGATCCGAGGCCCTGTTTGCTCATCTATAAAAGGGGGAAATTTAGTTATTTGGAGAACTTTTGTCATTTTTACATTAGATCTAGTTAGGAGTTCCCCTATATTCCAATTTCCATCACGATTCCATCTCAATCCTAGAGTATCAAGGAGCTAAATTCATCAATCCTTGGAGAAGAATTGAAGATCCAAGGGGGTAGATCAAGACCTAACAAATCCAATTGGGGAAGATTCCACTTTCTACTTATCAATTGTAATGGATGTATTTGATTTCAACTTTGTATTGTTACAATTGAGAGGTATGATGCTCTAATTCAATTTGGATGTTGATTTGAACAAGGATGCATGAAAATTCAACTTGTTCCTTACCTCTTAGGTGTAGGTAATAGCCAACTTAGGAGGTAGTTGACGTGAACGCTGCAGCCAACACGCGGGCGGAATCGTCGTGAATAGTGTAGATTCATACAATTTTAGTTCCAATCCCTGTGCGGTGCTAGGTCGTAGGGCAATAATTGACGTTCTATTTGGAGTGGTCTAGGGCTTAATAACGTAGCTGTTTTGCGAGTATTAGCATCATCAACCGTTAGCTCGTCGTGACCAGGGGTTAACGAGTGTAGGGTCGATTGCTCAATCTCCTAGGGATTAAAATGTGTTTACATCAATGATTAACCTAATTGGATTGCATCTACGTTTATTTCAACATCCTATCTACCTCATTTGAGTATTTGTTAGTTTTGGTTTACCAAAGTGTGGAGAGAATAGATTTGATTGATTGAGATTGAATGTTGATCGTTGGTTTAATTCATTGTTTGTTAAATGTTGTTAGCATAGGTTTAAATTGAATGCCTAGATTGATAGAAATCACTCAACGATTTTATCTTACCTAGCTATTAGACTTTGCTATAGTATCCCTGTAATCTAGTGGGCAAAGGGAAGAAGGACCTGGATTTGACAAATTTTATTCTTGTGTAGCTAGGAGTTTAATTTTGATTGAACTTTTAGCCGCATCAAGTTTTGGCGCCGTTGTCGGGGACTTCATTTAGTAGGTAGCTAGATATTGGGGGAAAAGTGAAGCTTGTAGGCTAGGTGTTTGTGTTATTGCTTGTGTGAACTTTTTGCTTTTTGCTTATTGTTTGATAGTTGTTTTTCCTTTGTTTGATCAATTTGTTTTGGTTTGGTAATTGGGTTCTTTTGTGGAGTTTGTAGGTTGTTTATGATCACGAGGTCCAAAGCTCGTGAGCTTTTGGAGAGGAAATTACAACAAAGGCAAGGAAATATTGAGATTGATTTGGAAATGGCTAACCAAGGAGAGGATACGGTTAGGATTGGAGAGTTAGAAAGACAGATTGAGTTGATGAAGGCTATACTAAATGAGAGGAATGGTCCTCGTAGACCACTTCAAAACCTTTTTCGACCTTAGGGGGAACCGATGACTGGAGGTTTTTGGTTAGGAGTAAATGTGATCACTGTAATTTCTACAGATTAATTATAGAAATAGTGGCAAATAAATTTGTAAACCCTAAGGTTATCGATCCAGGGGAATGAAGCAACGAAAAATCCTAAATACTAAATCAGACGTTCTTAAAATACTGGTTAGGAAAAGCAATTAAAAAGTTTTGGTTGTTTTGAAAATCACAATACTTGCTAATGAAAATTAAACAGGAAAATAAAAGGCTTTTGGATTCAAATAAGAGAAGCACAGATTCCAGGGATATCTACCTATCAAGTATGACATGGATAAATGAATTGATTAATTCCCAATTTTAATTCCTCTTCGTAGTGAAACATCAGAAAAGTATTACGAACTTCTTTGTTGGACAATTCGTAAAGTAGATTAATTAATTACCTATCTCTGCTCGGTCTCAAGATAAATTAACTAACTCCAAAGATCTACAGATTTATTCCAACAATCAATCTCCTTCAGTTATGACAAGAAATCAGATTATATTGTGAAAATCTCTTTCCATTGAGAACTATCACAGTTACGTCTCAAGTAATCAACTAGATAATCCTAAGATGTGATCAGCAAATCAAGATTATGAATAAGCACAGATTTCACAAACTACGAAGGGAAAGGGAAAATAATTCAATTAATCAAACATGTATACATTGATAGTTCGAAACCCTAGAATCTGAGGAAGAGATTAGTTACACATATTCAGAGTAATATTCATCATAGAAAGATAAAACCTGAATTGCATAAAAACTTGGGTCTGAATGTCTTCCCACAAAAATATGTCTTCAAACATAAACCTAAAAACTCTTGGAATCTCTAAAATCTGAAATCTGGAATGAAGCACAATAAAAAGGTCAAAAGGTACTCTCAAAATTGACATTATTAGGATATTTATAGAGGTGGGTGTGTATCCTATCAATTCTAGGGCTAAACATATGAATAAATCCAATTTTTATCAGATTTCCGCTTCAGCAGAGAGGCTCGCGTCGATCGTGTCTGATCCACGTCGATCGACGAGGCTTCCTGGTCTCCGTCGATCGATGTTGATTGGCGTCTGTCAACGCGGCTTCTCGTCCCTTCTGCGCGGTCTCACGGTTTTGGCCATAACTTCCTCCTCCGAACTCCGATTGACCCGATTCCAGTTGCGTTGGAGAGCTAACTCAAAGCATCATCCATTTACATGCGCCAATAGCCCGAATTCCTCTTGTGCAAAAACTCTTCACTGCTACTCTTACACATCACTGCTTCCGGAACGGTTTTCTCGTGAGTTTAGGCCTAAAAACCTGCATAAACATCAAAACACACCTAAAACCACCTAATATTGACATCATGCATAAATATATATATAAACTCAATAAATCTACATAAAATAGTAGGAAAATAATATAGATAAGTGAGTGAAATAATGAGCTTATCAAATCCCCCAAACTTGAACGTTTGATTGTCCTCAATCAATAGGCAAGAGAGAAATCAAAAGATCAAGTGGTTAAAGTGCAATGCCCCACAAGATTCATCACAGTCAAGAACCAAGAATCCACTACCCACAAGCAATTTGAAAGAGACAGAAAATTCATCAACCGTGGAAGAACTCACAGGAAGTGTATCGCTCAACTCTCAAGTGTTTAAGGTAAAGATGAAAGCACTCAAAAACATGTATGAAGAAATTTCTACCATAGGCTTGCAAATTTTCTAATATCTCCACTGCTAGAATGTGCACACAAGTCTAGAATCAGAAAGGACTTTCGAAAGGTTGTAACATAGGCTTTTTCTGATAAGGTAGGGAAATATGGCCAAGTGACTAAATCAATTGAGTTCATGACTCTTAACATCTCCAACCACTATCTATAATCATCCACCTTATCTCCTCATATACATCAACAAACTCACAATTTTTTTTTTATTATTTTTTTTATAGCTCATTTTGAATCTCTTATGCTCTTTTCGATAATTTTGTATTCTTTTGTTTTCAGAGAGCTTATGAGAATTCTAATTATTTCTAGAGCTTCTCAAACATACATCTTTTCACCACTAATTTATCATATCTTATCACCAATTCACTAATTCATCCCCATACATACCACAACTCAAGACACGAGTGAGACAATACTTTTCTTAATCTCATAGACAAGGAAAGAAAAATTGTACAGGCTCAAAATGGCTAACTAGGGAAAATTTTATTGTGAAGGGACAGTGTTTAGGATATTGGGTTAACAAAGATGGCCTAATATCAT
>JAPKLW010000150.1:5990-53474 GCA_026898455.1 Plectranthus barbatus | reverse complement strand
CTAAAAACTCTTGGAATCTCTAAAATCTGAAATCTGGAATGAAGCACGATAAAAATGTCAAAAGGTACTCTCAAAATTGACATTATTAGGATATTTATAGAGGTGGGGGTGTATCCTATCAATTCTAGGGCTAAAGATATGAATAAATCCAATTTTTATCAGATTTCCGCTTCAGCAGAGAGGCTCGCGTCCATCGTATCTGATCCACGTCGATCGACGAGGCTTCCTGGTCTCCGTCGATCGATGCTGATTGGCGTCTGTCGACGCGGCTTCTCGTCCCTTCTGCGCGGTCTCACGGTTCCATAACTTCCTCCTCCAAACTCCGATTGACCCGATTCCAGTTGCGTTGGAGAGCTAACTCAAAGCATCATCCATTTCCATGCGCCAATAGCCCGAATTCCTCTTTTGAAAAAACTCTTCACTGCTACTCTTACACGTCACTGCTTCCGGAACGGTTTTCTCATGAGTTTAGGCCTAAAAACCTGCATAAACATCAAAACACACCTAAAACCACCTAATATTGACATCATGCATAATATATATATATAAACTCAATAAATCTACATAAAATAGTAGGAAAATAATATAGATAAGTGAGTGGAATAATGAGCTTATCAAAATGCCACGCAATTTGAGATATAACCACAGTTGGTCCAAATGATACAGAACAATCAGTTTGGGGGACATGCAACCGAGGATCCGAATGTTCATATATCTCAATTTTTGGAGATCACAGATACCATAAAGATCAACCAAGTTCCCCAAGATCAAATACGGCTGCGGTTATTCTCATTTTCCTTGAGAGACTCGGCAAGGAATTAGTTCGAAGGGTTAGACAAGTCGAATATTGCCACTTGGGAAGAATTAAGAGAAAAGTTTATATTCAAATTTTTTCCACCAAGTTTGACTTTGAAGAGAAGGGCTGATATAACATCGTTTGGGCAAAGGTATGATGAACCTCTTTATGAAGCTTGGGATCGGTTCCGAGAGCTTCTACTCAAGTGTCCTCGACATGGTCTTTCCAGGAGTCAACAAATTTGCCAATTCTATAGGGGATTGAATTTTGATACCAAAGTCATGATGGATGCTTCATCGGGAGGTGCATTCCTTGATCAAGAAGAGGAAGACGCTTGGAAGACAATTGAGAAGATGGCTGAAAATAGTTTCCAATGGCCAAGGGAACGAAAAGATTATAGACCGGTGAAGTCGGTAAATGATGCTAATGAGACTGAGGATTTCAAAGAACAAATCGCTGCCATGCAAAGGAAGCTTGACATGTTATCTACTTCGGGGAGTAGAAAAGAGGATATCATGATACTTAAGCCGGAGAATGCTTATCCGGAGAATGTGAATTTCGTCAATCAAAGAATGGGGTACAACAGTCGACCTCAATACAACCCTCAGGGAAATATGTACTATCATCCATCCAACCGGTTTCACCTCAACTTCTCTTATGCAAATCCTAACAACGCTCTCAATCCTCAAATGCAATTGGAAGGAGGAAGGAGTAGTAGCCAAGGAGGATATGCTGGGGGAGATAGTAGATATGTGAATCAAGAGACGAGGAGAAATCCAATGAAGAGATTGATAAGCGCTTTGAGAAGTATGACGGGATGTTCGCGAAGATCCAGCTGCAAATTTCCTCAATCGCCAAACAGTTAAGTGGCAAACACCAAGCTGGGAAATTTCCAAGCGACACGGAAGTTGTACAAAAGAAAAGTTGCAATATGATTGATGGTGAAGATAGAATGAATAAGAAATTGGAGGTCATGACTCCAAAAGTGGAAAGTGTGGAGATCGAAGAAGAAAGGAGTATAGTGAAGGAAGATGGAAAGGAGTTGGAAGTTGAGAATGTGGAAGAAAAGAAAGAAGAACAATCTGAAAATGTGCATTTCTTTGATTATGTGAAGAAAGGAGATATAGAGATGCCACTACCGGAAGAGATTGAACGTGTACCCATGTTGGATGAACTCGTTGGAGTTGAGGTAATCTCGGATGGTGAACCAAATGAATCGGGAAGTAATGAATATGAAGAGAAGAGCATAGCTAGCAAGAAGGAGGATCCGGGCGGTTTTGTCATTGGTTGCAAAATTGGAGATGTGATAGTTGAGAAAGCCTTGTGTGACTCCGGTGCTAGTGTGAATATAATGTCATGGGACTTGTACAAGGAGTTAGAGGTTGGAAATCTTAAACCTACAAGTCAAGTCTTACAATTGGCAAATCATGCTCTCTTTTGCCCCCGTGGAGTAGTTGAAGACGTGCTTGTGGAGGTCTTGACATTCACATTTCCGGGAGACTTTCTCGTGGTGGACATGAAGAACAAGGGTGGCATTCAATTGATTTTTGGAAGGCCTTTCTTGCATACAGCCGATGCACTCTTCGACATGAAACAGGGGGAGCTCACTTTCCGTTGTTCTGGAAAGGAGGTTGTCTTTTCCCTACCTCCAAAGTGTTTGCATGAGTTTGAAGAGGAGAAAGTTGATAGAAAAAAAAAGGTTGAAGGACGTGCTCGACCCGGGATTAGACCTCATGGGGGACGATAATGAAGAAAAAGATGATCCGGGAGATTTAGATGAATACGATCGAGGTCGGACAAAGAAGGCTCGAGTGGATACGGATCTGCCTCGAAGTGCAAGAAGAAAGCTGTTCTTCCCGGAGGATTACGTGGTGATAAGTCAAGGTATGAGTTCGGGATCAGCACCGTTTGATCATGATTGATTGGGAGGTATGGTCGTCGTGCTATCGACGTTAAAAAAGCACTTGTTGGGAGGCAACCCAATGGTGTTTAATTTTGTTAATTTTCATGTTTGAATACTTGTTAGTTTTTCAATTTTGAAGGATGATGTTTGGAGTTGAAGGATGATGTTTGGAGTCTCCTAAGAGGCATCGGATGGAAGAAGCTGCTTAATGCTAAGTGGCCCGGATACATGGAGATGTCAAGGGAGTTCCTTGCCTCAGTAACTGTCATGAAAGATGCGGGAGGAATACCGTTATCCATGAAGTTTAAACTCCAAGGTACGGAACATTTCTTTCAGCGGGCTAAGATTGACGAAATTTTTGGTTGTGATCCTGATTCTATATTTCTGCATGAGAATGTAAACTTGGGGGAATTTTGGGAGGAGATTACTGGTATTTCACCTGATAGGAGATTCAATATTAAAGGTTGTAGAGCTACTTCAATTAGGAATCCAGTTATACGTTATATTCAGAAGTTTGTTGGTGGTTCTGTGTGCGGGCGGTATGAGTCGAGTAACGTGATTACTTCTGAACTTTATATGTTGTATGCCCTGATGAATGGTATTAAGTTTTCTTTGGGGGCGATGTTGATGGATGCGTGGAGTCGGGCTGCTAATACTTACACCCGGACTTTTAGTTGTGGTATGATCACGCCAATTTTTGAGCATCTGGGGTTGTCGTTATCAGGTCCTTCTGCTCCGGCTGTGTATTTAGATACTACTTCTTTGTTAGCAGGAAGGTTCCTTATTCCTGACCCCCGTGGTGAATTTTATTACTATAAATTTGGGGATAGGGTGTTGGAACTTTCGTGTGAAGGATTGACTACGGTCGAAGATTTGGGGGATCATTCCAACTGGCTGATGGATTCTGAGGATCACCAGGCTTTTGTTGGAGTTCTTTCTTCCTATGGGTGTTTTACTTCGTTGGCACAGTTGAGAGAGATGGGCAGAGCATAGGGCATTGGCCCGAGCACCAGTGCTCCTCCGCAGCCCCAGCAGACTCCGATGGCGGATTGGCAGCAGTAGATGTTTTCGATGTTGCAGCGGACTAATGCCACTGTGGATTCTTTGTCTTCATCTTTGCAGGGTCTTGATACTTCCTTGGCTTCTCGCTTTGACAGCCTCGACCGGAGAGTGGATTCGATTCAAGAGGATGTCCGTTAGCTGCAGCGTCGAGTTCCCATTCCATACCAATCTCGCCGTGGCCGCCAGCAGCAGCAGGATAGGGAAGAGCAATGACGCACCGCCTACCTTTTTGACAAACTTAGTCTAACTTGACTAAGTTTGGGGGGAAGTGCCGGTAGTCGGTGCTCTGGTTCATTCTCTCCTCTATATCTTTATCTCTATCTCTATCTTTACAATGCTTTCAAGAGTAGTTAGTTTAGTATTGAATAATGACTTGGATATTCGATTGGGTTGTATAAGGATATTGATTTACCTTTATTTTGGTTTGGAATGTGGATTTGGATGATGATTTTAATGGTTTAATATGATGTGTTGATGGAATATCATGGTGAGCTTGCATGTGTTTAATCCTTTCTATTTGGTTTTGGTATGTGGATGTGTAATGGTTTGGTATGAATGGTGGAGCTAGTGGATATTGCTTTATTTTTGTTGATGTTTGATTTGTGGAAGTCGGTGGAAATGAGAACTCAATTGGCTTGTTTATGCTCAATAGTGTGGTGGTGTTTGTGTTGATTTAGTAGGTGCAAATAAGGACTGGAGAGCGGTGATCATGCCTACTGATGGGTAACGCTTTCTATCGTTCTTCCTACCATTTAGTTTCATTACATTTGTTTTATGGCATGTAGATTGTTGTTAGGATTGTTGTGTGCTTGTGTGTGTGTGATGAACCCAAATGAGGCTTGAGATTTAATCATGATTTACTTAGTGGAGTTTGATGTTTACCTCAACCAATGATAGGGCGGAATCTGGTTTTCGAAGCATGATTTAAGTTTAACTTTTGAATTGCCGAGTTTTGTATGTGGTTAATGCATAGGACTTGACAAAAAGCTGTGAGGTTTGAGCCATGATATTGTCATATCTATATTTTTTGTGAGTGGCAAGATTGAGAGTACGAGATCTAGAACTTGCATCCGTTCTCTATCTATTGGCATGAGTGTGTAACTAGAAAATGATCTTAGGCCATCAGTTCTTAGTCCTACCTTTCACACCGGGAGTATAAGGTGGTTGTTATCATTATTTTGCCTTTCGTATCTTTGACCCCCGTGATTGAGCTTTATTGGTAAATCTTCTTTGATATAATTTGGATCAAGTTTGGGGGGAAAGAGTGTATGAGGGTGAATACGGTGATGAGAGTTGGGTTGTGAATTGATTGAATTTGTATTGATGGGAAATGTTGAGGCATGAAAGATATGGAATAAAGGATTGGTTTGAATCCTAGAAAATGTAGCACCAACGAAATTTTTGGTGCAAGTATTTGAAAAAAAAAAAAAAAGAGGCACCGATAAAATGAATGAATGATGGTGCATTTGAAAAATGATGAAAAAGGAAAGAAAAGAAAAAAAAAAGTGTGTGTTGTGAAATGGAAAAAGCCTCGGGGTTTGTAGTGGTTCGAAAAAAACAAGTTTGGGGGTTTTGGGAAATTGAGAAGTTTAGTCACTTTGGCCCAAAATCACCCACCTTTTAGTTAGACACGTTACAACCCATGAAAATATCTTTTTGATTCTAGAAACTAACTCGTTGTAGTATAGTGGTGAGAATGGATGCAAGCCTATGGAAATCAAGCTCGATATCTTGTGATTGTGTGAATCTCATCTTCCCTAAACACGTGAGGGAGTGCTTTCATTTCTTGTATCCATTTTTTATGAGTGGTGCATGTCCTTAGCATTAACCTTGTTACAAAGTTAGGAGTTTAATTTTGATTGAACTTTTAGCCGCATCAACCGGATATCTCATTTGTAGTTGGATTATGTGCAAGATATCAGGCTAACACCAATAAGACGCATCTAGATACTGCAAAGCGAATTGTTAGATATTTGAAGTGCACAGAAGGACTGGGGATTTGGTATCCAAGAGTCGATAGTCTGACTCTGAGTGGCTACTCAAAGTCTAACTTTGGAGGATGCAAAATTGATAGGAAAAGCACGAGCGGTACTTGTCAATTTCTTGGACACAAGTTGATTAGCTGGTTCAGCAAAAAGCAGCATTCGGTAGCCACGTCGACCACCGAAGCAGAGTACGTAGCTGCTGCTAGCTGTTGTTCACAAATCTTATGGATTCGGCAACAACTGCAGGATTATGGTATTCTTCCTGAGTGTGTGCCAATATACTGCGTCAACAATAGTGCTTTGTGCATCACGAAGAATCCTGTGCATCCTTCAAGAACAAAGCATATCGATATCCGACATCATTTTATTCGTGATCATCAAGAGAAGAAGGATATTTATGTTCGATATATTTGCACGGAGGATCAGATTGCTGATATATTTACCAAGCCTCAAGCAGAGACAAGATTCAAGGAATTATGTATCAAGTTGGGTCTTATGGAGTTAGATGATGCTGATGAATGAGATGTTATTCTAATTCTTTCTGGACTTCTTGGATTTATAGAGGAAATGTGTGAAAAACATATCTCAACTTATGATTACTTGCTGCTCAGTATATTTGCTGAAGAGAAGTCTGCTAGGTTAACAGCAGAAATGGAGAATCCTTATTAGATGATCAGCTGATATGATGGATCTGCTCAGCAGATGGGCCAAGCCGAGATTCTTGAGTCTTAACATTTTAATATGTTATTATTGCTTGGAGGAGTTATTAAAAATTCTGTTAAGTTGATCTGCTGAAGTTTATGAAGTGAATGCATGAGAGATGCAAAAGATAAGCCCATCGCAATTGAAGAAAACATATTTTCATAAAAAAAAAAAAATTTACATTAAAAAAGAGGGGGGTTTACAGCGACATCAGTAGGGGGAGCGAGGCCTGAAGGGAAAGAAGTCAGTTTCCCTCAGGTTGGAGCGACCTGCAGCTATTTCTGGAAACTCTTGTTCAAGTAACCAGCTTAGTTGCATGCCACACGGGAGGGTCACCGAAGGATAGAAGGCGACGCAATCCCGGACGCCCTCAAAGATGAAGGCTGCACAGTCTACCTCTGCCCTATCGTCCATGGCCATCATGGCCCTCCAGACCTCGCGGGAGAAGGTGGAGTCATCCTCATCGTAGCCGATGATCATGTTATGGATGATGTGGAACATCACACAGTATGGAGTCCGGAGCTCGGTATCAGAAGCAGTCGGGTTGAACTTGAATAAGGGAGAATGCCTCTACATCTCCCATGACGACCACTCAGGTGCCATCTCCCTCGTACGGTAGTCCAAAACTGATAAAGAACCCCGGCAAAGGCCGAAGTCCCGAGTGAAGGAAGCGGGTGTCCAGCGGAAAAGCTTCCCTTGGAAGACACCATAGATGACGCCTTCCTCCTGCACACAGGTGCGCAGGAATTCCTGGAGGTGAGCCTCCTGGAAGTGGCGAGGGGTGGAGCAGACGAACTGCTCAAGCCCATTTTGGCGGACGGCGGACATCACCTCATCGGCCACCATATAGTCAGACTCATACTCTGTGTACAAGCCTGACTCGTTGAATATCTGGTTCCTCCTTATATCGATTCCCTGTGGTGAATACATGGTTGCAGACAAAGTTCTTTTTTATTGGAAAATTGCAAGGAAGAGAGAGAGTTGAAAGGAGAAGTGTGAAGATGGAGGTCATCACCAAGGGTGGTATTTATTAGGGGAATAATGATCCTATTCCCTCATAATGACTGGCCGTAAAATCTTTCAGAAGATCACAACGATTCATTTCATCTCTCGTAATTCAAAGCGTCATGAGAAGAGGAATCGACAAGTGTGCATTGAAGGTCTAATCAAAACAGCAGTGAGGAAAGGTGGTCAAGTCAGCGAAAAGCTCGAGATACTCATTATTATTTTGAATGCTGAGTCCCAGCAGATTTTTTGAAGTACGCTGACAAATCCAGGAAGAAGAAGATAACACATTTTTTTAGTAGTTTGTGGATGCTAAACTACAGTATTCGTTGCTATCCACACTGCCAATCTGCTGAGTCAATGGTCTAAGCAATTTCGAAGATCGAGGCGGGAAGATTCAAATTCAAACTCGATGGGACTCGATAGGGTGCATTTAATGCACGCAGACGGCTGCGTCAAGTGAGAAGGCTCCACGTCATATGCACTTGACTTTTTTTTCCCGAAAGCATGGGAGGCCATACGAAAGGACATGATAATCCTAAACCGTCGATCTAATCCTTCGCAGAAAGTCCCTCAACCATTGGATCTTACATCCAAAGGTATAAACTTAAACCTTTCTCACTGTTCATATCTCTTTTCTTCGAAACCCAGAACAAAAACCCTAACTTTCAAATCCTCAAGCCTTCATCTCTTTTCGCTACTTCTAAAATCTCTCAAACATACCCGAGATCTTTCCCCAAACTGGCTACCAACCCTGAATCTTCGTCAACCCAGAAGTCTATCTTTGATAGCCGTCTTTTCGAAACCAGTACAACTACCATCTATAATTTTCCACCCATCTCTGGTTCGCCCCTGCATGAACGACATGCACCGGCATTTACGGGAATAGTGAAGAAGAAGGACATCAATGAAATAATCCCTTATGGTCAACTTGTGATATTGGCTCCGAAGAAGGAGCAGTCGGCCCCACTAAGAAACAAAGGCGGTTAGCCCAAATCAAGAAGGACCGGATTTTGTACCTGCCTCTCGCCCCTACCCACATTCCAGACTGGATAATGGAAATCCTAGATAGCGAGCAGGTAATCAAATATTTATCTGCTGAACCATAACACTTTCATCCGCACATGGTATCGGAATTTTATGCTAGGGCTGTGATAAATGATGATGGAAAATCGTTCAAAACCTGTGTCTATGGAAATATCATTGAAGTGAATGCAGAGGTGCTTGCTATGATATTTGGACTTCGAAATCATGGAGAATGTATATCTCAATACAAAGTGAATGATATAGCGGAGATGGAGAGGAGATGGAATTTGTGGAAAAAGCCAGGTGATTTGAAGGATAGGAAAGGGCAGACTATATCGTTTAGGGTAGCCACCCCCATCAACACCTTGAAGGAGGAATTCAAAATCCTCGCTGAGTTGGTTATCAGAATGTTCCAGTGTGATACTGGATCATATTCAGAACTCTCTGCCAAGAAATATGCAGTTATGATGACCCTCACAAACAAGGTGAAGGGAAATTGGGCTGAGTTCTTTTGGGAGCGATGGGCAGAACATGCTAGAAAGAATGATCATATGACAATAGATGGGACATTCTCTTCGAATGTCAACTTTGGATTGAAGATAAGCAAATTTTTAGAGATTATCCTGCCGACCAAGAAGGTTGATCAGGGTGTGAAGTTACTCTCTACCGACTTCATCCCTGTAATGAAGAAGGAAGCCAACCCCCTTGATTTTAAGAAACCTAGGAAATTGACAGGCAAGTCAAATGTGGATGCTGACAAGCCTACTTCCGATGAAGAGGTGGATGAACGCTCCTTGGGACAACAAGTGTTGCAGCAAGCTTCTCCTTCGACCGTTGAGGAAGTTGTCGCGCTGACCAAGAATGCTGAAACAGAGCAGTGCTTTCAGCAACTTGAGGAGATTGTGGAGTTTGGTGATCTGCCAATTGAGAAGATAGATGAAATCATGACCAAGAAAGCTTCCGAGCAATCGACACTCATTCTGGGTCAGATTGCCCAACCAATTCCAACAAGGCAGAAGACAAATGTTGCAACCACTGGGAGGAAGAGGACTCGTAAACGTCTCTTGAAGACTGTTGATCTCCAGGAAGCAGAAAAGAAAGCAGCAGTGATGGAAGAAGCTAGAAAGAAAGCATCTGCTGAGCAGGCTGCTGAAAAAGAGAAGATGGACAACACACATTTGTTTTCTAAGTTTCTTGAGGATCGTCTCAAATGTATTAGGGCAATCAAGAAGAAACGAGTCATCGAGAAGAAGATAGTTGAGACCAAACAGTATAGGAAGGAAGTTGACAGGATCACATTTGAGGCCAGAGATCGGAATTTTGAACAAGTCAAACAATCTCATGATGAGCATGAGGCTCGGAAGAGAACTATTGGTAAGACAGTGGACAAGGAAGCTGCTGAGACATTGGACAAGGAAACAAAGAAAAGCAAGACAGCAGTTGACACTGCTGAGAAATGAAAGACGCAGGAGAGTGCACATATCCTTGTTGAAGTCGATAAAAGTGAAAAGATTGTACCCGAAGAGGAAGCTATGTCCGATGTGGAGCTTGCTGAGCTGCTTCAATCTGGCGCATTCAATGCTAAAGAGCACTCCAGAGGGACAAAGGCTCAATTTCGCGAACCAATTGAAGGACCCAGCCACAATAGTAGCTCAGAAGAGGTCGTGCCGCATAGAGTGGAGGATATCATGCCCCCCAGATATAAGACTGATGAGTCATCAAGAGCCGGAAAGCAGATCAAAGATACGACTATCTCTGTTGAGAAACCCTCCGCTGAGGAAGAAATTATTGTATCCGTTGAAGGGCCTTCTGCCGAAGAAGTGGTTTCGAGACATGCTGAAGGGTCTGCTGCCGCTGAGCAAATGATCGTGGAATCTGCTGAGGAAGTCTCTGCTGCTCAGGAGACACCTGCTGTTGCTGCTGACAACGCACAAGCAGAGGAAGGAATGGAGGATGAAATATCTTCTGCTGCAGATTTGATTTAATCCACATGTTCTTCAGGCTCCGACTCAGAAGGAGAATCCGGTGAGGTATTTGAAGCCAAGATTCTCCGACAGTTTCCCACTGCCAAAAATGAAGTACTAAGGATTCCATATCATGGATTGCCTGCTAAACTCTTTCGCTCGAGGAGGGTAGCTAAATGGTGCGTAGCAGTCTCCCTCGACGATGAATTAAATGCTGATCTCTGTGATTGGGGTGATGAGATCATGGCATTTGTGAATAAGGAAGTTAAGAGGGACATTGCTGAGGTATTCTATGTTGAAATATATGAAACAACTGACGAAGGCAAGCTGCTTGGAAAAGAGCTCTGACAATGGAAAATCTATGACTATATAATGCACGAGTTATGCTTTGAAGAGAGGATGATAATCATTGCCATGCAAGGCTTAAACTTTTGGCGTGCAGAGGAAGCTTGGGCGAATGATTGGATGGATCAACCTCCTTGTACGAAGCAGTTCTCAGATAAACAGGTGTTGGAGAGATTGAAAGTCATTCGTGCTCATAGACTATTTTCTGCATCCCTGTCACAGCCTCCTTCAGCGTTCGCTCCGGATGAACGCTCTGCAGCACATATGCAATTAACCAAATGTCAGAGGCTTGCTGTTGTTGCCTATCAGAAATGAAAGGCCGCATATGAGGAGAAGATGCGAGTACGAAGCATGGAGCTGGCAGCTAGTGAACAAGTTAAGGAAGAAGAAGCCAAAAGACTACGCTTTACTGAAATGGTTACACTTCACAAAGGTTTTAACCAAGTTGTTGCCTCACTCCAAGCCCCAGAAGCTTATGATTCTGCTCTGGATTCAAATCAAAATATGGTGGGAGATTCGATGGAAATTGCAATCGAAGAACTTGTTGAGGAACCTGCTAACCCAACTACAGAGGGAGCAAACACTCAAGGTCTTGAGGTTTCGGTTCCAGAGTCTGCTGAGATGATAGTAGATGGTGGAGATGGTGCGAATCCTACCATAGAAACAGGGACTGAAATGGTTATTCCTGATACCCCCATTGCTGCTGAGCCTGTGCAAGTAAATCTCCAGTCGTACTTGGTTTTCTTGATCAACACAGCGTTACACCAACGTGACATCCAGCAAGCCAAAGCAGTTGAAGAGGTCCGGAAGGAGGTTGCTAATGTGTGAGGAGCAGTTTCTGAAGTTCAAACCTTTGTCACCGAGGTTCAGCAAAAGGTTGGTCAGGTTAAGGAGAAGATCATGCACGTGGAAGAAGCCGTCTCTACAGTATAAACAAGTGTGGTGACTCTTAAAGTGGATCTTGATGAGCACAAATCCTTTTCCACCTCTGTTTTTGATGCGCTCAAAGAGGGGGAAGAACAAAGGATTGCTGAGGAGGCAAGGATTAAAGCACAGGAAGCAGAGCTGGCACGGAAAGAAAGGGAATTCTTACAGGCCATGCTAGAGAAGAGGATGGAAGTAGAAGCAAAGCAGAGAGCGGACCATCAAGCACGTATGGAGAAACTCATGGCCTTGACAATGAAAAGGATCGATGCCCTTGAAAAGCCAAAACCTCCACCTGATGCCCAGAGCTAAGGTCGTCTATCTCTCTAGCTCACATTTTGTCCTGTTTCTACCATTTTTTTCTGCTGTCTCTGAGTGATTTCATTGTACTCATATTTTCAAAAACATATATGAAATCATCAGATTCATGACAAAATCTCATTGTCCACTTCTGATTTTCTGTGTGCGTACATTAGTTGACATACACTCTTCGTGTATTCAACAAATTTGAATGTGGATGCTATGTTCTAAATGGTTGTTCATTGGTTAGTAAATGCCTGTTGTTCTTAAAAATGCTAGGATTTCTAGCATACTTTCTTTGCAGCATTTATTTATGATTTATTAAGCGAGAATATTTCCCAGCATATTTTGAGGGGGAATTTTAAAGCTAGTAAGATTCTGAGATAGTTTGTCTAGCACTTCTCCTTGTAACTCAGAATTTTTCTCTGCTAAGTCTCAACAATCATTAGTAAGCTTTGATCGCACCAAAAAAGGGGGAAATTTTTGGGAAATTATTCCTGAATCTCCCTTAGGACTATATTGTAAAAGGTTTTGTTGGATCAAACCATAGTAGATGATTGATCATTGCTGAACTTTAGCATAGTCTAGCAACTCTTGTAATGTCCTATATAGGGTGAATATTGAGTTGTAATAGAATAGGTTGCTAGAAGCACTTCCAGCATACACCAGAGAATGCTAAAGAAGAATAAGGCTAGTGGTAGCAGATTGTTGAGGAATCAGCATTTGCTAACACATTGCAGATTGCTAAAGGCATTAGCAATCCGGAGTCAAAGGAATCCGAAGAGCAACTGCTACGCAGACAGCAGTCCATCTAGTAGAGTGCTACAGAAAACTAGCAGACCATTCCTATAATGAAATTGGTGAAAAGTTGGTGAAAGTCTATCCACTTTTGGACGAAAGATCCGTTGTGTCTAACCGACATGGAGATTTAAGTTTTGAATCTCCAGGTATAAAAGACAAGTCAAAAAGGGAGAAAAGACTACTGCTCATTCATACATACTAACTCACACTCGAGAGATTCCTAAGACAAAAGACAAAAAGCTTGAGAGCAGTCAGTTGAAAGCTACAATCGAAAAACATTCAAAGCCTTCAACAACCAGAGTGTCCCCATTGAATATCTGACACTCATTTGAAGAGATTCCTTGACTTTGCTCAAGAATCTTCAATCCTTGGGATACCTTCCTTTATTGGAAGCATCCAGCAATCAATTCACTGAAAAAGAATTGATTAAGATGGGCATCCTGCCGCAATTGAAGGAGAGTTCGGAAGGAACTATAAATCTTCCAAAAGTCGTAAAGGCGAGTTTAACGAAGGTGCATCCTTGACTCAGCCGGAGCTACACCTGAGAAGTTCGGAGTATCAGAGGATAGCCGTGAAGTAGCCAGTCCGAAAGTTCACTGCCTGCTTTACTGGAAAGGCAAATCTTTGTACACCGTATACTTACTTAATTAAATTCTTAGCGATTCGGCTAAGGAGTGGACGTAGATCATTCGATCGATCCACTATAAATACTGTGTCATTACTTTGCTTACTGTTCTATTATTTTTCGTACAACTATGATTTGAAACCTAGCAACGGAGTTGTTATCGTATAACTGCAAGGAAACCTAAGTAAAGTTGACCTAAACCCTCTTTGAAAATAACCTAAAGTGCAAGTGAATGTTCTATTCTTCCGTTGCATTTCGTGTGTGTGTTTTGTCATTACCACGACGACTCTGATCTTAGGGACCAACAGAAAGACAGTATAACCATGATGGGCAGCATATGCTGGGAATAACCTGATTGCTTCGAGTCGAGCTACTGGAGCAAAAGTTTCATCAAAGTCTATTCCTTCGCACTGTGCATATCCTTTAGCCACTAATCTGGCTTTGTTGCGAACGACGAGTCCTTTTTCAGCTCACTTATTCTTGAATACCCATTTGGTTCCTATTACTGATTAATGTGCCGGCCGATCGTCGAGATCTCATACGTGATTCTTTGTGAACTCTGATAGTTATTCTTGCATTGTGTTGATCCAGTCAGCTAATTTGAGTGCGTCTGCTACTTTGGTAAGCTCCTCTTGTTATATGAAGCAGGCTAGCATGGCACTATGTCTGGTTTGGATTGGATCTACAATATCTCCTAGAATTGCTTTCGTCGGATGATCTCTAAGCAGTCATTTAGGTCTTTCTAGCTCGTCTACTGGAATGTCTTGACTGCTGGTTGGTCCGATGGGTTCTTCTGAGACTGGTATGTCAACAAGCTGTAGATTTTCCGAGCTGTCTGCTACACTTGTTGGAGTGTCTTCTGCTGAGTGACTCTCTTCTGGTATGTCATCTGCTGGATTCTTGTTTACTGGTGTAGTACATTTGTCTTCAACAATCTGCTCCTGGTTGTCTTCAGTATTTCACTCGCCATTCAGGGAACCTTCCGATGTATCCTAATTCTGTTTGATGGCTTCATCTCTTTGAGTTCCCTTTTCACATATAAGCTCTGTGACAGAATTTATGGTGGCCTCAGCATTACCAGTTGCATCACCGGCGCACTTGACTGTTGGCTGATTAGTCAAGGTCTCTAGTAGAGATGATGATTCACTCATTAACCTAGTCGGATCAATCGGTTTTGCTTCGGAAGTATTCGAGCTCGAATATCCATTGACATCATTGGTTTCATGAGTCTCATCTCTTCAACTTCTCATGGTCCTGCGCACTAAAGTAGCTTCATAAAAAATAACATTGCATGTTATTTCCACAAGTTTGGTTGTCTTGTTAAGTACTCTATATCCTTTGTGAGATAGATGCCCGTATCCTAGGAACACTCCTTCATCGGCTTTGGGTGAAAAAGTACTTAACTTTGACTTCCCATTGTTATGGATATAACACGGTGAACCAAAAACACGAAGATGAGCTAAGGAAGACTTACGACCATGATATATTTCGTAGGGAGTCTTGTTAAAGCGAAGATTTATTCCGCTTCTATTCTGTGTATAGCAAGCATTCATAGCAGCTTCTCCCCAATGCCTTTGACTCAGATTTGTATCCGCAAGCATTGTTCGTACAACTTCTTTAAGAGTCCTGTTTCTTCTTTCTGCCAAGCTGTTCTGCTGAGGTGTTCTTGTAGTGGATCTTTCATGTCCTATCCCAGCATCAGCGCAGAAGTCCATCAATGCTCCTTTACAGAATTATGTACCGTTGTCGGATCTTATCCTTTTCACAGTGAGCTCTTTGTCATTTTGAACTCTGAGTATTAGCTCCAGAAGGATAATCTACACCTCGTCCCTGCTTTTGAGTAACCTCGCCCATAGGTACATAGAATAATCATCAACAACAACCAAGGTATATTGTTTGTTACCTACAGTGGGTGGAGTCACAGGGCCGAATAAATCTATGTGCAGTAGCTCAAGGATTTTGTTTGTGGTGGCCTTTTCTGGATTGGATCTGAAGGATGCTTTGACTTGTTTTCCTTGTTGACAGGCTCTGCATATTCCTTCCTTCTTGAAGGTTTCTTGAGTTAAACCTGCAACAATGTCATTCTTGGCAATATAATTGATAGTCTTAACGTTTAGATGTGTTAGCCTTTTGTGCCATAGTCAGTTTGTCTCTTCCTTGCTAAATGCTATAATGCATGATGCTTGTTGACCACTTTCCCAATCAGCTATGTAGAGTCCTCCGTTCCTGATTCCTTTAAGCTTTACTTTACCGGTGGTCCTATCAGCAACTTCACATCCCGTGTTAAAGAAAGAAACAATATATCCATTTTGACTTAGCTGGTTGATGCTCAGTAGATTGTGCTTGAGGCTATCGATAAGGGCAATGTTTATTATTCGCATTCCATTCTACTCGATGCACCCTCTTCCGATTACTCTAGCCTTGGAGTTGTCACCAAAAGAGACTGAAGCTCCTCTGAACTTGTGAAGATCTGTAAAGATCTCTTCATCTCCTGTAATGTGACCTGAGCATCTACTATCTAGGATCCATTCTTTGAGTTTTCTTGAAGTTCTTCTTCCTGGGTCCTGTTCCTGCAAAACAAAGAAGTTATATTTTCGGTACCCGATCACTTACGGGTCCTGCAGGATTAGTTCTTTGGATTATTCCTTTGGGAATCCAGATTTTTGTGATTTTGACATTTCGCTTGTCATCACATTTCACTAACCTTCCGTTCCTATTGGTATAATAACTGAAATCTGCATAGGAATGTGTAGTGGTGTGTCAAGCCATCACTGCCTTTTGAAAATGATTTGTTTTAGACTCTGACCTCAAGTAGATGTTCCTTCTACTTGGTGTGTATGTTGGCTTTCTTACAATCTCAGCAGATAGCCTAGCCTTGCTAGAATTTGTATGAACCTTTCTAGGAGATGGAAAAGTCTACTGGGTTACATACTCAGACTTTGCTCGTCTTTTCTCAGCAAACTTGTAATTAAGTCTTTGCTAAGCAGATAGTTGAGGGATGTTAGTCTGCCAGCATTTCTGCTGAGAAGTTGACTTAGAGTTTTCCCTCTTGTCTTTTCTAGCAGTTTGCTGAATCTTCCCGGTTGCTGGGACAAAAACAATTTTCTTTGTCTTACTTGATTCAGCATCGCAAAGAAAATTGAGTGACAAACTATCTTTTATACTTAGAATGTCATTCAAATCTCTCATGCTTTTTTAAAATTTACATTGACAAAATTTTGCATAGAGTAATTGCTTTTCATAACTTCATTCTCCTATTTTAAAATGCTAAATTTCTCATTCAAGGAGAAGAATTACGTTTTCAATTTTGAATGTTCCTAGTCTGCTGACCTAGATTTCTCAATCTCATTGGTCAAAATAGAAAGCTGAGATTTCAGAGAGGAATTTTCTTTTATCAAGATATCCTTTAATGCATGAACTTTTGAAAACTCTTTCAGCAAATATTCTACCATTATCTCATCTGATTCTGAGCAATATGAATCATCAGTATCATGCATGTTATCAGAAGTAGAAGCAACGGACATAGTAGAGTGTGTTACCTTGTTTTTTGCGGCAGCTAGAGCTAATTCTTCTATCTGGTCTTCATTGATATCTGTCATGAATACCATGAGAACATCCTCTTCATCTTCTGATGAGTAATTTTCATCGTCATAATCTGGGATGTCTGGTATTTCCATCCTTATCAACAGTGCTTTGGTAACAGCATTTGATTCTCGTATTTCGAACAGCTTTCTCAGTCTTTCCCTTTCTTCTGGATCTACTCGTGGACATTCAAACTTCAGATGATCTAGGGAATTACATTCGTAGCATCTTCTTGGCGCTTTATTGACATTTATGTTGTCTGCTGGTTAACATTGCTGGAAATCCTCCTTTTTCCCTTTGTCTTTCAGCAGCAGCTTCTGCAGCCTTTTCATCTGTTCTTCCAGTTTGCTGATTGAGCATTCTGCTTCTTTGAATTTTGAATCGCTGGTGGAAGGAATCTCCTTTCTTGAACTGGACTAAGATGATCGATCTGAGTGGAATGGCTTCTTTGTTTTCCACTTCTGTCCGTCTTTCTTCACGAAGAATGCAGCATCCTTGACTGGTTCTTCAGTGATTACTCCATCACAAACAGCTTCGTGTTTGTTGATCTATGTGATATCCCATTCATGGTCCTTTAGTTGAGCAAAAACTTCTTTGGTGTTGATTGCTGAGAGATCTTTCTCCTTTAGATTGGTTACTTTGACAAACCAATCCTCCTTTAGTAGTCTTGAAAGAATCTTTGAATTCATGTCGGGGAGCTCATACGTTCTTCCCAATTTCTTTAACTCAGCTACAATGTTGTTGAATCTGTCCTCCATGTCCCTGATGGTTTCACCTGGAATTAATCGAAAAGATTCATACCTGTCTACTCATTGTTGTAGCATGTTTCTCTTCATCTGATTTGTTTCTTTACCTAGAGCACCAAGAAAATCCCATATTTCTTTGGCATTTTCATACTCCAACGCTTCTGCCATTAATGCAGGTGACAAGGCACCTAATATTAAATCCATGGCTACGTAATTTAGTTGATCACGCGTTCGTTCTTCTTGAGTCCATTCTTCAAATGGCTTGTTTACCATTTTGTCTAGTCCTGCTACGTCTTCTCCGACCCTTGTCTTTACCTTCTAGATTTTAATCGGTCCTTTCTTGATCACTTGTCTCATCTCAGGATGTACGTTCATAAGAGTGATCAAGGACCTCTTTTTCCAGGTAGAGTAAAATTCTGGAGAGAACTTTGCAAGCTTTGCGTTGTGCGCCATCGCTTCAAACCTGAGCTAAACACAGAAACACAGATATGCAAGGAAAATCTGTGTCTGGTCCTCAGCGACTCAGAAGAAGCTAGTCTATAAAGACCAACCGCTCTGCTACCACTTGTTGGTCCCCAATCAGAGTGTTTTCTAGGCAGCGGAAGTATTATATTAATCTTGCACGTCACTTGCTAAGGTCTCGACTTAGCAAGTGTTTATCAAATGTGTTTTAGATCAAATATTAGTTAATCCAAATTGTAGTTTATACTACAACACTTGATGTGTTGAGTTTCAAATATGTATGGGTAGAATGTAACGAAATAAAGCAATAAGGACACAAGGATTTTTTTGTGGTTCGAACAACTGTTCTTCGTCCACTCTTTAGTCCTTCGACTGAAAATTCACTAAAAGAATGAGTACAAGGTCAGACCTGATCTCTAAGGTTGAGCAGCTCTTTCGTCTGTTCAGCGCGCACTTTCAAGCACCTCGATCTCCAATCTTCAACCGGTGTCGCTCCGTAGAGTGAGGAAAAACCTCCCTTCTCCTTGGACGTCGACTGCTGGGAGTTTTATAGTTCTTCCTGGAATTTATCCTTGTGTTGGTGTTGCCTGTAAGAATCATGTTTGCACGACAATGGTGACTGCTAGAATCTTTCCAGTGTAGAAAGAATTCCAAAGTAACCTTGGAAGCTTAACTTCACAAGTCTCGAGCTTTAGAGATGAAAGCTTGCAAAAAGCTTCAGTCAAGAACTTAGTTCGGATGTGTTTGTGTAATGTAGAGAGTGTATTTTATCTTTTTTTTGTTATCTCTGAGGGTAGAACTTCGCGAACCTTTGAATAAAATAAGGATGACATCTATTTAAAGGTGACGATTCAAACGGCTGTTTGAATCCTATCCATTAGACTCAAAGGCATTGCTAGCCTATATGTGTTCTTTCTTTTTCTGCAGTGGACATAGACTCTTCAAATCTCCTCGTCTCTGATTGGCATAGCATCTATCTGTAGCCTTCTCTGTCAGAACGGATCCTTCGTAGGTCTGAACCCTCCTTTGTGTATCCTGATTATTCTATCTCCTGATTCGTCGGGTTTCCTTGTGATTTGTGATCTGTCTGATCTTTGACTTTTTATCGTTTCTTGATTGCTGATTGTTGTTTGGTTGCTTCTAGCACACGGGTGGTATTTCAGCTGTTTGAGCTAAGATCTTTGGATTCTACTGGAGTTATTCCTTCAGCATTCTTGTAATGTTCCTCTGCATTGCTGGCCCTTTCTTCTTTTCACAATCTTCAGCAATTCGTCAAGTCTGCTGACTCGTTCAGCAACTTTGATTCTTCTTCTTTCTAATTCTATTACAACTCGAGTATGTATTCCTATACAGGACTTTTACAATTGACTCGATACTGATTTGCTAGAGCTTTGATGCACCAAAACATATCGTCCTAAGACTATGAATCAATTACAATCAGAAGGGTTTTTATAATATCTAACAATATTCCTAACAATTACACACATATCAAATATTTTTATCCTTAATGTAAATACAGTGAACTGCATATATCAATATGATACAAAATTAGAAGTTTGTGCAAATTTTTCAAATTTAACATATGCAATATGAATAACATATTAATCGTGTAAAATTATGTTTATTTTTTATGTAAAATCTATAAAGAATGGATTCGAATCGAGAAAGATATAACAATTTAATTATGATATAAATAGAGAGAAAATGAAGAAAGATAAGGTTTCAAATTAGAACACCGAACGATTACTACATTTATGAAGCAAAATTACTATGTTACCCTTTTATCGTAATCATTAACATTATTAATTAGTTTTTTTGTGAATTATTATAATAATTGGATGAATAAAATAAAAGGTCCAAATTTATTTTTATTTATTATTTTAGATTGTGTTATTATTTGATCACAACTCTATATAGACATATTTATTTATGTTTCATATTTTTAATAGTTAAATTATTTATATTTATATTTATATTATATGATGGTTAAAAAGTTTAATAGGCTTAATGATAATATATTTGAGATTTCTATATTATGTGTTAATATTATATATGATATAATATACTATATATTATCTATTTTATAACAATTTATAAATATGGTTGTGGGTCAAAATAATTTGCCCTATAATGAAGATCCCCGATGCGGTTTATTTATAAAGCCCATCAGCTAGAGTTCACGAAGATCGAATGTAACCGAGATTTGGATACTAATGAAGAAGATTTATTGTTATTTATTGAGGGATGGGCCTATATCAACTTCGAGAACCCATTAAGAAAGTCCAAGGTTCAATCTCAAGTCTCGAACCAGCTTATGCACATAGCTCGAATCAGCTGGGAAGAACAACATAGTTGAACAGTAGCCAATGGAGACTAGCTTTAGCTAGCCACTAAGGAGGATCACTTCCAACTAATCATAAGATGAAGTCTACCATTAGTTGGCTTTGAGCGAGAACAAGTCCCTGCTATTCACTAGTGTAGGTCACAGAGAGTAAATCTCCGTAGAAGGTCGTCATTTAGATCTCCTCAAGAAGGTCATCCCAATGACAACTCCCAAAGGAGATCATTTCAGAAAGATCTATGCGATCTCCTCAAGAAGGTAATCTGAGCAAGGATACCCACTGGTGGTCTCGAAAGGAGGTCACTAAGAGGAAACCGTGACTAGTGGATAAGGACTGTCAGTGGCGGAGAGAGTACGAGCAGTTGCAACACCTCTTATATTATTTAAATTGATACATATTTATTTTAATAAATTCGGACTTAATCAATGAACGAATACACACAAGTAAATATTATCGAACTCAAGAAATTCACTTCGTTTAGAAGTTGAATACTAACAACTACTTAGACTTCTGTAATTTAATCGTGATATGAAATTGGAGTTTGTCAATTAAACTAAGCAAACGAACTAAAATAAAACATGAAACCACACACAACTCACAACAACAACTCACAAGAAATCAAATGAAAAGGTTACAATGAACAATCACCAATCAATGAAAGGTCAACCAAGTCAAGTCAATCAAAAATCTATCAACACTTGAACAAACAATCGAGCAATCACCAATCGCCATAAAGCAATGGGATGAGATTACACTACAACAAATAAGGTTATAAACAACGCAATATAGACAACACAAATACTCATTCGTGGTTTCAATATCATAATAGACAACACAAAAACGTAGTGCGTTGTTAAAAAAATAAGCGGCTATAGACAATGCGGAAAACCGCATTCTCTATATTAATATAGAAGATGCGAGATAATCATGTTGTCTATATTTATATAGACGATGCGGGTGTCTCTGTTTTGAAGAGACATGGAGATAGACGGCACGTGACTTTGCATCGTCTCTATTGAGATAGACGACACGGAGTTTCCGTGTTGTCTCTATTTTGAGGAATGGGGTTTCATATTTTAATGGAGTTTGAGACTTCCACTCACTAGAAATTTTTTCTCAAGAGAATGCTTAAGGGGGTGTTTGGTTCATGGGTATGGGTATAGGGGAATGGGTTTGATTCCGAAACCCATTGTTTGGTTTACGGGTATGGGTATGGAGGAATAGGTTTGATTCCCAAATAATTGGGAATGGTGATTCCCAACATAAATGGTGGGTATCATACCCATTCCCAAATTTAATCAACTTTATTATTGTTTAAATTTTCTTATTTATTTTATAATTATAATACTAAATAAAATTTATATAATTATTAAATAAGTAGTGAAGTATTATATTAATTATAATTATCGTAATTATATATTATTATGATATTATATTATTGATATTATTTTAATATTAATATTTATGATATTATTATATTTATTTTATTTAATTTTTTAATTATTATAATTTTATAAGATATTTTAATTACATTTTTAAATAGAAAATTAATGAATAGTTAATTGAAATAATAATTGATTTATTATATTTATTTCCAAACTTTTTATTTTTTTAACCTATAAATTTTAACATTACAAATAATATAATAATTAATAATATAATATTAATAAAAATATTATTATTATATAAGATAAATAAGAAGATAAATATTTATAATAACAATTTTTATTACTAATTAATATTACAATATTAAATTAATAATTAAATATATATATATATATAATAATAATATTTTAATAATATAGTTTTATTAACATAATAAATTATTAAATTAATATTACAATATTAAATTATTAATTAAATATAAATTATGAAATATATATTATTTTAATAATATAGTTTTATTAACATAATAATATTAATAAAATTATATTAATAATATTTTTATAATTATATTTTATTAATTTAATATTACTATATATTTTAATATTATTATAATAAAATATTTTCTATAATTAAATGTTTTGATAATATTTTATACTATTTTTTATTCTTATATTAATTTTATATAGTATAAAATAAAAATAAAGAAAAATATTTCAATGTAATATTATTTATTACTTTATTTTATTTATTGATTTTTTATTACAAAATTAATTATTATTATTTATTAATATTTAATTCTTTTTTCTAAATATATTAAGAAATAAAATATCAAAATTTAAAATGATTCCCAAACCCATCTTATAAACCAAACATCTTTATTGAAATGGTTAAACCCATACCCATTCCCTCTACTTTCAAACCCATACCTATACCCATACCCATAGTGATTCCGACACTTAAACCAAACGCCCCCTAAGTCTGGGGCAGAGGAAATTAGTGGGAAGGTGGTCTACACCCTCCATTGCGGCGTTGGGGACTCACGCGCGGTTAAGTTTCTCAAGCTGGTTTCTCATGTTTTGTTCATTGTTCCAGGATTATTTTTGTTCAGAAATGATGACGAGAGGTTATGCAGTTGAAATTACAAACTATCTCCTAATGCAACTAAGAAGGATATTCGTGCTTTTCTCACGTTCTTGAGCGCAATTCAACATCTCATCGTAGACATGTTTTCCCCCCAGTACTTAAAACGATATTTTCTTGAACTGAGATGGAAAAAAAAATTATTAGGATTACAAGATCTCTTTGGAGTTTAATAAAGGAAACGAAGATATTGAAGATATTTAGAGATTTGATATATATATATATATATATATAGGGAGCGGATCCAGTGAGAAAACTCTTAACGTGAGAAAGTGAGAAGGATGCTTGATTGCATTCACGACATTGCTTGATTGTATTCAGGTCGTTGCTTGATTGTGCTTTAGTTGTTGCTTGATTATTTTGTTGCTTGATTGCATTTTAGTTGTTGCTTGATTCAATACCAATAATTAATTTTTTTAGATCTGATGGACATGATTCCTTCTTTTTTCTCACATGGGAATTTTTTTTACATGATCCCTCCTCTATATATATATATATATATATATATATATTGTATATATTGTATATATTTTCTTTATATTTTGTGTATATTTTTTTCTTATTTTCCCACTTCTTTTGGGATACTATTGTACAAAATTATTATAAATATATGGAATACACCATATCACCTCTCATGGTGATTTCTATATCAATTCTCATATGGTTTCAGCCTTTTTCCGATCCTCCTAATCCTATTTTCTCGTCCTTCCTCTCTCTTCCTCTCTCCAATCCCTAATCTAATCTTTTGTCCTTCTTGCCATGGTTTCTCCTACCCCCATACCCTTCGCGTCAACACTATGATTAGCATGATTCTTGTTAAATGGTATTCATCCACCAATCTTATTTGGCATCGACAGAATCTATATATGGCTGATTGCTTTGATCTTGGTGGATTTCTTGATGGTACGGTTGTTTCTCCTCCTCCCACTTTGACGACAGATGGTGTTACCACTCCAAATTCTGCATACCTTCAATGGCGAATGGAAGATCGTAATTTGCTCTCCAGTCTCTGGACCTCTCTTTCTGTTGATGCCATGACCTCACATTCTCAACCTATGCGCACTTTTTGTGACTGTCAAGCGGCATTACATGTTGCTGCAAATCCAATTTTCCATGAGCGTACGGAAGGTGGACTGTCACTTTTTTTTAGATGAGCTTCAGTGTCGTACCATATCTACTCATCATGTCTCCACAACATCTCAACTCACTGATATTTTCACGATATCTTTGGGGCAGCATTTATTTCGGTCTTTTGTTAGCTAGTTGGGAATTTGTAATCCTCATGTTCCAACTTGAGGGGGTATTGGAGCTGTAGGCTCCTCCGAAATTATAGGAGAATATTTTCTGTGTTTTAGGAAACTAATCTCTTAAATATGGTAGGAAAATAATACTCCCTCCGTCCCTTTTAATTAGTCCACTTGGAAGTGGGCACAATAACCAATGTGGTAAGAGATAGAGGAAATTAGTATTTTATTGGTGAGTGTGTATTAACAATCCTTTTTAGGTAAGTGAACAATTAAATGGGACAGACGAAAAAGGAAAGGTGGACAATTTAAGTGGGACGGAGGAAGTATGATATTTTGTATTGTCCTAACATAAATGTAATGTTTTGGGCGTGAAACACACATACGACTCTTCTCATGAACTCAAATCTTTGTCTGTCTCCATATTTCTTCAGTATTCAAAAATGTGTTACCCCAATGGGGCAAATATTATTTAGAATCTTACTCAACAACAATATTAACAACTCTTTGAGATTTGAAGCACGCGTTTAAAATTGTTTTCCTTCTTGTTTTTGAATTACTACTACAATTGTAGCAACTCAAGTTATTAAAACAAGTTTATAAAACTCAATAATATTATAATTCATATGAATTTATAGTTCAATTGATATGAAGTATTATCAATTTTACCATTAGACTACCTTAATTACCCAATCGAATATAGATAAATTAATAACGATTTCAAACTAATATGTAAGTTAAATTTTGAGTTTTAGATTACATGTATACTTAAAAATTTATTTGAGCTAGTTAGAATTCATTCATGTTTATAAAATTTGTTTGTAAAGCAAGTCGTCACGTGCAATGCTAAACTTATTCTAATAAATAATTGATATTGAGGTCACTCAATATTGTAGTCGGGAGAAATTTTTGTTATATGTAAATTCATACTACTTTAATCCTTTATCTGTGATAAATAGCGGAACCAAACTAATTTGCAAGTTAGTTTGTAAAGATGAATGGAACATATGATCTGACGACCAACCATATTTAAAATTGTTATGAATTAATGTTGCGAGCTGATCTCAAGAATAACACACAAACACGGAAATCAATCATAGAAAAATGAACATGCAAGATTTTAATGTGATTCGTCAAATGGACTACATCCACAGGAAGTGACACACCAGATATTATTGATCTTATTTGGGTACAAAACTGCTCCAAACTCTCACACAGAAAATCACATAAAATACTCTCTCTTTCTCTTCTCTCACTCTTCTCGACTGAAACTGAAAAACTGAAGAAGAAAGATAAAGAAGAATTTTGTTACAACCGATCACAACAGCTATATTCTCTCTCTGAATCGAATGTATCTCCACAAGATATGTGTCTCATTCCAAGCAGCCAACTAACATAATCGCAAGCTCTAGAAATGCGACTTTCACTTCTTTAACTCAAAAATACAACTCCACCCAAACTTAGACAAAAAAAACGAGCTGAGAGTGAAGACATACTTCACAAATCTCCCTCCTGCCTTCACTCCTACACCAAACCCAATTAGATTAATTCTAGTGCATTCCTTCCAGCAAAGTTCCACTATAGAACTCACAAGCTAACTTCTCAAGTCAGCACAAACCAAACGCTTCAAGCAGAAAACTAATTTATCAACTGGAACAACTTTAGTTAGGGGATTAGCAGGATTAAGATCTATATGAATCTTCACCAATTTAACCAGCCCCTTATCCACAATATTTCTAACAAAGTGAAACTTTATATCTATGTGTTTAGAACGGTCGTGGAATACCTGATGTTTTGCTAAAATTAAAGCTCCCTGACTGTCACAGTGAATTGCCACAAACTTCTGTTTGATGTCAAGTTTAGATAGTATTCCTTTCAACCAGATCCCTTCCTTAATGGCTTTTGTGATTGCCATAAACTCAGCTTCTGTGGGTGAGAGTGCTACCACATACTGCAGACTAAATTTCTACACTATAGCAATACCAAACATCTTGAACACAATGCCAGACTGAGACCTTATTGAATTCCGATTTGATGCATAGTCAAAATCAACAAACCCTTAAAGTTTTTCAGTGGTGACTTGGATTTCAAACACAAGTCCCAAGTTCAAGGTACCTTTTAGATACCTTAGTATCCCCAAAAGAGCTAACCAATGTGGTTTTCCCGGTTGTGACATGTATCTGCTATTATACTAAAAGAATAAGCAATATCGGGTCTAGAGCAGACCATCGGATACATTAGGCAACCTACCAGACTTGCTTAAGGTATCCTCTCCATTTCTTGAACTTTAGAATCATTTGAAGGCCTCTGTGATTCTGATAACTTGATGTTCATCCCTAAGGGAATAGGTAAGGGCCTGGACTGTACCATATCAAACTTCTTCAGAACTTAGTTGAGGTATGAGGGATGAACTAGTTTCAACTTGCCATTTAACCTGTCACTTTCCAAATCCATCTCTAGGATCTTGCTTGCTTCTCCTAGATCCTTCATATCAAACTCCGTCCTAAGATCGTCCTTGACCTTTTCAATGTCTTTCATTAAACTTCCTTCCAGCAACATGTCATCTACATATAAAAGCAAGTAGATGAACATTGAAGATGATCCAGGCTTGACATACACACAAATGTCAAAGTTGGACCTGCTGAAACCAATAAAGCGCATTTATGAGTTAAATTTTCTGTTCCACTGCCTTGGACTCTGTTTGAGTCCATAGATTGACTTCCACAATAAACACACCTTGTTCTCCTGCCCTTTAGGTATATAGCCAGGTGGTTGGGGCATGTGCAAAGCCTCTTCAAGTTCTTCATGCAAGAAAGCTATTTTTACATCAAGATGATGCAGTTCCATATCAAACTGTACCACAATAGCAATTAGAATTCTGATGGAGTTGTGCTTTACTACAGATGAAAATACATCTGTGTAATAAATACATCCCTTTTGTGTGTGTCCCTTTGCATCTAACCTAGCCTTGAACCTTATTGAGTTAGGTATGCTGTTTTCAACCTTCTTCTTGAATATCCACTTGCATCCAAAGCAAGACTGATTAGCCTGCTTGTCAACTAATATTCAGGTATGGTTCTTCTTTAATGAATCAATCTCTTCATCTATAGATACCCTCCACCTTTCACTTTCTTTCCCTGAAATGGCTTCCTCATAATTCTTGGGATCTTCTGTTTTAATTTTCTCAACAACATTCAGGCTAAGAAACAAAACATCTGCATCTGAAAATATTTTAGGAGGATGTACCTCCTTCCTAACCCGATCCCTGGCCAACTAGTAATCAGTTAGATCTGTGCTCAGTGACCTTTCTTGATTTATGGTGAGAGGAGACTTGTTGAAGTCGAGCAGTGGAAGAAGGAAGAAGAGGCTTTGGATGCTGCTGAGGAGGAGAAGAGAAAAGCTCTGGAAGAGTTGAAGCAGAAGGAAATGGAACTAAAGATCAAAATGCTAGGGATGGTGAACGAGAAGATGGTTAAGAAGCTTGAGAGGGAGGCTGCCAAACGTGAAGCTAGTAAGGAGTATCTGGAGAAGTTCAAGCAGTTGGCCATCGGCAAATTTGACAAGTTTGACAAATCAAAGAAGCCTGCTCCCGACTCTTGATCTTTAATTTCTTACATTAGGAAATATTCTATAGCATTCCTTTTGATCTTATACTTTTCATTTGTACTTGTATTGATCATATCATATGAATGAAAATGGATCAGATTTAGACAATTTCTCATTGTCCATTTCTGAGTTTTTGTTGCGTGTCTAAGTTGATATACACCCTGAGTGTATTCAGCGAATTTACATTTGAATAATGAGTCATTTGCTGAGTGATTGGTTAAGTAAAATGCCTGCTGATTATTTGAGTGCTAGATTCTAGCACATTGCTAAGTAGCAATTTTACTTATGTTTTAATCGAGAAATATTTCCCAGCATTTATTGAGGGGGAATTTTATTAAAACCAATCATGCTAGAACTAAGTTGGATAAAATCTGAGTTAGACTGCTAGAATTACTTTTGTACTTATAAATTTTTTTGTAAACTCAGAAATTATTCCTCTTAGATTCAACAAGCGATAGTAAGCTTTGATCGCACCAAAAAGGGGGAAATTGTTGGGAATTAATTACGAATTCCTCCCTTACGATCAATATTATAAAAGTTTTGTTGAATCAAAGCTTATTTAGTTGGTCGATCATTGCTGAATTCTAGCATAGTCTAGCAACTCCAATGTAATGTCCTGTTTAGGAAAAATATCGAGTTGTAATAGATTAAGAAGTGCTTGAAAAGACTGCTGAAGGATTCAGCAGATGAAACAAAGAATATTGAGTTCAAGCAACTTCGGAATGCTAAAAGTATTCCTAGCAGATGGTAGCTGCTAGAGATATTAGCAAATGAAGAAGATTGCTAAAGGAGTTAGCTGTCAAGTGCTAAGAAGGAAGATTGCTAATGCATTAGCAATCGTATGCTAAAGGAAGGGAGTACTAAGGAAAAGTGGTCAGCAGTCAGAAGTAAGAGATAGCCGAATGCTGAAGGAGCCAGCATTCACTAGCATTTTAGCAGATTGCTAAGCATTAGCAATCAACAGATAATGACTTAAGTGTTAAAGACGCATCTGCTGAAGGAGTCAGCAGATTGAAGAGCAGATTGCTAGAAGTGCCAAGCAATCAAAAGTCTTAGCAGAGTACTCCCAGCATTTTCCGAATGAATGCCTAGCAGGAGATACTCAGCAGATACTTGCAAAAAACGCCCGTTCTGATAGAAAGTACAACCAAGGACGAAAGTCTTGCCCGAAGTAGGTAAAAAGACACTGTACACGCCGGAAAGGACGAAAAAGCAAGATACTCTCTTGGACGAAGGAACCATTGTGTCTAACGGGTATGGAGATTCAAAGTTTAAATCTCCAGATATATAAGACAAGTCCAAACAAAGAGAAGATAACTACTCAACTACTCAGACTACTACTGCTCAATAAAACACTCGAACAAGAGATTCATTCGACAAACAAAAGCTAATTGTCAAAAGAGAGCAGTCATAAATTTGAGAGCTCACATCTGAGAATATTCAAAGCTCTCAACAACCGCCATAGTGTCCCCATTCAATATCTGACACTACATTGAAGAGATTCCTTGACTTAGCTCTAGAATCTTCAATCATTGGGATACCTTCCAAATCTTGAAGCATCCAGCAGTTTTTTCTAAAATGAATAGACTCTGACGGGCATTAGCCGCATACCAGACAGAGTTTGGAGTAAACTATAAAACCTCCATTCCAGCAAAGGACAAGTTTTACGAAGGTGCACCCTTGACTTGGCCGGAGCTGCTGCTGCTAAGAGATTGGAGGATCGGAGGATAGCCTTGTAGTGGCTAGGTCGAAGGTTCACTACCTGCTACAAGTGAATGGCGATTCCTTGTACTCCATATATCTTTTTATTGAAATTCTTAGCGTTACGGCTAAGCAGTGGACGTAGATCTATTGGATCGAACCACTATAAATGTTGTGTGTTCTTTACTGTTCTATTGGGTTCTGTTCATTGATTTAAAACCTAGCAACTCAAGTTGTTAGAGTATACTTGAAGAAAACCCAAAGTACGGTTCTGAGCTTAAATATTTAACAAGAACCTAAGCGCAAGATAATATTTAGACTTCTGATGCACTTGTGTGTGTTTGTTGTTCGATACTCACCACGACGACTTTAATCCGGGACCAAACAAGTGGTATCAGAGAGGTAGGTCGTAAGACTTACTGCTTCGGAGTCGCTTCGACCAGATCTGTGTTTATTCCTTGCACTATACTTTGTTCTTTTGTGTCTCTAGCTCAGGAACCTCAAGATTATAATGATGAATCATACCTTGCCCATGTATACGAAGGAGAAGGTTAACTCGTGGCAGAAGATGGCCACCATCCAGCTGCAAAGCATACATCCAGAGATGGTGGATGGTCTTGCGAAAGGTCCAATAAAAATTATGAAAGCTAACACTCTTGTAGGACCAGCTGCCGATGAACAACCAAGACCTCAAATGGTAGTGAAGCCGTTTGATGAATACACGGTTGAAGATAAGAAGAGAGCTCAGTTGGAGCACTTAGCAAAGAAACTAATCCTGGATTCTTTACCGCCGTTGATGTCCGACAAAGCTTTAGACTTCGATACAGCCAAACAAATGTGGGATTTTGTCTGGGAATCTTCCCAGGAGACCGAACAGATGAAGCGCAACAACCTACAGGTAGCTGTTGATAAATATGAATCTTTCTCCATGATTGTAGGAGAATCTATCCAAGATATGGAAGAGAGATTCATTACCATTGTCGGAGAACTCCAAAATCTGGGAAAGACGTACGATAATGGCGAGATGAACAACAAGATCATCTCCAAGCTCTTTCCACGGGAGGATTGGTTCGTGAAGATGACGAGCTTGAGCGAAAAGGACCTTAGCCAAATGACCACATCTGAGGTATTTGCTCAACTCAAAACTCATGAATTCATTATACAACAATCAAAGAAGAACGAAGCCGCTGCTGCGAAGACTTCGTCATCTGCTAAACCCCCAGAGGATCTAGCATTCTTTGTGAAAAGAGATGTATCCAAATGGAAGACAAAGAAGCCATTTTGTCCTCATGAAAGATTAGCTCCTGCTTCTCCAGCAAAGGAAGTAGTTCCATCCTCCAGCATGCAGCCTAACGATCTAAAGATAAGCGAGATCGAAGAGCAAATGCGAAAGCTTCAGAAGTTGATGCTGGAAGCCAAAGCTGAGAAGGAAGCCAAGAAAGCTAAGCATACTTCATCATCCTCTCGTTCCATAGAGAGAAAGCCCAGGACATGCTTCGAGTGTAATTCTCCTGATCACCTTAAGCATGAATGTCCAAGAGTAAGCCAGGAAGAAGGGAGTGCCTCAAACAAAGGTTTGAGAGAAGAGCTGTCCAAGCGGTCACCAGAGCGTTGCTGACCAGGACCGAGGTGCTAGACGTTCCTAATAATGAAGAGGCGTATTACTCTTCTGAGGAAGATGATGAGGAAGCTTTGCTGGTCTTGATGGCCGATATTGTTGAGGATCAATTTGCTGATGCTGATGCTAATGCCGAACGGAGTGCTGAATCGGCTCAAGCAGTCGATGCAAATGAGGTACCATCTACTAGCACTTATAGCTTAGCAATCATGCATGAATCGGAGGAATCTTTTCTAGATTCTGAGGATGATTATCTCACGAAGCTTTCTATCGAATTTTCAAAGATGTATAAAATCAAGAATGCTATCGTTGGAGAGAACACCTCACTCAAATTAAAAGTCACATCTTTGACCGAGGAAGCCGAAAGACTAAGGTCCGAAAGTGAGGATTTTTCGAAACTTAAAGCTGAGTTCTCCAAACTTTCTGAAAATTTTCAAATTCTTGAAAAGGAGAATCTTACTTTAAAAAGCAAACCTAAAGAGGAATGTATATGTGCCTATACATCCAGCAAGGCAGTTCTTAGTGATATTGTGAGCCACAAATGAAACATTCTGATAAATTAGGATTGGGCCTTGGTTGTGAAGCAAAATTCTCTAAGGGTACCTTGAACAAGAATGCTGAATTTTCTAAGCAGAGAAAGATATCATTCGTTTCTGCTGGAAAATTGAATGCTGATAAAGGAAAGGTAAAGGTTAATGCTGAGTCATCATCTGCTAGAAAGACACATTGGCGTAGCAAGCATGCCACTGCTGGACCTCAGCAGAATGTTCAGAGGGTACCTGCTAGGCATGTTAATGCTAGATCTCAGCAAGCTACCCCGAAAGGACCTGCTAAGCATACATCTGCTGGATCTAAGCATAGTACCCTGAGATGTCTGCTATATCTCACTCAGCAGTGCCAAAGAGGAATGTTGAGCATCATATTTCAAATGCTAAGATAGCATATCCTTCCTTCACTAAGGGCAAGCTGGTTCAATACCATGTTGTAAGACTGTCGTACAAGCAGTACACACCACATAGGAGGAACACCTATGTGAGGCCTGAAACCAAATCATTTCCTTTTCAAAGGACAAGGAAGGCTAAGCACACTACTCCACCTAGATCTAATCATGTAAAGCATGCTTATCCAAAGGTCGAGAAAGGATCCAAGAGTGATGTAAAGACGAAAGTCTTGAAAATCACCAAGATGTGGGTTCCAAAAGGAACTATGATCCATGCTAATCCCGCAGGATCCGATGCTAAGCGGGTACCTAAACAAAATTGTTAATTTTTTTTGCAGGGACAGGATCCAAATGTGAATACATCAAGAATGTCAAATGAGTGGATCCTAGATAGCGGTTGTTCAGCGCACATGACGGGGGATGAAGAATTGTTCTCAGACATTCAAAGAATGTATGGCCCCACAGTTGTGTTTAGTGACAACAGCAAAGGCAGAGTAATTGGGAGAGGATGCATAGAGCGAAATGGACTAAGGATTATCAATGTCGAGCTCGTATCCAATCTCAAGCACAACCTGCTAAGTATTAGCCAGCTATGCGATAATGGGTATACCGTTTCTTTCGTTAATACTGGTTGTTCTATTGCTGACAATGCTACAGGTGAAGTAAAGCTTCGAGGCATCCGAAAGGGTGGCCTATATATTGTTGATTGACAAAGTGGCCAGCAACATTCTTGTTTTCTAGCATTGAACAGGGAGGAAACCAATTGGCTATGGCATAAGAGGTTGACCCACCTGAACTTCAAGACCATCAACCACCTAGCCAAGCATAAGCTTGTTGAAGGATTGCCTGCTTAAACTTTCCGAAAGGAAGATGTGTGCAAAGCTTGCCAGCAAGGGAAGCAAACCAAGGCATCTTTCAGATCAAACCCAGAGAAGTCCACCTCAGAGAGGATCCTAGAGCTCTTGTACATGGATCTATTTGGCCCAGTCACTCCAGCCACTGTAAGTAAAAAGGTTTATACACTTGTGGTTGTTTATGACTTTTCCAGGTACACGTGGGTTCGTTTGCTGAGAACTAATGACGAAGTCAAGCTCATCCTTCCAGAGCTAATCCTCAAGGAGCAAATAGCAAAGAAGTCACGGTCAAAAGGATTAGATCGGACAATGGAACCGAGTTTTGTAATGGGATCTTGATTGATTTTTGCGCCGAAGCCGGTATCGGGCATGAGAAATCCACTACTAGGACCCCCTAGCAGAACGGTCTAGCAGAGAGAAGGAACCGAACATTGAAGGAAGTTGTGCGGTCAATGCTCGCTAATTCCGGTCTAAGTGGAAAGTATTGGGGCGAAGCAGTCATGACAGCTTGCTATACACAGAATAGGAGCGCAATCAATGACAGATTCAATAAAACTCCTTATGAAGTGTACAATGGGCGTAAGCCTTCCATTACTCATCTACGTGCTTTTGGTTCGACATGTTATATTCATAACAATGGGAAGTCGAAGCTTTACACCTTTTCGTCTAAGTCTGATGAAGGTGTGTTCCTTGGATATGGACACCCATCTTACAAGGGTTATAAAGTGTTAAACAAGATGACTCATGTTGTGGAAATAACATGCAATCCTATTTTTGATGAGTCTACTTTAGTGCGCAGAGCTATAAGAGAGGAAAAGCATAACAATCATGAGGCTAATGATGTCAATAATCAATCCATCTTGAATTCTCTCGAAAATATGAGGATTGATTCGACTAAGTCTATGAGTGATTGTAATCCAATCCAGACGCACTCAGCAGGTGACCAGATTGTTGACCAGGCTGACGATGCTAATGATCATGCTGAGGCCACCCCTCCAATTTATCTTAATTATAATTTGGATATTCTGGAATCGCTTGAAGAAGAAGATGAAGAAATTCCAGATCGAGGACGTGTTGCTGAAGAAGGACTGGACGCTGCTGAAGGTGTTGTTGAGGGCTTTATCAAAGACGATGCTGTGATTCCAGCTGCTGAAGATCCAGTTGCTGAAGTTCCAGCTACTGAAGTCCAGGATGCTGATCCAGAAGTGATTGCTGAGGAGAATGTTCTAGCAGAGAACAATTCAGCAGGTGAAACTAACAATGCTACACCAACAACCAACATCCCAAGACCAAGATGGCTACGTGATCATCCCTTAGAAGCTATTCTTGACGATGTCAATGATCTAGTAAGGACGCGTCAAGGCAACGCGATGCTAGCTTGTTATATTTTGCATGAGGAGCCTACGAAGGTTGAGGACGCCTTACAATCTCCAGATTGGGTGAACGCTATGCAAGAAGAGCTTGCTGAGTTCACACGCAACCATGTTTGGGATTTGGTGGATAGACCCGAACACCAGAGTGTTATTGGAACCAAATGGGTGTTCAAGAATAAGAAGGACGAGTCTGGAACAGTTGTTCGAAATAAAGCTCGTCTCGTAGCAAAGAGATATAGACAATGCGAAGGAATATATTATGATGAGACGTTTGCTCCGGTAGCTCGTCTGGAAGCAATAAGATTATTCGTAGCATATGCTGCACATCATGAGTTCTCTGTGATGTTGATGGATGTGAAGAGCACCTTTCTTAATAGTGAGCTCGAGGAGGAAGTGAACGTTGAGCAACCACCAGGCATCGAATAAGGAAATCAAGTTTACAGGCTAAGGAAAGCCTTGTACGGTTTGAAGCAAGCACCGAGGGCATGGTATGGAACCTTGTCCAAATTTCTCCTGGATAATGGTTTCAAGAAGGGGACGATTGACCATACCCTCTTCCGCATAAAAGACAAAGAAAGCATATTGCTCGTACAGACTTATGTCGACGACATTATTTTTGGATCGAAGAATTTAACCTTATGTGACAAGTTTTCGAAGCTCGTGACAAGTAATTTCCAGATGAGTATGATGGGGAAGATGTCGTACTTTCTAGGACTTCAAGTTCAGCAATCGAGTGAAGGGATTTTCATTCACCAAAGGAAGTACACTCGCGATCTGATTGCTAAGTATTGTCTAGAAAAGAAGAAGAGTTTGAGGATTCCAATCACCACGAGTTGCCAGATCTCCATTCATGAAGGAGGAGAACCTGTGAATCTCACACTCTATCGAGGTATAATCAGATCCTTGCTTAACTTAACAGCTAGCAGACCCGATATTTCCTATTATGTCGGTGTATGCACGAGACATCAAGCGAATCTGAAGAAGTCACACTTAGATGTTGCTAAGAGGATTATCCGATACCTCAAATGTACCGAAGGTCTAGGAATTTGGTATCCAAGGTGTGATGGGCTAGCACTGAGTGGTTATTTCGATTCAGACTTTGGGGGATGCAAGATTGATCGGAAGAGCACCAGCGGGACATGCTAATTCCTTGGACATAAGTTGATCAGTTGGTTTAGCAAGAAGCAGCACTCCGTAGCTACGTCTACTACTGAAGCTGAATATGTAGCAGTTGCTAGTTGTTGTTCTCAAGTCTTGTGGATTCGGCAGCAATTGCTAGATTATGACATTCCTTCTGAATGCGTGCCGATCTACTGTGACAACAACAGTGCTATGTGCATAATGAAGAACCCCGTTCATCATTCTAGAATGAATCATATTGATATCCGACATCATTTTATCCAAGATCATCAGGAGAAGAAGGATATCGATATTAAATATATATACACTAAAGATCAGCTAGCAGATATCTTCACCAAGCCGCTTGTTTAGGCTCGTTTCAAAGAGTTATGTCTAAAATTATGCCTCATGGAGCTAGAAGATGTTGTGGATGAATGAGTATTAAGTTCTCATTCTTTCTGGATTTCTGGAAATATGTTTTTCTTGAAGAAGGCGGAGAGAAACGTATCCTAGCTTACGTTTTATGTTGCTAATTCTGTTGCTGAATTTGGCTGCTAAGCATTTTGGTTGCTGAGTCCAAGCTCTCAGCATTTCCCTGATATGCTAAGTTCTTTGCAACAAATGATTTCGATGCTCACTAGTAGTCGGGTACTGAGTCCAAGCTCTCAGCATTTCGTTGGGATGCTATGTTATTATTCAACAAATTTTTTTAAAGTGCTTCAGACATCTGCTAGAAGGTGAATGTTGAGTCCAAGCTCTCAGCAGTTCCTAAGTATTATACAAGCAAGTGGTACAGACGGTTGCTGAGGAATGTTTGCTAAGTCCAAGCTCTTAGCAGACAAAATGTGAATGCTATGCTACAAGCATTACGATTGGTGCTAGCAGATGATGAGGTGGATACTAGATTCTGGATGCTAGATTATGTGGATGCTAGGATCGGGATGCTGAATCCATGCAGACTATTTGAGTGCTAAGGATTTTCAATGCCAGCAGAATGCCGAGTCCAAGCTCTCAGCAGTCTCTAAAGTCAAAAGTGCGAAGGATTTGAATTTGAAATGATGTGTCCGACACGCTGCATTTAATGCATGCAATTGGCTACATCGAATCAGGAGGTGACACGTCAAAAGCACTCGAGCGTTTTGGGGCGTGGGTTACCATACGAAAAGACTCAACAAATCTGAACCGTTGATTGAATTTGAAGAAGTGTTTCCCCAGCCATCGGATCATTGTCCAAAAGGTATAAACTTTTCAATTCATTCATTGTTCAAACTTTCTACACTTTGAATCTAAAATCCCTAGAATTTCTAAGCCTCCCAAACACTCCCAAAATTCTGCACTCTAAAATTCTTCCAAACTATTACCATGTCTAACCCTGAATCCTCCACCCCATCTGAGAATATGATTAAGTTCTACTTCAAGCCTCCTCCAGACTTGACGTTGCATGAGAGACATGCACCGGAGTTTACCGACATTGCATCGAAGGATGATGTTGATGAAAAGATCCCTACTCCCGTCTTGTTTCTCTGGCCAAGAAGATTGAACAATCTGGGTTATCGAAAACCCAGAGGCGCGTGGCGCAGGTGATGAAGGATAGGATTCTGTACACTCCTATTGTTGCGGTACAGTTTCCTGAATGGGTGATGAACACCCTGGTGCAAGCACAGGTAGTTCAATATCTATCTGTTGAGCCTACAAAATTTTGATCACATATGGTCTCGGAATTCTATGCGAGGGCTGTCTTTGATGAACGACACACATTTTCCACAACCTCTGTGCTCGGGACCCTCATCAAGGTATCCGCTGCTGCCCTTGCAGAGACATTAGGGCTTCGCAATTCGGGCAAACGTGTCTCCAGGTACAAGGTGGTTCATACCGAGGAGATGAAGGCTCGGTGGAACGAGTGGAAAAGACCGGAGGTGCAGGAGGACCCGGCACATCCTTGGAAGGTAGCCACTCCGATACATCATTTCAAGGAAGACTACAGAACCCTTGCTGAGCTCGTAATAAAGATGTTCCAATGCAATGCGAGATCGTATTCGGAACATTCTGCCAAGAAGTATGTCGTGATGATGGCATTGGTAGATGGGCTCAATGGGAACTGGGCGCAATTCTTTTTTGAGCGGTGGGTGGATCACGCTAAAAAGAATTTGAAGATGAAGGAAGAAGGAACCTTCATGTCCAATGTTAATTTTGGACTGAAGATTAGCAAGTTCCTTGAGACGATCATTCCGGAGGAGGAACTTGATAAGGGTGAGGCTTTGCTGACTACCGATTACATTCCCTTGTGGAAGAAGCAGCCGACCGAAGCACAACCAACCCTAGCAGCCAAGACACCTTCGTCTGTTGAGATACTGCTACAGCAAGCTACCCCACTGACTGCTGAGGAGATTGTTAATCTCCAGAAAGCTGCTGAGACAGAACAGTGCTTTCAGCACTTGGAGAAGATTGAGAAGCTCGGTGATCTGCCCGTCGAGCAGATTGAGGAGATAATAGAGAGGAAGCAAGTCGAACTACAAGTTCCAACCTTGGGACAGATTGTTGTGCCAATTCCCAAGAGAAAGTGATCAAAGGTTGCATCTCCTGAGAAGAAGAAGACGCGCAGACATCTTGTTAAGACTGATGGAGAAAAGGAAGCTAAGAAGAAAGCAGCAGAGAAGGAGGCTGCTAAGAAAAAAGATGTTGAGACTCCTCTCTCTGAAAAATCCCTAGAAGAAAGATTGAAGGGTATAAGGAAGAGGAAAGCCGAGAGGAAGGAGCAGGAAATCAAGAAGCATAAGAAAGAGATGGAGAGGCTTACTTTTGAAGCCCGAGACAAAAATTTTGAGCAAGCCCAGCAGCGTGCTGAGGAACAGGCAGCTAAGAAGGCGGTTGCAGATCATCTAGCAACCGAGAAAGCTGTTGTGATGATAGCAAAGGCAGCAGAGGAAGCACGACAGCAAGCAGTTGAAGCTGTCAAGAAAGGGAAAGAGAAGGCGGTTCCTGTTGTTCCCACTCCCACCCCAGCCATAGCAGAGAAGATTGTCCTCGAGGAGGAAGCAATGACAGACCAAGACCTTGAGAGGATGCTAGAGAGTGGAGCCTTTAATGCTCCAGATCATCCTCAAGGCGGCGTTTCATTTAAAGAGCCTGCTAATGAGCAAGTAGATGATAGCAGCAGCGACGAAGAGGTTGTTTTTGCAGAAGCCTCTAGATCAGGAGCGTGATAAGCTCATTATTTCACTAACTTATATATATATTCTATGCATGAGTCTATATTAGGTGGTATTATGCGCATTTTGGTGTTTTTGTAGGGTTTTAGGCCTAAGTTCACGAGAAAGCCGTTCCGAAAAAAGTGACGTGTAAGAGTAGCAGTGAAGATTTCTTCCACAAAAAGAATTCGGGCTAGTGGCACATGGCAATGGATGATGCTTTGAGTTAGCTCTCCAACACAACTGGAATCGGGTCAATCGGAGTTCGGAGGAGGAAGTTATGGCCAAAACCGTGAGACCGCGCAGAAGGGGCGAGAAGCTGTGTCGACAGACGCCAATCAGCATCGATCGACGCCGACCAGGAAGCCACATCGATCGACATGGATCAGCCACGATCGACGCGAGTGAGTCTGCTGGAGCGAAAATCTGATAAAAATCGGATTTATTCATATCTTTAGCCCTAGATTTGATAGGATACATATCCACCTCTATAAATACCTATGTAAATTCGATTTTTCAGCATTCCTTTTTATATTTTCATTCTACAATTTAGTTTTTAGAGTTTGGAGACTTGGGAAACACAAAACCCTTTTATTTTCTAGTAAGTTCTTTATGTTTATGCAATTTAATATGTTTTCTTTTGGATTTCTATCTGCGATGAGTGGCTAGAAACCCTAGTGGGTTCTAGGGGTTGATATTATTATGGATGCATGTTAGGATTAATTAATTAGGTTCATGATTCCTGTGTATATTTTATAATTCTAGATTAATTCAAGGACCGAGAGGTGACGATTAATTTAGATGTCTAGCTATTGATAGAAGGACCGAGAGGTGAATATTGATAGTGGGAATATGAATGCATGATACAATCTACACTATCCAAACAGATATACTAGACTGTAGGAATTGAACTAATTTGCTTATCGGATTGACTAATTTGGTGTACTTTGAGACCGAGCGGAGATATTCACCAATTAGTATTCCACCTGTTAAATTAGTTGATTCCTACATGTTATCCATAATAAGAATTCTTCCCTAGAATCTGTGTTCTTTTAAAATTGCTTTCAAAACTACTTTAATTTTCAGCATTGTCATCTTTACTTTTATAAAACCCTGATTTTGGATCCCTCAAACAATGAATCTTAGGATCATAATTAGTACATAGGATAATTTCCCCACACAATTCCCCTGGATCGATAACCTTAGGGTTTACAAATTTATTTGCCATTGTTTCTATAATTAATCTGTAGATTTTACAGTGATCAAATTGGCGTCGTTGCCGGGGAATTGTTAGATTTTATCTTGTTACTAGTTCGTCCTAGGATTTGCTGGATTGAGTTTTATTTTCTGTACATGTGCGTGTGTGAGTTTTCATTTCTGTATTCCACGTCGATCGACGCCCCTTAGGGTCGATCGACATCGATCATTTTTTGTTCCGTCGATCGACGAACCCTAGCATCGATCGACGCCAACCACTCTTTTGTGTCGATCGACATGAATCCACGTCGATCGACGCCGAATTGATATTTACCTATTTCCTGTGCAGGTGCATGAACACGCGAGCCAAAGGAAAAACACTCGAAGCCTTTGTCCCTCAAACAATGAATCTTAGGATCATAATTAGTACATAGGATAATTTCCCCACACAATTCCCCTGGATCGATAACCTTAGGGTTTACAAATTTATTTGCCACTGTTTCTATAATTAATCTGTAGATTTTACAGTGATCAGAGCGAATGTTGAGGCAGGAGCTAGCAACACAGGAGGTGTTGAAGTACATGCTGAGGAAGCATCCAACGTTGCTGAAAGGACAGGTGCTGAGCCAGTGGCTAGCACTTCTGGAAGAGAAGAATGAGAGGATGCTGAGGCGAGGCCAGCAGAGGATGTCGAACTAGATCCAGCATTCACACCCTCGTGCTTTTCAGAATCAGACTCGGATGGAGAATCTGCCAACGTCTTTGATGCCAAGTTTCTAAGGAAGATTCCAACCTCAAACAATGAGACTCTTTGAGATCCCTTCAGAGGACTCCCAGGTCCAAGGTTCAAACTCAGGAGAGTAGCACAGTTGTGTGCGCCTGTATTCCTTGCTGAGGAGGTAAATTATGATCTCTTTCCCATGGCATTTGAGATTGAAGAATTTGTGAATGCAGAGATAGAAAGGGATATTGCCAGCACCTTTTATGTGGAGCTAGATCAAGATACATTCGAAGGCCAGGTGCTGGGCAAGGAATTCAGAAGGTGGAAATTTTTCGATTACGTGATGCATCAGCTCTCGCTTGAGGAGAAGATGCTGATAATCATTACAAGAGGCCTAAACTATTGGAGGTTAGAGGAGCAGTGGGCCAACGATTGGATTGACCAAGTGGCCGGACACAAGCAGTTCTCAGACAAGTAGGTGTTTGCTCGCCTTCAAGCAATTCGAGCTCACAGGTTGTTCTCCAAGTCACAATCCTTGCCAAAGTCTACTTTTTCTCCAGATGGGTACTCCGATGCTAGACTTGAGCTATCTAAACGCCAGGCACGAGCAGCTGCTGAATATAAGAGACGTTAGATCGAGTATGATAAATACAAGACAGAAAGGCTCATGGCCAGAATGGCTGCTGAACGAGCTGAGCCAGAAGAAGCAGAGCTGGATGCTCGAGATCGAAGGATTGTCAAGTTTTTGGAGATTGAAATCCTTGATGTGATACAAGAAGAAGAGACAAAGGCTGCCCAGACTGCTGAAATCATGGGAGCAGCCATGCGTATGATGGATGAGGAAGCTCGCTACTGGGATGCCCAAACTACTATAGCTCAAGCCCAGAGCGGTGCCATGCTCCTATTTGCTGAAGAATCTCGCTACTCTACTGCTCAAGGAGAGCTTATCCAAGCCATGGAGTCAGCAGAGCAGATACTTGATGAAGAAGCTCAATATCTGGCTGCTTGCGGAGGTGGGAATGCTGAGATAGAAGAAGTACCTACTGCTGGAAGTCTGGAGCTTGTAATTGCCACAACTTCTTCATTTGATGCTATCCCGGTAAGTTCTCATGACTTTCCATCTTACTTGAACTCTGATGTCCAATTCAATGTACAATCTGCTATGTCTTCTATCAATGAGCGAATGGCGATGGAGGCTGTGGATATAAGGAGGGAGATTGACGAGATCAGATCTGGAGTTTCTGATGTCCGAACAAAGGTTTCTGAGGTTAAAACCGAAGTTGTTGAGGTAAAGACAAATATGGAAGTGATGAAGGAGGATGTAGCAGAATCCCAGCAGCACATGGCGCAAACTGTTCAATCCTTCTCAACCACCTTTTTTGGCTGCTCTCAAAGAGGGGGAAGAGAGGAGACTTGTTGAAGCCGAGCAGAGGAAGAATGAAGAAGAGGCTCTGGCTGCTGCTAAGGAGGAGAAGAGAAAAGCTCTGGAGGAGTTGAAGCAGAAGGAAATAGAACTAAAGATCAAAATGCTAGAGATCGAGAACTAGAAGATGGCTAAGAAGCTTGAGATGGAGGTTGCCGAACGTGAAGCTAGCAATGAGTATCTGGAGAAGTTCGTGCAGTTGGCCATCGGCAAATTTGACGAGTATGACAAGTCGAAGAAGCCTGCTCCCGACTCTTGATCTTTAATTTCTTACATTAGCAAATCTTCTCTAGCATTCCTTTGGATCTTATACTTTTCATTTATACTTGTATTGATCATATCATATGAAAGAAAACGGATCAGATTTAGACAATTTCTCATGTTCCATTTCTGAGTTTTTGCTGCGTGTCTAAGTTGATATACACCCTGAGTGTATTCAACGAATTTACATTTGAATACGGAGTCATTTGCTGAGTGATTGGTTAAGTAAAATGCCTGCTGATTATTTGAGTGCTAGATTCTAGCACATTGCTAAGTAACATTTTTACTTATGTTTTAATCGAGAAATATTTCCCAGCATTTATTGTGGGGAATTTTATTAAAACCTATCATGCTAGAACTAAGTTGGATAAAATCTGAGTTAGACTGCTAGAATTACTTTTGTACTTAAAATTATTTTTTTTTGTAAACTCAGAAATTTTTCCTCTTAGATTCAACAAGCGATAGTAAGCTTTGATCACACCAAAAAGGGGGAAATTGTTGGGAATTAATTACGAATTCCTCCCTTACGATCAATATTATAAAAGTTTTGTTGAATCAAAGCTTATTTAGTTGGTCGATCATTGCTGAATTCTAACATAGTCTAGCAACTCCAATGTAATGTCCTGTTTAGGAAAAATATCGAGTTGTAATAGATTAGGAAGTGCTTGAAAAGACTGTTGAAGGATTCAGCAGATGAAACAAAGAATATTGAGTTCAAGCAACTTCGGAATGCTAAAAGTATTCCTAGCAGATGGTAGCTGCTAGAGATATTAGCAGATGAAGAAGATTGCTAAATGAGTTAGCTGTCAAGTGCTAAGAAGGAAGATTGCTAATGCGTTAGCAATCGTATGCTAAAGGAAGGGAGTACTAAGGAAAAGTGGCCAGCAGTCAGAAGCAAGAGATAGCCGAATGCTGAAGGAGTCAGCATTCACTAGCCTTTTAGCAGATTGCTAAGTATTAGCAATCAACAGATAATGACTTAAGTGTTAAAGACGCATATGCTGAAGGATTCAGCAGATTGAAGAGCAGATTGATAGAAGTGCCTAGCAATCAGAAGTCTTAGCAGAGTACTACTAGCATTTTCCGAAAGAATGCCTAGCAGGAGATACTCAGCAGATACTTGCAAAAAATGCCCGTTCTGATAGAAAGTACAACCAAGGACGAAAGTCTTGCCCGAAGTAGGTAAAAAGATACTATACACGCCGGAAAGGACGAAAAAGCAAGATACTCTCTTGGACGAAGGAACCATTGTGTCTAACGGGTATGGAGATTCAAAGTTTGAATCTCCAGATATATAAGATAAGTCCAAACAGAGAGAAGATAACTACTCAACTACTCAGACTACTACTGCTCAATAAAACACTCGAACAAGAGATTCATTCGACAAACAAAAGCTAATTGTCAAAAGAAAGTAGTCATAAATTTGAGAGCTCACATCTGAGAATATTCAAAGCTCTCAACAACCGCCATAGTGTCCCTATTCAATATCTGACACTACATTGAAGAGATTCCTTGACTTAGCTCAAGAATCTTCAATCATTGGGATACCTTCCAAATTTGGAAGCATCCAGCAGTCTTTTCTGAAATGAATAGACTCTGACGGGCATTAGCCACATACCAGACAGAGTTTGGAGTAAACTATAAAACCTCCATTCCAGCAAAGGACAAGTTTTACGAAGGTGCGCCCTTGACTTGGCCGGAGTTGATGCTGCCAAGAGATTGGAGGATCGGAGGATAGCCTTGTAGTGGCTAGGTAGAAGGTTCACTACCTACTACAAGTGAATGGCGATTCCTTGTACTCCATATATCTTTTTATTGAAATTCTTAGCGTTACGGCTAAGTAGTGGACGTAGATCTATTGGATCGAGCCACTATAAATATTGTGTGTTCTTTACTGTTCTATTGGGTTCTGTTCATTGATTTAAAACCTAGCAACTCAAGTTGTTAGAGTATACTTGAAGAAAACCTTAAGTACGGTTTCGAGCTTAAACATTTAACAAGAACCTAACTGCAAGATAATATTTAGACTTCTGTTGCACTCGTGTGTGTTTGTTGTACGATATTCACCACGACGACTCTGATCCGGGACCAACAGGAGTCTTGATTGTGTTTAGTTCATGTAGTTGATTCTTCTGCAGACATGGGTTGGTGACATACCTCTTCTGCCACCTCTTGCGTTTCCATTTTTCCTTTCTCATTACTAGAATAGCATGGCATTTTGGTTTCATCAAAAGTCATCTCTCTAGAGATTATCGGTTTTTTCTTGTGAGGCTCTATGCACCAGAGCCTATACCCCTTTATTCCTTCAAGACATCCAACATTATGCACCTTAAGGCCCTTGGCTCTAGTTTGTCCTGTTTTGCTTGTGCAAATGTTAGGCAACCAAAAGGTTTTAAATGTGAGTACCCCACTCTATCACCTTACCATACCATGTCTGATATTTTAAACTCAATAGCAGCTGAATGACTTTTGTTTGTCAAGTAGGTTGTTGTTATTAAAGCTTATCCCCATAATGTTTTGTCTAAACCAGATCCCTGCAGCATGCTTCTTACTCTTTCAAGAAGGCTGCGGTTGATTCTTTCCACCACTCCATTTTGTTGCGGATTATATGGAGATGTCTAGTGTCTTTTGATTCCTCTTTCTGTGCAAAATCAATTCACCTCCTCAGACAGGAATTCCAAACCATTTTCAATTCTTAGGCACTTAATCCTCATGCCTTTTTCATTTTCAATTTGAGTGCACTACTCTTTAAGCTTCAGTGCAATTTTATGCTTAAAACTAAGGATCTTCACCCAAACTTTCCTTGTGTAATCATCTAGTATTGACATGAAGTACCTACCTCCTCCCATGGTTTTTGTCTTGGAGGGACCCCATATATCAACATGGATATGTTTCAGAGGTTGTGTGCTTCTATACTGGCTTGTTTTGTATGACAGTTTCTTGCTTTTGCAAATAATGCATTCTTCACACTTCTGAACTTCAAAAGAATCACTTGTCTGTATAACCCCTTGTCTTTTCAATTCTTCCATTCCTCTGCTTCTTAGATAGCCCAGTCTATGATGCCATAGTTTGTTGTCTTCTGGTTTAACTGCACCAGCCTGGCCCACCGTTGTTCTTGAAAATAGATAGTAGATGTTATTCAACCTCTTCCCTTTCAGAACTATCTTATTCTCTTTGTTGATTGTTGTTTATCCACCAACTCTCTGAAACTCTTAACCTTTAGCCTCAAGCACCCCCAAGGAAATCAAATTCCTTTTAACTTCTGGTATGTATCTTACATCTGTAAGCATATTTCATTCTCTGTCATGATTAAGGATTCTGACAGGACCTATTCCTTTGATGTTACAAGTATTGTTGTTTTTTAAAACAACTGATCCATGCTCTTCCTTATATTCGTAAACCAATCAAGATTATGACTCATGTGGAATGAACATCCTGAGCCTTGGATCCATCCATCATCACCCAGATCTTCCACTATATTGAGTACCTCATCAACTGTATCTACACCTTCCTTTACAGAGTTTGATCCACTATAATACTGATTCTTCTGTTTCAGTATAATGCAGTCCTTAATGAGATGTTCGAGTTTTTTGCATTAGTGATTGATCTTTGGATCACTGCCTTGAGGGACAGGTTTGAATTCATATTGAGCTTGTTGTCGTCTTCCTCTTCCATAGGTATTCACTGGCCTATTACCTCTCCCATATCCTGAGTTTGATTTATTAGGGAATCCCATTTTGTTTCCACTGTAAGGCTTCTAGAAATTGCTTTTTTATGATTCTTTTTAACCAGCAGACCAACTCCAGATGCTCCATGATTGACTGAGTGCAGGTTTGTCAATTTCTCAGTTTCTCTCTCTTTTATGGCAGACTGAACCTCATCCAATGTGTTTGTTTCAGATCTCTCATACATCATAACATCCTTTACATGAGCATATGATTTTTGAAGGGCATTAAGTAGGTGAAGGGTTTTGTCTTCCTCCTGCAGCTCTACCCAAATATTTTGCAAATCATCAACTTCGTTGTTGAACTCATCCAACTAATCTAATATGCTTCTCTCATGAATAAATCTATAGGTATACAACTTATGTTTCATGAATAACCGATTTGCTAAGGACTTTGCCATGTAGAGGGATTCTAGTTTCTTCCACACCTTTGCAGGAGAGGTTTCTTTTTAGACTTCCCTCAAAACCTTGTCATCAAGGCTAAGAAAGATGGTGCTTCTTACCTTGTTTAGCAGCTTCTTTTTCTGATCTTCTGTCTCACCTTTGAATGCAACAACCTCATCCAATAAACCCTTGTTGGATCAGAATTGACGGCATTTTAACCTTCTATAAGCCAAAGTCATTCTTACCACTGAATTTCTCAATGCCTAATCGAGGGGCAGCCATTCCTTCTCTATATACAGATCTCCATCAGAATCATAATACTCTCTCAAAAAAATTGAATCTAGATATTCGACAGAACCACAAAAACCTATTCACATTTATCATAAGCTTTCAAATCACGGGGTTGCAGAGAACAAAAGGGGCTTCAATGAAACATAAAGATTCACGGTTTTAGAAATTCAAGATACCACTATTTCAGATTTTAGAAGAGACTTATTGAGCTCGCAATCGGTGTTCCCACAAACGACACCACTTGTTATGAATGAATGTCGCGAGCTGATCTCAAGAACAACACACAAACACTGAAATCAATCACATAAAAATGAACACCCAGGATTTTAACATGGTTCGTCGAATCGACTACATCTACGGGAAGTGACACACCAGATTACTGATCTTATTTTGGTACAAAACTGCTCTGAACTCTGACGCAGAAAACCACAAAAAATACTCTCTTTCTTTTCTCTCATCTTCTCGACTAAAACTGAAACTGAAAAAACTTAAAATGAAAATCTGAAGAAGAAAGATAAAGAAGAAGTCTGTTACAATCGATCACAATGAATATAATCTCTCTGAATCAAATGGATCTCCACAAAACACGTGTCTCGATCCAAGCAGCCAACTAACAGAATCACAAATTCCAGAAATGCGGCTCTCACTTCTTTAACTCAAAAAACAACTCCACCCAAACTTAGACAAAAAACGAGTTGAGAGTGAAGACATACTTCACACAAACAATGCAAGTGTGTGTAGAGT
>JAPKLW010000149.1:755221-877420 GCA_026898455.1 Plectranthus barbatus | reverse complement strand
CTCTTTCGAATTTTTTCCGCGCAGCATCGTCTGTCATCTTTGCAGTAGCGTGCAGTGTTTCAGCAGAAGCATCTCCTGTGGTGGTATCCTTTTCTGCAGTTGTTGCATCTACCGTAATCAGTTTTTGAATGTCTGCACCAGAGCGATTTGAAGATGTTCCTGAAGATTCAAAACCAGAGATTGGCAAGTCTTCGAAGAGGACATAATCAACCTCCAGTTGTTCGAAAAAAATTAGTATCTTCTGAGACCATCTTTTGTAATTTGAACCATCCAACGGCTCCAACTTTGACAAATCCGGCAATGAACGAGAACTTGGAATAGCCATTAAATCACTTTCAAATTGTTGGTTCCAGACCAGCAAACAAACTGCTAACAACTCAATCCAGCAAAACTTTCAGACTTATGTCAGCAACACAAAAACATCCAAATGCATCAAAGAGAAACCTCTCCAACAGAAGACAACAACCGATCACGAAAACACCGTAGAGCAAAAACAGGACAGCAAGAATTAAAGCAAAAGAAGAAAACACAAATAAAACCAGAGAGCTGTGGCATGGAAGAACAATCCACTGGCTTGAAAGTGATTTCGGCAGACTATCGTGCAAGCCTCTACGCGCCGCTCACTCCCCAAGGATACACAGCAATCACTGAGCTCGTGCACTCGAGATGGTGATGTGGAGATAGAAGATCAATTGCCCTTAAATTAGGATTTGGCAAAAAATGAAACTGATATCTTTTTCGTGTATGCTACTATCCCACAACCCCAGGATTTATACTTCAAGAAGAAAAATATGGACGTTACTCCCCTAACGTGCAGCAACCCATCGCGAAAAGGAAGGAGAAGCTCTCCTCTTTTTTCTCAACAGCAGGGACGAAGCTTCAAATAAAATTGGGGGCTGAATCTATTATTTTAGGGAAAACACATATTTAACTTGGGTGGAAAAATAAAAAGAATTCACAAGGAAAAATATTTAATAATTATTTAAATATGGTAAAAAGAGAAATTAAAGAAAGATTTGATTTGCCATTTCCAACAATCTTCACAAAGGCAAATGTGCAGGAGGCTGAGACGGTCAGAAATATTTTAAAGAAGTATGAATTGGCATCTGGACAACGGGTCAACTTCGACAAAACGAAAATTATGGTGAGTCCGAATATTGCGGAAAATAAAAGAAAAGAAATGGCTGAATGTCTGAAGGTGAATCTGGTTGGAGCACATGCAAATATTTGGGGCTGCCAACAATTTTAGGAAGAAGGAAAAAAGAAGTTTTCAGGAGTATCTCGGATCGTGTGAGAAGAAAACTTAAAGTGTGGAAAGATAGCACATTGTCTCAAGCAGGGAAGGAAGTGCTTATTAAGTCTATTATCCCAGCCATTCCTGGTTATACTATGAGCTGCTTCTTATTGCCAACTGGTGTTTGTCAAGAGATTGAAAGAGAAGTGGCACGGTTCTACTGGGGGCTGCGGGAAAAGAGAAGGGAATCCATTAGAAAGGGTGGGAGGTCTTGACGATGCCCAAAGGAAGTGGTGGAGTTGGTTTCAAGGAGGTGTCTGCGTTTAACTTGGCGATGCTCGCTAAACAGGTGTGGAGGCTCTAGCAATCACAGAACTCGGTCGCAACTAAACTTTTGAAAGCAAGATACCATCCAAAAAGCAACATAGTGGAGGGAAAAATAGGATATAATCCGAGCTACTTGTGGAGAAGTTTGTGTGCAGCAAAAGACATCGTGAAGAGAGGAGAAGCTTGGAGGATTGGGGGTGGTAAGTCAGTTTGGATTTGGGAAGATCAATGGATCGGCACATCGAATCATGTTAAACCAAGGACAAGTAGAAGGATTGAAGGTGAGTCGACGGTGGACAACTTAATCGAGTCGGGGAATGGAAGATGGAGAAAGGATGTCATTGCTTCACTGTTCAATGAAGAGGAACAAGGAAAAATCATCGCCATACCGCTGAGCAGTAAACCAGGTCCTGATAAGAGAATTTGGAAGTTCACACCAAACGGGAAATTCACAGTGAAATTGGCTTATAAGGTGGCTATTAGCGAGTTTTCAAGCTTGAATAAGGTTAGAGCTGGTACGAGTGAACCAAATAAGGAGTGGTCTAGAATGTGGAAGATCCAAGTGTATCCCAGAGTTAAGAACTTTCTGTGGAGAGTGTGCACTAATACACTACCTACAGGAAGTAACTTGGTTCGAAGAGGGGTAAGGTGGGATCCAATGTGTCCAAGATGTGGAGATGCAGTTGAAACACAGGAGCATGCAATATTGGGCTGCGAAAGAGTCTCGGTTATGTGGAAAAAATCTGTTCTTAGGTTGGATGTGGACAAGTGGAAGGATTGGAACCTCCGCACAATTGTGTGGGAACTCATGGGCACTAAACCGAGAGAAGTCGTCGAGCTCTTTGCGATGACAGCGTGGGAGATTTGGAACGCAAGAAATAGGTGGGTCTTCAAGAAAAAGGAGACAAATGAATGGGAAACGATGGAAAGAGCAAGAAGAAGATTGGACGAGTACCAAGCACGACAAATGGAGCAGGGGAAAAGAGAGAATATGCGGGCTCGTAAGGCTCAGTGGAAGAAACCATCTCAGGGTAATCTGAAACTAAATTGTGACTACGCTGCTTTATCCGAGAACGTTATTGGAATTGGCTTTGTGATTAGAGACGATCAAGGTAAGGTGAAGCTGGCGGGAAGGGCACAAATGGAAGCAACAGGCAACAGCACTTTGCTTGAAGGAGTCGCTATGAGATACGCCCTGAGTTCGGCAAAGCAGTACGAGCTCAAAATCGAACAGGTGGAGAGCGATAACCAAAGCTTGATTGAAGGGATTAACGGAAGAAGGGAGATGCCGGCGTATTGTGATGTCGTTGTAGCAGATATCAAGAGGATGGCGATGGAGGTAGAGTGCAAATCGTTCGAGGCCATTCCAAGGGAAGCTAACTCAGTGGTTCATTTTGCTGCTAGACTCCCAGATTTTTGTAGTTTGAATCATGCTCCTAGTCTGCTGGATCAATTTATTCGAGATGTACAAACATGATTGATTGCAGTAACAATGAAGTAATGAAGGTCTGTTCTAAAAAATAATAATAATAATAATAATAATTAATAGGTAGGCAATCATTTTTAGGCGAAATTAAGTTTTTAGCGGAGAATCAATATAAAAACACATCTTGATTGCTTGGAATCGTTATTTTGTATGTTACAATATATAAGTGCTTGATTTAATTAAAAATTAATGAAAGATGTGTCATATATAATATTCCTATTTTTTTTTTTTTTTGCGTAACTAATCTGACTTTGACCGAATAGGATAACCACAATTTATAAATATAATAAAATTAATATTTTATTTATGTGAGGAGATTAATTTATGGGATAAATGAAAATGAAAAATCCGACTAATGAAGGCGGAAGAGGAAGTATAATAATTTTGAGTTAATCATTATTGGGCAAATTGAAAATTGATACATATCAGATGGGCCGATGCCATCCTCCAAAAGCCCAACATCTCCAGAAATTTGTCAATGTAACCTGCACCATTTCTCGTACTTTTTATTTTTCTCCAATTGAAGCAACTACAATGCAAACATTTGTGCGCGAATCAACATTTATTATATTTTTTATTAAATAAATATTCATTCACTTTTATCTATTTTTACTTAAATATTATTATGGTCCACTTATCAGAACAATAAATATTATTATTATTTTCCCACCTATAGAACAATAATCTAATATTAATTAATTAATTAAATTCTACATTCATAAAAAGTATATTGTATTTATAAGAAAATATGTTCGTTAATGTATTCGATGAAAGATTTTGAATGTAGAAAATATCAAAATAAAGGAGTTAAAAAAAAAAGGGGAAGGGAAGGGTGTGTATGTCACCAGCCTCACATTTTGCGCTGCGAAGCACGCGCCCAACTTTTGCCTCCGAAAACGTGCGTGAATGCACGTGCGCGTTGCCCACGCCCTCGTATGGGGCTATGGGTGAAGAGCTCTGCAAGAATTGAGTTCTTCAGCAAGAAATGAAAAAAAAAACAAAATTAATTCAAGAATTTTCCAAATAAGCAATGTAATCTTAAGTGGTGTTTCTTAAAAATTTGAAGCACCATTGTGGGTGCTCTTGTAATAGTCTAAGTCAACTTCCTCAAACAAAATTCTAAGTCATTATTTAGATTTAATTGCTATTGTTAGAGACTTTTAAACTCTTTGTTTTGATTGAGTAAAAAAATAACTGTGATTTTACATTTGAATACTAAACATATAGTTGACTTGGGGTGGGTGGGGGTGATGCGTATTAATTCGTGATTTAGGTAATACAGAAGTTCATTAATCAGTATAGATCTAACTCTGAATCACATTGCTTTAAAAAAACATTAAAATTTGTTTACAATGTATCAGTCTTTGTTATTTATTGGGGGAAGAGGAGAGCACAGACTCGTTGCATAGAAATGAGCACAATTAATATAAATAAAGATGTGTATATAGTTGACCGTTGACGAGTAAAGCAAGGTACCACTAGCAGGCAAATTGTTTTTATTTATAGATATTATAGTATTAGTATCCATAATACACATGATGATGATTTATGAAAGAATAAAACAAAGAGCAGGTCCAGGTAGGATGATGGTGACTCGTTTTCCCCTATTTTTTTTAATTGATTGATTGGTTTACTTTTATCAAGGAAGAAGGACATATAATGATTCATTAATTTAATTTAATTTTAAAATCCATACATACATACATACAATAATTTATAGAAATTGGGACCTACAGCCTACAATAATTAGTGTAAGTATAGTTGATTTCATTGACTTGAAGAAAATGAGCAACAAATAATAGAATTTAAGTAAAGCAGAAAGAGCAAGAGCAGTTGTGTAAAAATGGCCGCTTATTCTGCCGTGGCTTCTTTCCGGCAGACCCTGAAGCAGCTGCTTGATTCCGACCAGATCCCTCACGATTTATCCGAGTCACAACAAATCCAACAACTCCACGACGATGTCTGCTCCATCCAATTGACTCTCGACGGAATCCCCTTCGTTCCTAAAAGATGGAGACCCGAAATGAGCGAGTTGCAGTCCAAAATCCGAGAAGCCATCTATTTAGGCCAAGACAAAGTTGAATACACCATCAAAGGTTCTTCGCCCCAAATATCTGAAGATATCCCCTTCAACAAAATCCAACAACGCATCGCCGCCGTCGCAAAAGTTGTAAAGCAGACGGCGGAGAAGATCAACAAAGATCCAGATTCCCAGGATCTGTTCTCGGAGAATACTCAACCGACGAGATCTACCGGCGGCAAGCAAAAGATCGTGGGCCAGGAGGAGGACTTCAAACAGATCGGGGACTGGCTGGAGCTCGACGATAAACAGCTCCTCCTCATTCCCATCACCGGACTTCCCGGCATCGGGAAAACCACTCTTGCTAAAAGTATCTACGACGACAAACGGGTGAGAAGCCAGTTCAACATCCGTGCGTGGGTGACTGTTTCTCAAGAATACAACTACCAAGAAATCTTCTCGAAGCTGTTGGCTACCATGGAGAGCAAGAGCTACCAAGCCGGGCACTACACCACCCAAGGCGACGAGCAGGCGCTGCGCAACCGTCTGCATCAAGAGCTATACAACCAGAGATACTTGATCGTGATAGATGATATATGGGAGCCTCATGTTTGGGATAGGATAAAGCTTGGTTTACCGGATAAGGAAAACGGAAGCCGTATTCTCTTCACCACGAGAATCCAAAACGTTGCTGAGACTATCGAAAAACTCTGCGGGCTTCACCTTCTTCATAAGATGAAGCCCCTCAGTGATGACAACAGCTGGAAGTTGCTCTGTTATAAGACATTCGATTTCGATGAATGTGAGAAGCACCAGGATGATATTGACAAAGTGTGCCCTCTTCATTTGAAGGATACTGGGAGAAACATAGCCCATAATTGCAAAGGTCTTCCTTTATCACTTGTGGTTATTGGTGGTCTTCTCTCTCAAGAAACGGATAAAATAGAGTACTGGAAGAGGATCGACGAAGATACTGCCGATGCAGCTAAAAAAGGTGAAGATTCCTACTTGGAGATCTTGTCTCTTAGCTACAATTACTTGCCTGGGAAACTCAAAGGCTGCTTCCTCTACATGGGGGCATTCCCTGAAGACAGTGAGATCCGCGTCCCCAAACTCATCAAGTTATGGGTTGCTGAAGGCTTCTTGACATTATCAAAGGAGCTGACCCTCTGGGAACAAGTTGCCCGAGACTTCTTGGAGCAGCTCATTGGAAGAAACTTGATCGAAGTCCGAAGGCCCAGTTCCAACAGCGGGATGAAGATCTGCGGCATGCACGACAGCTTACGGGAGCTGGCTGAGACGGAATCCAAGAGCGAGAAGTTTTTCCATTCGAGGAAGAAGTATGAACAGGAGGTAGGCGAGGAAGAGGAGAGACAGAGGCGGGTATCGATTCACAGGAATATTCTCATGTGTTTGGAAGATGTGTACAACGCGACTCAAAAGATTAGAAATGCGCGCAGCCTTCTCTACGTTGGCTCTCACCATCACCACCCTTTGCCGTTCGTTTTAACTTTCGATTTGCTGAAGGTGTTGGATGCTTTCACGGCCTACTTCATTCAGTTCCCGGAAGAGTTTCTTCAGCTTGTTCATTTGACTTATCTTTCTTTCACTTACAACGGCAAGATTTCTGCCAAGATAGCCCAGCTCGAGAAGCTCCAAGTCCTGATGGTTCGTCGCCACCCCAAGATCATATTCGTTGGTGCTTCATTTCTGCCTGATGAAATCTGGAAGATGCCGCACTTGAGGCATCTGTGGCTCACGGAGACAGATCTTCCTGCTCTGCCCCGGGAAATCCATGAAAACACCACTCTCCTCGTAAACCTTCAAACTCTGGCGAATGTGAATGCTGCTTATTTCACGGATGAGGTTCTCGACAACATGCCCAACGTCATGAAACTTTCGATGTGGATTGAAGGGCCGGAGGCAATCAAGTTCAACCTGGCCAAGATGAGCAAACTCGAGTTCTTCAAATTCGTGGTGCTGAATCCCATCCCTGGGAAAGGGATTGAAGTGAAGGCAGAGAACTTCTTCGTGAAAAAAGTGAGGAGATTGCATTTGAGTGGGTGCGGGCTTCCTTGGGAATATATGAAATTCGTGGCAGCTGAATTGAAGGATCTTGAAGTGCTGAAGCTGAAGGAGATGGCCTTCCATGGTGAGGAATGGTCCCTGGACTATGATTTGGAGAAATTGAAGTACCTGTTGATTGAATACTTGGGGTTCAAAACATGGAAAGCCACGAATTCAAACTTCCCAAGCCTGCAAAAGCTTATTATGAGGCACTGCTATGAGTTGGATAATATCCCCGAGGACTTTCAATACATAGGGCCACTTAAGCAGGTGGAGATAGTGGACTGCAGCCCTAATGTTGTGTACTCAGCAGGAGAGTGGCCAGAATCCAACAACTATGAAGTTCAGATCTTCTCTTCATGGGAGTAGATAATCACAAGTCAGTCGATGCAGCAGGTAGAAATCATTGCAATTCTTCGCTCATTCCTCTATTTTATTACTGCAGATCGCAAATGCTACGTGGAAACTTGCACTGCATGTGGATCCACTCTTGCCTTTCTCTTATGTCTTTCTTACTTTTTGTCTTTGCTTTGAGGCTGTAAAACTTGACCTGCTGTTGATTTCTTTTCTTTTTGTTTGAGATTATCATCCTCACTCCTTAAATAATCATGTTCCGATTTACCAGCAAATTACACTGTTTTGCATTCCCTATTATCAAGTCTGCATACTGATTTTCAAATATCTTATATAAGATACAAAAATATTTTTGTCTTTTTATTTTCTAATTTGCTACAAAAATATTCAAGTTACAATCAATCGATAGCTGAGAAAACTTTTTGTCTCATTGTTTTGGACCATTTGTCTGCTTTTGTTGTGTAATGTGTGGTATGGAGGCATAAGCAAAACTTTCCATTCGAAGATAATAGAAACTTTATTTTTCATAAATATTTGGATTTGATTCATTCCTTGCGCATTAATCATTTTAATAGAGATAGTGCTAAATTTTCATAAACAAGTGCCATCATATTGCTGTGAACTCGACCACATGGATGCAGAGTAATTACAATGAATAATTTATAAATAAACAATATTAGACAATTCAACTGAAGGAAAAGATAAAATTACAAACCCCTTTAAAATACAAGCCACAATGGGATCTGGGATGCCAGTTTTTCATTCCAAATCAGTAAACTTGGATGAAATCACACGGTAGTTCTGCACTGAACTCTTCCACTGCACGATGAAGAAACCATAAGGTTTGAAAACAGTTGTTCTCAATGAATTTATATTGAAAGCTTTTGTTTTTCTGTAGCAGTGACTTGTGTGCACAAAAGATATATCAATCGAGAAGGTGTCGGTTGAACTCATGACCCTTTTAGTCACGAGCTCGTCATTCCACCAACTAGCCTCATCATGCACGGCAAAGCAAAAAATTATAAAAAGTTGAGACTTACCTAATAGGGTGTTGCCTACTTGGTATCACACACAGGTCCCAATTTGAGGTCGAACTGAATGGCAAATCTGCCTCTTGGCTCCCCTTTTTTGGTCTCTCCAATTTTCCTGGCAGAGTCAACTGCAGAAGAGCGAAGACGCTCTATCTCCAATTTCTGGAGGTGTGTTGCCGCGGTCTCTGGAATCTCTCTGAGATTGTCACAGTTCTTAACCACAAGATACCTGATATAGTGCACAGGTGCTCATCGATATGCAGTATTTTCAATGAACATAATTGCTGGGTAGATTGTGGAGATTCATTCATACCTGAGACTGGGAAAAGCATTAGCTGAGGCTTCCCAAAGAAGTAAATCTGCATTCAGAATAAGGAGGAGTTGGAGATTGGGGAAGTCGTAACCAGAAGTTTTCCACGACACTCCAGAAAAGGCATTGTCTTTCAGCTTGAGGACCTCGAGGCTTTTGATCATGGCTAATGTGGACATGTGTTCCCACCTTAGGAATGTATTCCTCAGTGTAAGCCTCTTCAGACATGGCGGGAAACAGTTTGGTTGAGGAAGGCTGTGCAACAGATCTTCAGATGTAGGCTCATAAGTCAAACTATTCACCAACTTCAACTTCTCAAGATGATGCAGATTTTCTAGAAACTTAGTTCCGAAAATATTAGCTAATCTCCCGGAAATCCCCAAGGTTTTGAGGTTTTTAACTCTCTTGGAGACCGCTTCTGTGCAAGACTCGGGTGACAACCTTTCCAGCGTTCGAAGGTTTTCCCCAGCCTCACCCTGCCATTTAGGGTCAAGGACAATAGCTGCTTTAGTCTTGAGATGCCTCAGCCGAATCATATTTGCTTTCATTGTAATGGAACGCGACTTTGTCTCAACGATAAGAGTTTGTAAGTTCCATAGCTGGTAGATTGGTTCTGGAAGAATTTTGAGATCATCAATAAACAGAGTGAGGTACCTCATATGAATAAGTTTGGTAACCTTTAAAGGAAATTGGTGAAACTTGATGGACTTGGACTCCAGAATCCTGAGCTTAGGGAAGCCGTCTGGTATAAGTGGTATGTATTCCGGCTTCAACTCTACAGGCTGCTCATAGAAACACAAAAATGAGCGTACATGTGGACCTTTCGGTTTTGGGTTCCTAGAGAGAAAATTAGAGAGATCGGAATGAAAACAAAGACGATGGAGTTTTTCAACATCAGATCCTGTAAGTTCAAGCACTCTCTCCTTGGATTTTATCTCTTGAAATAGATTCTCATTCTTGGACTTGGTTATGCAAAATGCACGTATCATGTCATGAACACGACATGTTTTAACTTTGCCCATGAAATTTGTTTTATCAACCTTCACCAGATTCCTCCTTATAAGATCATTCAAATTCTCTTCAGCAGTTTCCTCCAAGCTTCTTCCCTCCTTGAGCTGTATGAATCCTTCTGCAATCCACAATCCATACACCATCTTAGCCGGAATCTCATAATCCTCGGGAAATACCCCCAAATAAACAAAACAATCTCTCAAATCATCAGGCAATCTGTCGAAACTCAATGCAACGACATTTGTTATGCGCTGTGCCTCATCTTTCTGCAATGCATCGCTCACATTTGCGGACACTGTCTCCCATCCCGTAGTAGCCACACCCCTTGCGAGTTGGTCCACAAGAATACCTCCTATCACAACTATTGTCAACGGTACTCCGTCACATTTGATAGCTATATGCTCCCCAATGCCTCTCAATTCTTGAGGACAATCTTCCAAATTCCCAAACACCTCATATTGAAGCAGCATCCAACTTCCGTCCTCCGTTAGAAACCGTAGCTTGTGTGGTCTTCTATCAACAGTAGAGTGCGTTCCGACATCCATATCGCGACTGGTTATGAGAACTTTAGCCTTACCATTGCTGACCGGCAATACTTCTTTGATTTCATTCCATGCATCAACACCTCATACATCATCCAGGACTAGCAAGAATTTTTCTTTCTCCAAACATACTGTGACCGTGTGAACCAGGTCATCGTCACTGAGGCTAGATGTGTCTTTGCTAGGGGTGAATCTTCTCAGGATTTGGAGAAAAACATCCCTACTGTTAAACTTGAGAGATGTACACCCAAATGCGAATGGGAAAATGTAGGACGATGCTCTCATTCTGATAAATCTTCCTTGCCAAAGTTGTCTTGCCCTGCCCAGGTATGCCAATGATGGGGATGACGTCAAGGTTATCCATTTCTTGCATGAGATAACCAGTTATGGTAGCTTCCTCATCTTCGAAGCCTACTATTCTGTTTTTCCTGATTGGTTTATCCTGTTACAAAATGCAAGGATTAGATGCAATGGCAATAATTCAGGAAGAGTAGGAGCAGCGCAAGAATTTTGCAAGTCCACAACACAGATCTACTTCACTTTTTGCGTTCTACTTCATGTTCTAATAACAACATAATTCTGGTTGATTTTCTGTGTTCAACTTCATGTTCCAATAGTATAGCAAGATTGCAATTAAAAAAAAGATCACCTATTCTCATGTGGGTATAACCAGCTCACAGTTCTACTCAATATATACACATGCCACTACCATCTCATCAATTTAAAAAAAAAAAAACTCTTTTAAAAGTTCGTAACTTTTGTCACCTCACCTCAAACTTGTTGAAGTAGCAATACAAAAACGATTGTGTTAGATAGGCAAGCGTGCACCTCATTTGCATGCTCTAAATTAGTAAATTATAAATATACTAAAAAATAAACCTCAATACTGACAATGTGAGTAGCTAAATTCCCTAAAAAAAGATTCTCGAATACACACTCTGCCGCAAAAAATGGCAAAATGAAAATGGGAGCTTCTGTTGTGTCACCACTCAACGGATGTTCAGTTTCGAAAGAATTTATTCAATTTCATCCTAAATGGCAATTAGACTCACTTTGTTAAATCTCAATCAAAAATAGAACGAATACCCTTTTCAATTTAGTCCGTGGATCATCGACACCACCGGATCCGTCGGCAATCTGCATAGTAGCGAACTTTGTCTTGGCTTCGTTATACATGGGCAACACTTTCTGTTGTCTAATGGACTTGACCTCTCTTGCAAGAGCGACAGTCGTTGATCCCACGAGCGGCCTGCCGATGAGGGGCTTCTTGGCCTTGGCAGCCTTCACCGCTATAGCCTTGGTCAAGCAAGTGTCGATGGTGTCCTCCACCTCGTAAACCACCTCCTTTATTTGTTTCTCCAGTTCCTTGAACAAATGCTCATGCTTGGTCGCCTTCGCCGCGTCCTTGAGGAAAGCCTTCAGCAGACCTAGATCGTTGTTCAGCAGCCTCAACTCATTTTCCGCTCTGGATATCAGGTCTTTGTGCTCTTTCACCACCGCCTTCAATTGCTCCAGCAAGAACGTCACCGCACCCTCCGCCAGAGAGAGAGAGAGAGAGAGAGAGAGAGAGAGAGAGAGCGAGCGTGCGTGTGTAGAGAGTCAAAGATTAACAAGTCGTTTCTTCTTCAAGATAGAGAATCTCAACTCATAGTGTTTTTATTTTTATTTTTTAATTAAAAAAATTACAATCTAAGTTATCTTTACTCTTAATATTTGAAAATGCCCTTTTTTATATAACATCTAAAGAAAATATCCCTTTTTATAAACATATTCAAGAAATGCCCCAAAGTACAATATCTGACATGTTTTTGTGTTTAAAAATGCAATCAAAACAATCATTTGGTGATGATTTGCATTTAATTAGGAGAAATTATTTTTTAAAACGTGATTGGGTTTAAAAATAGAAAAAAAAAATAAATAAAATGGGTTCCTACCGGTTTTTTGCGGTGATGACCGGTCGGCACCGGTGATGACCGGTTCAGACCGGCGGTGCCGACCCAAGAAGCCTTTTTCTTAAATTTTTTTTTTAAATGCGGTGATGACCGGTTTTTTTACGATGCCTACCGGTCCATTAGCGGTGATGACCGGTTTGAACCGGTCTGCATCCCTCACCCCTTTTTTTTTTTTTAAATGCGGTGATGACCGATTTTTTCATGATGCCTACCGGTCCATTAGCGGTGATGACCGGTTTGAACCGGTCTGCATCCCACATCCTTTTTTTTTTTTTTAATTGCAATTTTTTTGTTTTATTGTATGAATAATGTATTTTTCAACAATAATTTAGGGCATTTTCATTTGATAAAGTTGTGTTGGATGAATTGTTACTATAAATGTACAGTCTTGGCAGGCTTTTTTTGGACTAAATCAATGAACAATTACAGTGAAATGCTCGTGAATACTGAATTCATTTGTTGAAAAATACAGTGAAATTGAAATTAATCGTACGCAGAATTGATGTTACCTCACTGCAGTACACTGCACTAATCAATTCAATAATTTTACTTTTGCAGGCTTTGAAATCATTCATTGAATATAGACCTAACTCTTTACTTTATATACTCTCATTCAGAAGAAAATTTTCATTCACCGCAGAAACAAAAAAAATTCTATCATCATTTTGCCATTCACCTTTTCTCTGTACCCCTTTCGAACCCATTTTCAAGCAATTCAAATGGAGAATTGGTGCAACATGTTTTTGCACTATAATGGCCATTTTGATCAATCGTGGCACTATATTGGTGGCCAAGAAAGATTGATTTACCTATCAATGGCTAATAGATCAATAGCTGCATTGAGAAGCACCATTCAGACGATTCTTGATGCAGAAGGTATTGGAGGTGAGTACAATATCTATTATACATCTCAAACTCAAAGTGGAAGAAATGGAGCATCATTGCTGACAGAGAATGCGGAGCTGCAACGACTCCTCAATTTTTACTCGGAGCCAGATATTTACATTATTATGAATCCCACAATCAACACTGGTGCTGGTACTTCTCAGCGGGAGCCATCCCCCTACATTCCGTTCGTTTCCTCAGTCAGTCCTCCACCATATGCTCGATACAGTCCAACTGAATCAGAACTTCAAAGATTTACATCTTCTATGCATTTTGATATTGGTTCTGAAGGTGGTAGTCGGGGTTCACATATTCCTGACTTGAATGATGAGCTCCCTGAAGATCAAAATGATGATGAGGAGGCCGACTTCATTCCTGAATACCACACAGGAACTGATGGTGGTGTGGTGGAAGAAGAAGCAGACGAAGAGGCTGATCTAGATTCATCCGGATCTGAATCTGATAATGAAGGTGAAAATTTCTTGATGGATTGCACAGTTGCAGAATTTTCTGCATGGATCAGATCAGCGGGAGGTATGAGTGCTTTTATTTCAAATCTTATGCCCACTAACCCCCTATTAGAAGGTTGTCCAGTTCAAGGTGATATGAATAATTGGATAGTTCCAATTATGCCAGTGGATACGACCGAGGCACCTGTTGTGAGAGATGTGGCATCCATACTTGATCAGGAATTGAGTTTGGGTGCCATGTTCTGGAAGAAAGATGACTTGCTAATTGCTGTTGGTTTGTGGCATATGGAGCATCGTCATGAGTTTAAAGTGAAAAAGTCTGATAGCATCCGACTTGATTACATTTGCAAACGAAGTGAGAATTGTTCGTTTCACATACGTGCGAGGTGCAGGGATGGTTGCTGGATTATCCGTCACTTTCAACCAAATCATAATTGTATGTTGAATCTTGCGGGAATTGGATCCAGAAATATCCGTTCAAAAGTAGTGGCTGCGTATTTTGCTCGAAGGATGCGTCGCCAGGGTCAAATCATCAAACCAAGAGCAATAATGGCCGAACTTCAACGAACTTTTGGGATTCGGGCGAGCTATGCTGTTGCACTGCGATCCAGAAATGCAGCCATTTCCCTGATGTATGGCAGCATAGCGGATTCTTATAAGCTCTTGCCTAGATATCTCGAGGTGCTTCGGCAGTACAATCCAGGCACGATGACAGATCTGGATATTGAGCATGATGGAACATTCCGACATTGCTTTGTTGCACTCGGTGTGTCCAGGTTAGCTTTCAACAATAATTTGTTAAGACAAGTCATTGTCATTGATGCCACACACTTGAAGGGCAGAAGCAAAGGCATCTTATTGGTTGTTGTTACGAAAGATGGAAATGAAAATGTTTTTCCATTGGCGCTTGGTGTTGGGCCAATCGAAAATGATGAGACTTGGACCTGGTTTCTCTCTAGATTGAGGATGTGCTTTGCAGTCAGCGAACAATTGTTAATTGTTTCATATCAGCACGTTAGCATCGGGAATGCAGTCAATGCAGTATATCCGGGTATGGCGCACGGTATCTGTTTTTATCACCTGCAAAATAAATTGACAACCCATGGTCCAACCATTGTGAAGCTGTACCATCGTGCTGCTTATGCTTATCGGTTGTCGAGCTACAGGCAGGCAATGGATCAAATTCAATCGTCAAAACCTGTTGCATACGATAAGCTCATTTCAGTAGGTCCTGAAAGGTGGTGTAGGTCGAAGTGCCCAGTCCGTCGTTACAGTTTCTTAACATCGAATGCTGCTGAAGTTTTCAACGCAATGTTGTTGGAGGCTCGTAGATTGCCCAAGGCGAGCAAAGGCGAATGCAAGAGTTGATGAGTTAACAGAAGAGGCCGTGCAAAAGGCATCTCCTCTCTCCGAGCTAGCTCATACACATCAGGTTGTGCCAATCTCCGATAATGAATTTAAGGTTACTGGGTCTAGTAGAGTGGTGGGAAGTACTAGGCCTCTGCTCGGGACTGTCCATCTGTATCCCTCGCCCTACTGACCTTTGTCTAGCATCAGTACGGTTACCACATCGCCCTGAGTTGATCAAATCTGTGACTACTCGGGTCACATGAGGAATAACTCTATCTGTCAATGCATTGTTCAGTGCAACGTCAACCGCCCTCTGCACCGCAGCATCAACTGCCTCAGTAACTACATTCCGAAGCCTAGCCATAAAGGAACGAGATGGCCGAAATCTCCTAGACTCACTTGACTCTCCACTAGATGAAGTCCTATCCCTCCTCGAACGAGTGCGCCTATGTGATGCTCTTGAGCTCTGCCCTTGAGAATGAGATTGTGCCCCAAAACCTCCCTGATCACCACCCTGATCACCGTGATCACCACCCTCATCACCACCGTGATCACCACCTTCATCACCACCCTGATCATGACCCTCATCACCTCCCTGATCACCACCCTGACCCCTTTGTCCTCCAGAACCCTGTCCTATAGAAATGCTCTGTGATCGACGATCACCTCTCTGTCCAACAGGACGCACTGGATTTTCTGGACGTCGGAAGTTAACACTTAGAGACTCCTCCTCCTGAGAAGAAGTGTAGTAGAAAAGCTCTTGTTCATACGGAAATGGGATTAGGTTGGCGAAAACTTGAATCTACAATAAAATACAAGACAATTAGAAAATTTGTTAGTTTACAAATAAGTAATTTAGATGAATGCAATACCTGTGCACGAGCAAAGAAGCCTTGCCAATCAATCGTAGCTGGCATTGTAAACTTCCACTTCATAAATCGGGGAATTAGAGTAGGATTCTCTAAAATGGCACAACTACCACCCAAGTCCGGAATGGCCTCATAGGCCCAAACCTACAAAAGATTTGTTTGAATTATAACTCATCAACTTTACATATTTTCTAAATCCATAAAAAAATAAATTATACCTGCAAAATCCAAATAGGACCGCCCAAATGAAGAGTCCCTTTTGCTTCTACCCTCGTGTGAGTCTGCTCTAAATAGTATGATAAAGACTTAAACGCATATGCTCCCCACGGAAATTGGTTCCAGCTAGTCCAATTATCTACCAAAACGAAGACCCAACTCTCGATCTTACGTTTTTCAGAAAACCCTAACACAAAGCTCCACATGGCTAATATGTTGGCCACTCTCAAATACAATTCATGATTATTCGGGTGAACTAAACCAGCCTTAAATTTGTTTAATAACTGCTTAGCTGTGATAGATTGACCACCACAGAACAACCTATACACCGACGAATCAGAAGGATCATGATCAGCACATGGATCAAAATGAGTGGGTCCAAATGTCAAACCGGTCACTAGTGCAAACTCACCCACCCCTAAAGAAATAGTCTGCCCACCAATATGAAACCATAAAGCTTTTGGGTCGGACTTGTAATTTGGTAACTTAACAGTTGCAGTAATGGCTGCGAGGCACTAGGTCCATTTTTTTTCCACATTAACAAATTTCCAAATGGGCCATTCATAAAACTAGTCACCAAATTATCACCCCTTATTGAATACAATGTGTCACTAATTGTCTCTATTGTCGTAACCTTAGTGCATAAATTAATCTTACAAGTTACATTACGTAAATCGGGTCTAATAAATTCAACCTGCACAAATATGGATCAAATCTTAAAATAATTTTCAATAATCACATAATATAAAAAATCGAAATAAATTCTAATAGAAATTAACAATAAATGACATAGTTACTTCAACCAATTTTCAACCAATTTCAACATGAAATAATTATCATTTTCTATCTACTACAACACAACACCCTATATACAACCAATTTGAAGGCAATTTCAACATATTGAAGTACATTAATCGACAATATAAAGTAATACAAAATAAATAATAGGCTCGATCAAAATTCGATAAATACAAACAATATCTCACAAATTCATAGCATAAAAAATCCATAAGCAAAAATTCAAGATGAAAAAAAAAAAACAATATCATGCTCCACATTTTTCAACTCATAAGCACTCAACCACAAAGAAAAAAAAATAATTAAGCAAACCAACTAACCTGATCCGTCATTTGCTATGAGTTAAGATGATAATGAAGAAGGAGAAAAAAAAATGAAGGGTGAAGAGAGGTGCCGACGAGGAGAAGGGGGTTTCAGCAAAAATGATGAAGAGGAATGGGGAAGAGAGGTGCCGACTTGCAACAAAAATTGAGAAAGTAGGGTAAAATAATAAAGTTGGTCAAACTTTGGTTTTTGAAATTATTTCAAGTCATCACCGGTCGGGACCGTGCCTGACACGGTCGGCATCGTCGGCCGGTCCCGACCAACTCAAATTTTTTTTTTTTTTAATCGCATCAAATAATTTTTGGTTATTTTGTGGTAGTCATCGGTCGGCATTGAGTGAAAATTTGAAATTTTACAACTTTTTCAGAAAAGTTTTCAACAATATTCGAAAACATGTCAGAAAAATGTCCTTTGGGGTATTTTTTGGATGATTTCATAAGATGGGGCATTTTTTAGATTGAAGATAAGGAAATGGGGTATTTCAGATTTTTTCTCTTATTTTTACTCCTCACTCTCTGTTCCTTTAATCATGCAAAAAGCTTTATCATATCGACTTTGCCGGACGTTAGTCAATAATTTTAGTTTGAAATTCTTTCCCAAAATCCCCCCACCCAAATAATAATAATAATATATTATTATTATTATTATTATTATTATTGCAAACCAAATTTCTTATGCTGGCAACAAATCTCCATGTTTTTCTAGTGCGATTACTTGCGACTTTCTACAATTTATATAAGAAATAAGCCAACAAAAAACAATTCACAATGGTGAAACCCATGCAGTTCGGGTTTTGTGTTTCAAGTTTCAACCTCGATTTGTAATAATTTGTAATAAACATGAATAACACATTAATGAATCCAGTACGCTTGCAAGGGAACGCTAACAAATCTTCAATTTTTCTTGAAGTTTAGATATAGCATTCATAGAAAAATGTTTTAGGAACGGCAAAGCTTACATATAAAAATGTTTTACAAAAGCAATTATTTGAATAGGAATAGCCAACCATACAAGTACAACTCAACATAAGAAAGTAGGTGGTCTCCACTCTCCATGATGTGATGAACTTAATCTCGTGGCTTTATTTGAACTCACCCCTGCATGGATCAAGACAATACGTGGTAAAGAAAAAAATATAATCGGAAAGAGGACTAGATATATTGAAAGTTGAAACGCGGTGAGGTGCTTACCTTGATATATAATGTGGGATGCTGCTTCAAAGCTCAATCACTCACTTGATCCCACACCCAGGACCTATGATGAGATTGAATTTCCCTTTTGGCTTTTCTTTCTTTGTTTCTCCAATTTTCTCGGCAGACTTAACTGCAGAAAGCCGAACACGCTCTATTTCCAACTTCTCCAGGTGTGTTCCCAGGTTCTCTGGGATTTCTTTGAGGTTTTCACAGTTCTTAACCACCAGAAACTTGAGTTTAGGGAAAGCGTCGACGGGGGCCACCCAGAGAACCAAGTCTGTGATGTTGACCATGAGCAGGAGTTGGAGATCAGGGAAGTCGTCATGACCAAGAGTCCACGACACTCCAACAAATGCATTGTCCCTCAACTTGAGGACCTCCAGGGTTCTGATCATTGCCAGCGTCGACATGTGCTGCCAGCTGAGGGATGTGTTGGTTAATGTCAGCCTCCTGAGATTTGGCGGGAAGCAGTTGCGCCGGGGAAGACCGGGCAGCACGTCATCAGGTGTTTGCTCGTAGGCTAAACTATTCACCAGCTTCAGCTTCTCAAGAGAGCGCAAATTTTCTAGAAACTTGGTATCGAAAATTTTGGTCAGCTTCCCAGATCCCCAGGGTCCTCAGGTTTTTAGCCTTTTGAGAGACGATCTCAGAGCAAGACTCGGGAGCCAATCTACTCAACGAGTGAAGGTTCTGCCCTGCGTCGCCGGTCCATCTTTTATCTAGGAGAAGAGCCGCTTTTGTCTTGAGATACCTCAGCCGAATCATTTTCCACATATTTGCTTTCATGATAATGGTACGAGACTTGGTATCGATTACAAGAGATAGTAGGTTCCATAACAGGGTGAGTTGATCTGGAAGATGTTTCAGAATATCAATATAGAGGGTGAGGTACCTGAGATGAATCAGCTTGGTGACTTTGAGAGGAAACTTGTCGAAACTGATGCATTTGGACTCCAGAATCCTAAGCTTTTGGAAGCCGTCGGGTATAAGTGATGTTTGATCCGGCGCCAAATCCACAGGTCGATCGTAGAAACACAAAAGCGAACGAACATGTGGACCAACTGGTTTCTTAGCTAAGAACGTGGAAAGATCCGCGCGGAAACAAAGACGATGGGAAATTTGGACCTTAGAGAGCGAAGGTTCAAGTTCTCCTTCCTTTGTTCTTTTAACCTCCTCATATATATTCTCGTCTTCAGATTTAGAGATGCAGAAGGCACGAATCATATCATGAACACGACACGTTTTGACTTCGCCCATGTCATTCGACTTCTCAGCTTTCAACAAGTTCCTGCAAATAAGATCATTCATATTATCTTCAGCGCTTTCCTCCAACCTCTGTCTCCCATTTTTAGGAAGTATAAACCCTTCTGAAATCCACAGCCCACACAACATCTTAGCTGGGATCTCATAATCTTCAGGAAATACGCCCAAGTAAACAAAGCATTCTTTCAAGTCATCCCGCAGTCTGTTGTAACTCAATGCTACAACTTCTTTTATGCGCGTTTTGTCTCCTTGCAAGGCCTCACTCACATTCTTTGACACCGTCTCCCATTCAACCGCAGACTTTAATGGAAACTTGGTGAATTGGTCCTTGAGAATACCTCCTATCACAATAATCGTTAGTGGCACTCCATCACACTTAATGGCAATTCGTTCCCCGATGGCTTGCAGTTCCAGCGGGCACTTATCCAAACTACTAAACACCTCGTACTGGAGGAGAGTCCAGCTTTCATCTTTTGTGAGGAACCGAAGCGTGTGGGGATCTCTATCAACTCCAGCGCTCTTTCCCACATCTGTTTCTCTGCTGGTTATGAGGACTTTACCCAGCCCATTGTTTTCGGGCAACACCTCCTTGATTTTGTTCCAGGCATCCACACTCCACAAATCGTCCAGGACTAACAAGAACGTCTCTTTCTCAAGACAGGAACGCACTATTTGAGCCAGTTCATCATCGGTGAAGCTAGATGTGTCTTGGCTAGGGGTGAACTTTTTGACAATTTGGAGAAACACATCCCTGCGGTTGAACACTTGAGAGATGGGAATCCATATGCGGATGGGGAAATCATAACCGATTTGTTCGTCATGAAATATCTTCAAAGCCAATGTGGTTTTTCCCTGGCCAGGTATGCCCACGATGGAGATCACATCCAGTTTGTCTGTTTTATCCCGGAGATACCCCATTATTTTTTCCTCCTCATCTTCAAAACCCACCACTCTGCTTCGCGAGATTGGTGTATCCTATGTATGAATGTTACAAAACTGTAAGCATGCATTTCACTCCTTACCCATCTCATAAACGAAGCGAAGCGAACAAGAGATGAGGAGGTACATCTATATCATTAACAATTTGGACATACTCTAATGCACATGCTCCTAAAAGATTCTGAATCAGGGATGGAAAAAAAAAATATCAAAATAATCGAAAATATACCCAAATTAACGTATTTTTTACACACTGCAATTTTTTGTATGGTATCATACCATACCCAAAATTTCTGGTACCATAATGGTATAGCCATCATAATATTTACGGTATATCAGCACATATAGTACCAAAAATATAATATTATTTTTTATTTATATTTTTAGTTTAAAACAATAAATTAAAAATAAAATCATATCTTCCCTCTTTGCCTAACAATCTTATTAATACAAATGTATTTCTTGAATAAATATTAGCAAATAAAAAATTGTAAAAATCAAAATATATCGAAAATCTTCAATATGCTAACGTTATACCAAAAGAATGATAAGATAAATGAAATATAAATTATGTCATATCAAAATCATTTCGAAAATTTGATATACCGAAATAATGGTACATAAATTATTATTATCCCATACCGAGATCATAACAAAATCCTATCGAGAACATTTTTTTTCAAATTCTTTTAAATAGACTAATCACATTTTTAAATCATGAAATAACTAATATAATATTGTGAAGAATAGTATTTTGATATCTTATCATTTATTTTTTCTGAATTTTTAAATTTATATTAGACAAAATATAAATTTAAGTCATCTACTATTATATTTTAATAGTAGATATATTTTAATTAAGTTAAAAATGAATTTATTTATTTTGGGATCAATATAAATTTTTTTTAATTTAATACTAAAATAAAAAATAAAATATTAATAATATAAATTCTATAAAAATGGTGTCCCAACATTTTTGGGGCCCAGTGCGACGCTCCTTCCGTACGGCCTCAGAGCTGGCTCTAAAAAGGAGAGATTGAGTTTCTTCAAACTTCTAGTAAAGTGCTTTCATCACAAATAGGAAACATTAATTGTCTTGCCTTTTGAATATAAATGGTTTGGCCGTGACAAACATTTCCATAAACTCTGAATAAAATATACTCCACATTCTACAACAGTTGCATTGGTGAAAAGATTTAAAGGTGATCTACTAAGATTAGTTAAATTAAAATATGAAAGTGTACTTTTACAATTTGACACTTTAGGTCATTGTTTTACCGGGACGAAGGGATTTTGTTAGGTGTTACAAAATTATGTTTGGTCACGACTTGAATTCAAAAAATTACTATGATTTATTTGCTATGAATATTTTTGTAACTTTAGCAGTCCTATTTCTTAATTCTAGAATGTTATTTGAAAATTAATTATGTTACAGAAAGCACACTTTTTGTTCTGTGTTAGATCAAAACTTTTGGCGATATCTGTTCTTTTGCTACCCTATCCATGAAATTTTCAATTCCAGTTTTTATGTTCCACTTCTTATGCTACTATTGAATTTTTTAATTTTTATTATAAGTTTAATTATTTATAATTAACTACTACTGAAATTGTTAATTTATAAGTTCAATTGTATCATTCATCTCACCTAATAAAATTGATTAATTCTTAACCATGAAATTCTGATTTTTATTCTTAATTTTGGTATTGGTAATACAATGATTAAAATTAGTAACACCATTATTCATAAAGGATTTAATCAAGCTTTGAGCTTAACTAGTACTCCCTCTCTCCCGCTAGATTAGTTCATATTTTCATTATTTTCATTAAATTAGTTCACTTTCTTAAAATGGAAAAAAATCTCCTCACATCAATAAAATATTAATTTCAGTACTTTCACCAATAACAAACTGAACTAATCTAAAGGACACGACGGAGGTAGTAGTTTATAAAGCACTAGCAGTTCAGCCTCTGCTACAGAATGTTGAAACCTAATCTTGTATTCTAGATCTATCTAAATTCTAAAGAGGGGATTTCTGAAATCACTCCAATCGAAAGCAGTGCACGAATAAAATTAATAAGGAGGTGAGATTGAGATTGAGGATGGGTACCCTTTTTGATTCGGCGGCGGAAGGATCTTGGGCGGCTCCAGATCCACGCGCAACCTCCAGCATGGTTGCTACGATGAGGGGATCTTTCAACAGTGGCTGCAATTTCTCATCTCTAATGGCCTTGACATCTTTGGCGAGGGTGAAACGCTTGGCTGGATTATTGAAGATGGCCGGCCTGCGGGAGTTCTTGGCCTTGGCTTCGGCTTCAATAGCCTTGGTCAAGCACGTGTCGATGGTGTCCTCCACCTCGTACACCACCTTCCTTATCCGCCTCTCCACTGCCCTCAACTGATAATTATCCTTGCTCCTCTTCGCCGCCGCCGCCTTAAAAAAAGCCTTGAGTGATTCCAGATCGTCCTTCAAATTCTCGAACTCTGCCTCCGCACCCGTTATCAGGTTTTTGTAATCGATCACAGCTCCCGTCACTTGCTCCAGCAAGAATGTCACTGCTGCCTCCGCCATTCAATTCACACTACTTTTGATTAATTGAGAGAGTCTGAGTGTGAGTGTGAGTATGGGATGGATGATGGGAGATTGAAGTCAACTTATGAGAGGTTTCAGATTTATAGCAAAGCCGGCCGGTAGTTATTTGATGATTATAGTGTTTTTATATGAAGACCAAGACTTTTGAGACATTAAGAAATGGCATATATGGTATGGATAATGCTATTTGGACATAATATGGCCAAGCCACATAGGATATATTAGTAATTCTGTTGATTACAACATTAATATAGCATTAAAGTGTAATTTTCTTACCAAATCACCCTTATAATTTTTATAGTCTATTATTTAAAATCATTTTATATTTTTTACTTTTCCTTTTCTATTTTTACGAATGTTACAGTCATTATAATTTTTTTAAGCAGATAGAATTTGAGACTTCTGAATTATAACACTCAATTTTTTTATCTCAATAAACTATCAATAATTATTCATACACTTAAAAAAATTTATTTGTATTTATTTTAAATTTAAATAATTATTAGTACAAAATTTAATAAATTTGAAAACTTATAATTATTTAATATATATTTTAATCAATCTGTTATTTTTTTTTAAATACATAAATCAATGGGGACATTCTTTAATGGACTAGAAAGAGGCAAAAATGCTATAAAAAAAAACTTGAAATCAAAACATTATACCATGAGGAAATTTCTAACAACATTCATATGTATTAATTATTTTATTTTATATCATAATGAGATAATTTTTATGAAAATTATCTCATTATGATATAAAATAAAATAATTAATACATATGAATGTTGTTAGAAATTTACTTAAGATATAATGTTTTGGTGGGTCAAAATTATATTAAAATCATCTTAGTTTGTCTTTAGATAGTTTCAGTATAGTCGCATAATGTAAAGTCTTGTATAGGATCTTTATCGAGTTGTAAGCTAGAACTAATCTGAAGACCAGACTGGTAAATCAGTTTGGAATGCGTAAAGACTCAACAGACCAAGGTTCGAGCTGAACTTGCAAGTCTGAAAGAATATGAGTCTGACTGATGAGTTTGGAGTCCAACAAGTATGGTCTCACCTAGTACACAAACTCACCAGCATGGGGACCAAGCATATACTGAAGGATGACGTTATCAACATGAAGTTCCAAGTCTAGATCCCAGCGCAAAGAAATAATAAGAATCAGTTGAGGAACGTACTGACAAGTACATACTTTAAGGATTGGAGACTCCTTAAAGTCTGCAAGCACGAAACTCCAAGTTTCGATACCTAGGACAACCAGTACAAGATTCCCCAAACTAACAATAATGTCATTCTTCAGCAAGCGGTAGATCGTAGAAGCACCTTGTCAATCCAACACTTTGTGGATTTCCAGACTTACGTATGAAGAGTGGATGTAGGACCTTTAGTATCCGAACCACTATAACCTTTTGTGTCATTTATTGTTTTCTTTCATATTGTTTGATTACTCTCATTTAAAACTCAACACTCAAGTGTTGCAGTATACTCTGTAAAACTGACTTTAAGCACATGAAATAAAAGTTTGACAAACCAAGCTGACACGTCACCATCAGCTTGGATAAGTGCAAGCTTACCGAAACAATAAATTTAATTTCCACTTTGCATATTTAGGGGTGTGCAATCGTTCGGTTCGGTTGAAAACCGACCAAAATTTGGGCAACTGAATCAACCAAACCTATAGCTAGAACCGACCGAAAACTGAACAAAAAACTATTACAACTGAACCGAAAACTAAATCGATAAATTCGATCGGTTGTATTCGGCTCGGTTCCAATCGAATAACACCTGCCAAGGGCTGGTTGCTCTCGCTCGCAGAAGTAGGGGGATGGCCAGGGCAGGTTGCTCTCGCTCGCGGAAGGTTCAGAGTGCAACAGTCAGACTTGGGGGATGGCTCGCTCTGTCGCTCGTGGAGTGGCGTCACTGGCATAAGGGTGAGCGGCAGCCAGCGAGCAGAGCTGCAGGGAATCAGACAGGCGAGCGATGGAGCAGGGACGCAGACGAGCGAGGGAGACACCACAGCAGCCAGCCGGGCAATGAGTGGCGAGTGGAGGAGCACCGGAGCAAGCAGCCGACCGGTGAGGCGGTGAGCGGTGGGCTTGAAACCATAATCAATTTATATGTAAAATGCTTGACATACCGATTGTGCTCGAAGGTAGGGACCTTAATTTTAGCTATGATATTATATTGTGTTATAGAGTAAAAAAATAATTATTAATATTATATTAATTATTATAATATAGAGTGATAATATTGATACTTAATATTATAAAATTGTAACTAATAGTATAAATTATTTACAATGAGATTTTCACAACTTAATAATCGTCCTTGATATCACTATTTATAATATAATAAAAAATAATTAATAAGTTATGAAATTAAGGTAGAAATAATAAATTATTATGTAATAAAATAATATTATATTTTATATAACATGATCTCAATTTTATAAATTATTATTTAATTATACATTATGATGTGAGAATAAAATGTCACATTATATTTAATTGAATTATTATTCAGTATATATAGTCTGTAGTATAGTGTGTTACTATATGTCAGGTCATATTATGTATTATAGTGACATCATGTATTGGTATATACTTATTATTTAATTATATTTGATAATTTATTTTTTATAGTAGTAATCTGAAAATTATTTTTACAATAATTTATAAATTAATTGATTGTTTCAACGTCAATTTTATCACTTTACACACTATTTATATTATTAATTATATTAAGGATAATATTGTACATTCATCTTTTGTTTATAATTAATGATACTAATAAATACATTATGGCCAATTTAAGACCAACTATATTATGTCCATTTAGCAACACCCATATGGTATAGACAAAAGAAAAACATAAATTGCTCATAATAATTGTAGTTAGCATAATAAAAGTGAAGTGTGCACCCAATTATTTATTTACTTCCCACTCAACCAATTCATGCCAAGAGACAATAAAATCCTACCTTTACTATACTCGAACAACCCACATTTACATAAATACAAAATACTCCCTCCGTCCCACTCTATTAGTCCCATTTGCCTTTTTGGTTTGTCCCACTCTATTAGTCCCATTTCCTAAAATAGCAAACTTTTTCATACTCATCAATAAAATATTAATTCTACTACACTCACAAATATTGGTTCCTGTGCCGAAACCATGTGGGACTAATAGCGCGGGACGGAGGTAGTAAATCATATTCATTCTACTCAGCTGTTGCCTGTTTGACTGGGTTTGGCTTTCACGCGGCATAGGAAAAATAAAATAATTATATTTGGTTTCACATTCAGCGTACAAAATACAAAACTTAAGTCAACGTCCCTATGATCAGAGCACAGTTATAAAAATATATTGTTTATAATCCAAAGATTATAAATTCGATTTTTTTAATGTGAACGAAAATAAATATATTATTATTATTATTTCAAATCAAGTGGGCCAGAACTCGTGGAAACCATCACCATGCCCATGTGCATTCGATTCAGACCCACTTGGTTTTTTGTTTTTTATTTTTCTCAATTAATCCAAGTGGGCCAGCAACAGCAATAGACTGAATATTTTTACCAAAGTGACCATTTTCATTTTTCTTTATTATTTAAGTGACCATTTAAAAATTGAATCCAATTTATATTCTCTGTATAACAAATTTCTTGTATATAATAAATTAACCGATAGTTCACACATGTAAGATTTTTGATAGTTTCAGATTGCAGGACTTTTCATTGGGTTGTTACGTGATAGATAATAAATGACAATGAGTTTTTTTTTGGAACAAAATGACAATGAGTTTAAATAAGGGTTTCCGTAGAAATAACTATTTGATGATGGAACATTTTAATTTTTTTTTTTTTTTGGAACATTTTGCTTGTTGATTAATTTTCTTCTAACCTCGTCAAAGCTCCTTGTTTTTAAAAAAAGAAAAAGAAAATAAAAACAGAGTTAAAAAAAATAAATCAAAGTTGCATTTTTAAAATGACAAGTTTGAATAAAATAATCATATACCAGAGTTGATGAGGAGACAACTATCTCATTTACCCATTTATTTACATCAATAAATGGTGATGGAGGAATTGGTAGCACATACTAGGTGTGACAACTTAGGGTGGCGCAATTACTACAAACTCAATGCCTAGCCAAGGGAAAAAGAAAATCCTTTTATTAATGTAGATAGGGGTGAGCAAAATCGAACCGAAAATCAAACCAAATCGTAAACTGGCGGTTTCGGTTTGGTTCGGTTCGGTTTATATATTAATTTCAGTTCGGTTCGGTCTGGATTTTTTGAAACCGCCAAAATTCGGTTCGGTTCGGTTCGGTTTAATCGAAATATGGCGGTGCGGTTCGGTTTGGGCGGTTTGAATATGAATTTATAGATTTGAATTGTTATTTATGAACTTGTGTATTTGGATTTATGAGTTAGACTTGTTTGTTGAACTTGTGGGATTATATTTGGTGTATTTGGACTTTTAATGAATGTTGGAACATGAAAATATATGTTTAAATTCAAGCATTTTGAAAAATAGGTGGAAAAAGTTCGGTTTAAACCGAAACCGTGCGGTTCGGTGCGGTTTGGTTTGGTTCGGTGCAAACCGTCAAACCAAACCGAAACCGCCCATTCAGTTCGGTGCGGTTTCGGTGCGGTTTACATACTCCTAGCGGTGCGGTTCGGTTTGATTTTTTAGGATTTACGGTTTGACGGTTTGGGCGGTTCGGTTTTCAGACCGAACCGACCGTTGCTCACCCCTAAATATACTCAGACCTAGATCTATAAGGAATAGTCATAAATTGAACTTCTATTTCATTCACCCAAAAAATAAAATAGGAAATTATATCCTCATCTTTCATAGATTAGGGAATTATATCTTCATGTTTTCAAGTTAGGAAATAATATCTCAAAATATAAATCTATTAGAGAAATTTATCCTCTATAACTAATGGTGTTAATTAATCCGTTAAATTCCACGTGACAAATATGTGACAATAATTATTATTTTTGTCAAAACATTTTGTTACTCCCTCCGTCCCACTTCAATTGTCCACCTTTCCTTTTTTGTCCATCCCATTTAATTGTCCACTTACTTAAAATGGAAAAATAATATTCACTCACTAATAAAATACTAATTTTCTCTATCTCTACTCGCGTTGGTTATTGTGCAAAAAGTAAAGTGGACAATTCATATGAGACGGAGGGAGTATTAATTAATTTTCTTTTAATCCCATCTAACTTAAACAAAAAATCAAAGTTTTTACGATAGTGAGAGAAAATGACTTAACCAATGAAAATCATTAATATATCCTCTTAAATGTGAGCACAAGAAAAAAAAATTAATAATCAAATTTTAGCTAAAAAACTACTAAGAAATATTATATACTTTAATCAGGCGGATGAACTTTATTGTTGAATTTATAAAATTAATCTAAATTATAATAAATTATTTAATAAAATTAATAATTTTAATAGTGAAATTGAGTGTGGAACATAAAAAATGGAATAGATGAAAGAAACAAGTTGCATATTTTAAAATGGCAAGTTTAAATAAAGTATTCATAGATCACAGTTGATGAGGAGACGATGAAAATTTGTAGATAAATAATAAAGAGTTTTTAAATTATAACATATAGTTAATATTTTTCGTACAGCATATATAATTAGTATTTTCTCCTTCTGTCATGTATGTATGTATGACTTGAATTTAGGTGAGCGAGCAGCGGTTGACATACCACCAACGTTAACCTGATTATCCATGTACGCAATCAATATGGAATATGCCCATGCCCATTTTCTCTCTCTCTGGTTGAGCACATGTACGTACATGACTTTGAAGGGTCGTAAATACGTACATATATGAATCTGATCGTGTTGGATGAAAGGTTTGGCCGGGTTAAGGATTACATGAGAATCTCATTTCCATGGCAAGATAATGGAAGCCTGGCCTTGCTCACAACCAGCCTAGAGGAGCCAGGTCTATTTGCAGACCGTTTTCATATTTGATTCTGCATGGTACGGTTATTCTCAGAAATTGGGAAGCAGATAGTCAAGAATTGTCTTCGTCTTCGTCTCGTACTGGTTAAGGTAGCCCTCTCCCTGTCCAGAAACAAGAAGGCGCCAGAGCATTGGTGCAACCTTGCTGTTGCAGCAGATAAAGGCAACCCTATTTTCATGGTTGCTGATGAAATAACAGATCACTTGCTCTGCATAATAAAGTTTAATTAAATTTTACTTTGCAAAAGCATATCTATAATTTGATATGCTTACCATGAGTGCTGCATCGAATTTCTTATGTTTTTATTTTTTTTTACCAGGTTTCTAGAATCAAAGATTACTTGTACACTTCAGTTCCTGATGAGCTTTAACCATTGCCATAATCTCAAGAGCGAGATTAATTCTTTCCGTATTTGGGATGGCGGGGCTCGGTAAGACTACTCTGGTTAAGAAACATTTTCAAGATCTAGAAATTAACAATCGTTTCGAACACCATGCATGGATCACTCTAGGCCCAAATTATGGGTCAGAAGAAATCTTGGTGGATGTTCTGAACAAAATATACACTCACATTGATAAACTCCATCTGAAGGAAGATGCAAATTTGGTCAAGGATTTGTGCTCGCATTTATCCAATACGAGAGGAGAGGCCTCATTGTGTTGGATGGTTTATGGAACAAAAAAACCCCTGCATTACATGCAACAGCAATTGCCTGTCAGATCTTCGTGACAACTAGGCTTTATGAAGTTGCAAAATGTGGGAGCTCTGATTTTGTTCACGACATGCCCTTGCTAGATAAAGAACTCAGTTGGCTGTCGAAAGCTGTTTGGTAATGATCTTAAACTAGAGAAAGCGGGAAAGAAGATTTGCAAGATATGTGAAGGCCTTCCTCTTTTGATCTTTACAGTTCCTGTCCAAGGCCGGCAAGAGTTTAGAGCATTGGGAAGAGGTAGCAGAGAAATAGAACTCATCAGTTTTCATGGAGGCACATGCTAGAATATCAGGGGTACTATCTCCAAGCTACGATTGAATGCCTCAACATTTAGAACTCGGTTTTCTGTATATGGGAGTTTTTGCTCAAGGTCCAAATGTGGGCAGCTGAAGGATTACTCAATCCCAAACTGCTAAAGATTTTGCCATGGAATGTTTATCAGACACAAGTCTAGTCATGGCTTGTCAAGGCCAAAACTAAGTCTTTCCGCCTCCATTGTGTGTTTTGGCATCTATCTAACCGTGAGGCTGCGAAGAGAAATTTTTTCCTCACACCAACTATTGATGGCCATGATTCAATAGAAGGTTTAGAGGGACATCGCAGATTGTGCATCCGGCATTTACAATTACTTGCCTGGGAAACTCAAAGGCTGCTTCCTCTACATGGGGGCATTCCCTGAAGACAGTGAGATCCGCGTCCCCAAACTCATCAAGTTATGGGTTGCTGAAGGCTTCTTGACATTATCAAAGGAGCTGACCCTCTGGGAACAAGTTGCCCGAGACTTCTTGGAGCAGCTCATTGGAAGAAACTTGATCGAAGTCCGAAGGCCCAGTTCCAACAGCGGGATGAAGATCTGCGGCATGCACGACAGCTTACGGGAGCTGGCTGAGACGGAATCCAAGAGCGAGAAGTTTTTCCATTCGAGGAAGAAGTATGAACAGGAGGTAGGCGAGGAAGAGGAGAGACAGAGGCGGGTATCGATTCACAGGAATATTCTCATGTGTTTGGAAGATGTGTACAACGCGACTCAAAAGATTAGAAATGCGCGCAGCCTTCTCTACGTTGGCTCTCACCATCACCACCCTTTGCCGTTCGTTTTAACTTTCGATTTGCTGAAGGTGTTGGATGCTTTCACGGCCTACTTCATTCAGTTCCCGGAAGAGTTTCTTCAGCTTGTTCATTTGACTTATCTTTCTTTCACTTACAACGGCAAGATTTCTGCCAAGATAGCCCAGCTCGAGAAGCTCCAAGTCCTGATGGTTCGTCGCCACCCCAAGATCATATTCGTTGGTGCTTCATTTCTGCCTGATGAAATCTGGAAGATGCCGCACTTGAGGCATCTGTGGCTCACGGAGACAGATCTCCCTGCTCTGCCCCGGGAAATCCATGAAAACACCCCTCTCCTCATAAACCTTCAAACTCTGGCGAATGTGAATGCTGCTTATTTCACGGATGAGGTTCTCGACAACATGCCCAACGTGGTGAGACTGTCGATGTGGATTGAAGGGCCGGAGGAAATCAAGTTCAACCTGGCCAAGATGAGCAAACTCGAGTTCTTCAAATTCGTGGTGCTGAATCCCATCCCTGGGAAAGGGATCAAAGTGGAGGCAGAGAACTTCTTCGCGAAAAAAGTGAGGAGATTGCATTTGAGTGGGTGCGGGCTTCCTTGGGAATATATGAGATACGTGGCAGATGAATTGAAGGATCTTGAAGTGCTGAAGCTGAAGGAGATGGCCTTCCATGGTGTGAAATGGTCCCTGGACTATGATTTGGGGAACTTGAAGTACCTGTTGATTGAATACTTGGGGTTCAAAACATGGGATGCGAAGGATTCAAACTTCCCAAAACTGAAAAAGCTTATTCTGAGGCATTGCTATGAGTTGGATAAGCTCCCTGATGATTTTCAATACATGCAGGCTCTTGAGAAGATGGAGATGGTGGACTGCAGCCCTGATGCTGTGCGTTCGGCACAGGACTTGATGGAGAACTCTGTAAACTATGATGTTCAGATCTTCTCTTCATGGGAATAGATAGATCAGGTATTTGCATTGCAATTTTTGGATGAATTATTGTAATTCACTGCAATTATTCACTTATTCCTCCTCTGTTTCATTACTGCAGAATGCTGCTACCAGGATACTTGCCACTCTTGTTGCATTTCTCTCTTTCTTTTTTTACTGTCTTTGGTTTGAGGATGTAAATCTTCACCTGATGTTGATTTCTTTTCTTTTTTGTTTGAGATTAATCCTTTGAATAATCATGTTCCAATTGACTGTATTACACTATTTTGCATTCCCTTCATAATCCTTTTACTATCATAAAGACTACTCTTTTATTAATTCTGTTACACTTTCGACGTAGTAATTTTTATTTTTAAGGATCATCTAGTAATTTTATATGTACACGACACGATACAAATGTACAACTGCTTTTCATTTATTTTTTATAAGGTAACAAAAAAAAAAACCTTTTTGTCTCTATTCATTTTCAGATTTGCAACAAAAATATGTTCATGTAGTATGACCGATAGCTGAGAAAATCACAACTCTTTGGCTCGGACCATTTGTTTGCTTATTTTGTGTAATGTGTATAGAGGAATAAGCATAACTTTCCACTCGAAGAAACAAGGGTCCATGAAGAAACTTTATTTTTCATTGATATATTGATCCAATATATACCTCATGAATTGTGAAATCTTGAACTGTAGCAACTTGCAGAAAAAATTTAGAGAAGTATGGTGTATTATTGTATCAACTCAACTATCTCGATACATTGTGCTTGTACATAATACATGAGAGAAGTTTCTAGATAGGAATCTACTTCGTCCCGTTTTGTTGATGTTGTGCATGTGTTGGTTTTGGTTGTTGCATCCTTCTTCATGTGCATAAGTCTCAACATGAATTAATCATTCTGATAGAGTAAAAATACGAAAATTTCATAAACAAGTGCCATCATATTGCTGTGAATTTGACTCATGGATGCAGGGTATTACAATCAAGAATTTGCAAATAAACAATAATATTAGACTGTTCACTGACCACAACACACAGGGAAAATATGGGATCTGGGATGCCAATTTTTCAATTCCAAATCAGTAAAATATGAAGAAATCACACGGTGGTTCTGAACTGATCTCTTCCACTGCACGATCAAGAAACCGAAGCTAATATTAGGTTTCAAAAAAGGAATTAATATTGAAAGCTTGTAAAAGATGAACAGCAACGGAAAACTTTTTCTGTAGATACTTGCAGCAGTGACTCGTGTGCGCAAAAGATATATCAATCAAGAAGTTATCGGTTGAATTTGAATCGAACTCAAGACCCTTTTAGTCTTGGTTCCAGTTCCACCAACTACGTAGTGCAAAGCAAATAAAGGACTTGAATTATAAATGGTTGAGACTTACCTAATAGGATGCTGCCTACTTGGTATCACACACAGGTCCTAATTTGAGATCGAACTGAATGGCAAATCTGCCTCTTGGCTCCCCTTTCTTGGTCTCTCCAATTTTCCTGGCTGACTCAACTGCAGAAGGGCGAAGACGCTCTATCTCCAATTTCTGGAGGTGTGTTGCTGCGGTCTCTGGAATTTCTTTGAGATTGTCACAATTCTTAACCACAAGATACCTGATACAGTACACTGGTGCTTATCAATATGCAGTATTTTCTATGAACATAGTGGAGATTCATTCATACCTGAGACTTGGAAAAGTATTAGCTGAGGCTTCCCAAAGAAGTAAATCTGCATTCAGAATAAGGAGGAGTTGGAGATTGGGAAAGTCGTAACCACAAGTCCTCCACGACACTCCAGAAAAGGCATTGTCTTTCAACTTGAGGACCTCGAGGCTTTTGATCATGGCTAATGTGGACATGAGTTCCCACCGTAGGAATGTATTCCTCAGTGTAAGCCTCTTCAGACATGGCGGGAAACAATTTGGTTGAGGAAGGCTGTGCAACAGATCTTCAGATGTTGGCTCATAAGTCAAACTATTCACCAACTTCAACTTCTCAAGATGATGCAGATTTTCTAGAAACTTAGTTCCAAAAATATTGGCTAATCTCCCGGAAATCCCCAAGGTTTTGAGGTTTTTAGCTCTCTTGGAGACCGCTTCTGTGCAAGACTCGGGTGACAACCTTTCCAGCGTTTGAAGGTTTTCCCCAGCCTCACCCTGCCATTTAGGGTCAAGGACAATAGCTGCTTTAGTCTTGAGATGCCTCAGCCGAATCATCCTCCACATATTTGCTTTCATTGTAATGGAACGTGACTTTGTCTCAACCACAAGAGTTTGTAGGTTCCATAGCTGGTAGATTGGTTCCGGAAGAATTTTGAGATCATCAATAAACAGAGTGAGGTACCTCAGATGAATAAGTTTGGTAACCTTTAAAGGAAATTGGTGAAACTTGATGGACTTGGACTCCAGAATCCTGAGCTTAGGGAAGCCGTCTGGTATAAGTGGTATGTATTCCGGCTTCAACTCTACAGGCTGCTCATAGAAACACAAAAATGAGCGTACATGTGGACCTTTTGGTTTTGGGTTCCTAGAGAGAAAATTAGAGAGATCGGAATGAAAACAAAGACGATGGAGTTTTTCAACATCAGATCCTGAAAGTTCAAGCACACCCTCCTTGGATTTTATCTCTTGAAATAGATTCTCATTCTTGGACTTGGTTATGCAAAATGCACGTATCATGTCATGAACACGACATGTTTTAACTTTGCCCATGAAATTTGTTTTATCAACCTTCACCAGATTCCTCCTTATAAGATCATTCAAATTCTCTTCAGCAGTTTCCTCCAAGCTTCTTCCCTCCTTGAGCTGTATGAATCCTTCTGCAATCCACAATCCATACACCATCTTAGCCGGAATCTCATAATCCTCGGGAAATACCCCCAAATAAACAAAACAATCTCTCAAGTCATCAGGCAATCTATCGAAACTCAATGCAACGACATTTGTTATACGCTGTGCCTCATCTTCCTGCAATGCATCACTCACATTTGTGGACACCAGCTCCCATCCTGTAGTAGCCACACCCCTTGCGAGTTGGTCCACAAGAATACCTCCTATCACAACTATTGTCAATGGTACTCCGTCACATTTGATAGCTATATGCTCCCCAATGACTCTCAGTTCTTGAGGACAATCTTCCAAATTCCCAAACACCTCATATTGAAGCAGCATCCAACTTTCGTCCTCCGTTAGAAACCGTAGCTTGTGTGGTCTTCTATCAACAGTAGAGTGCGTTCCGACATCCATATCGCGACTGGTTATGAGAACTTTAGCCTTACCATTGCTGACCGGCAATACTTCTTTGATTTCATTCCATGCATCAACACCCCATACATCGTCCAGGACTAGCAAGAATTTTTCTTTCTCCAAACACACTGTGACCGTGTGAACCAGGTCATCGTCACTGAGGCTAGATGTGTCTTTGCTAGGAGTGAATTTTCTCAGGATTTGGAGAAACACATCCCTACTGTTAAACTTTTGAGAGATGTACACCCAAATGCGAATGGGAAAATGTAGGCCGATGCTCTCATTCTGATAAATCTTCCATGCCAATGTTGTCTTGCCCTGCCCAGGTATGCCAATGATGGGGATGACGTCAAGGATATCCATTTCTTGCATGAGATAACCAGTTATGGTAGCTTCCTCATCTTCGAAGCCTACTATTCTGTTTTTCCTGATTGGTTTATCCTGTTACAAAATGCAAGGATTAGATGCAATGGCAATAATGCAGGAAGAGTAGGAGCAACGCAAGAATTTTGCTAGTCCACAACACAGATCTACTTCACTTTTTGCGTTCTACTTCATGTTCTAATAGCAAGATAATTCTGGTTGATTTTTTGTGTTCAACTTCATGTTCTAATTCTAATAGTAAAGCAAGATTGCGATTTCAAAAAAGATCATCTATTCTCATGTGGGTATAACCAGCTCACAGTTCTACTCTATATACACATGCCACTACCATCTCATCAAATAAACAAACAAACAAACAAAAAAGCTATCATTATTTTTAAATTCCAAAACTGGAAGGAAAAAAAAAAAAAAAAAAAAAACAATGCTAAAAGTTCGTAACTTTGGTCGCCCATCTAAAGACAACCTCACCTCAAACTTGTTGAAGTAGCAATACAAATACGACTGTGTTAGATAGGCAAGTGTGCACCTCATTTGCATCACTAAATTATAATATACTAAAAATAAGCCTCAATACTGACGGACAAAGTGAGTAGCCAAATTCCCTAAATAAAAAGATTCTCAAGTAAACACTCTGCAGTCTGCCGCAAAAAAATGGCAAAATGAAAATGGGAGCTTCTGTTGTGTCACCGCTCAACGGATGTTCAGTTTCGAAACAATTTATTCAATTTCATCTTAAATGGCAATTAGAGTCACTTCGTTAAATGTCAATCAAAAATAGAACGATATCAATTTTAATTAAAAAAAAATACAGGATGAAAATGAGTAGAATACCCTTTTCAATTTAGTCCGTGGATCATCGACACCACCGGATCCGTCGGCAATCTGCATCGTAGCGAACTTTGTCTTGGCTTCGTTATACATGGGCAACACTTTCTGTTGTCTAATGGACTTGACCTCTCTTGCAAGGGCGACACTGGTTGATCCCACGAGCGGCCTGCCGATGAGGGGCTTCTTGGCCTTGGCAGCCTTCACCGCTATAGCCCTGGTCAAGCAAGTGTCGACGGTGTCCTCCACCTCGTAAACCACCTCCCTTATTTTTTTCTCCAGATACTTGAACAGATGCTCATGCTTGGTCGCCTTCGCCGCGTCCTTGAGGAAAGCCTTCAGTAGACCTAGATCGTTGTTCAGCATCTTCAATTCATTTTCCGCTCCAGATATCAGGTCTTTGTGCTCTTTCACCACCGCCTTCAATTGCTCCAGCAAGAACGTCACCGCACCCTCCGCCATAGAGAGAGAGAGAGAGAGCGCGTGCGTGTGTAGAGAGTCAAAGGCTAACAAGTCGTTTCTTCTTCTAGATAGAGAATCTCAACTTATAGCTTGTGTTTTTTTAATTATAATCTAGTTATTTTTACTCCTCACTAGTTCCTTTAATCATGCAAAAAGCTTTATCATATCGACTTTGCTAATTGCTGGACGTTAGTCAATAATTTTAGTTTGAAATTCTTTCCCAAAATCCCCCCACCCAAATAATAATAATATATTACTCCCTCCGTCCCATTGAAGTAGTCTCACTTTCTTTTTTTGTTTGTCCCATAGAATAGTCTCATTTTCCTAAAATGGCAACCTTTTCACACTCACCAATAAAATATTAATTTCACTACACTCACAACCCTTAATTCCCGTGCCGAAAAGAAAAGGGACTACTTCACCGGGACGGAGGGAGTATTATTATTATCTAAAAATTATACTAAAGCAAAACTATCCCTAAAACATTGTTCCCGCAAAAACACTCACCCAAAGATAAAGAAATACGCATGACATGCATTTCAATAAATAAAAATCGTTGTAAAATCTCATTTATATTTTAATATTCTCTTCGTCCCATCTTAATTGTCCAAATTTTCTTTTTCGTCTATTCCAGTTCAATTATACTGTTACTAAAAAAATAATATTTTCACACTCAATAATAAAATATTAATTTCACTCAACTTATTGTACATTCATATTCTTTGGTTATTGTGCCCGATCAATTTAGGGCAATTAAATCGAGACGGAGAGTATCATTTTTCAATTTAAAAAGTACAGCTACTTTTAAAAAGACACACCAATTTATTGTATGACAGATCTCAAATTTCAAAATCCTAAGGGTGGTTGTAATGGTTATATTTTTTCAGGTTTGAACCTGAGGGACACAGCTTTGCACCATTAGAAGCTCTAGGTTTGAACTTGCGTGGCAAAGCTGGCTTTTGATTTCAAGAGTTGGGTTTTTGAGTTATGGTGGGGCCATTGTGTCGGCCACCACTCTTTCTCATATTAGTTTATATATATTATATATAATGTTAATTTATATAATATTTATATTATTGATTTATTATTATATATATTTTTACGTATAATACATATCTTTATATATTAATTGTATGTATATTTTTATAAGTTTGATCATCCATTTTTTTATATATTACCTTATTAATATAATATATATAATATTTTCATTTACTTACTTAAAATACAAATATTATAAATTAAAAACAAACATACAATTTTTCTTGTGTGTTTTTTGTTCCAAATTTATATTGTTTAAATTTATAAATTTTTATAATTTTCGTAAATTAGAAATTATAAAATTTATTATGTAATTTCATATTATAAATTAATATAATAAATAAATAATATTATATTTTGTGAGTAGATTTGTGTGGGACCGTGTTAAAGTTGATGTTGTAGGTTTATTGTTAGAGTGATATGTTTGAAAAAGTTGATAGATTTTAATTTTTGATGTGGCGGTGATGTGGCGAAATAAAAGTTGGAGTGATGGGTTTATTGTTACAACCACCCTAAGCTTTGCATTTTCACATTCTCTAAGAATTCAAATTTAATATTTCTCTATAAATATATAACAAGACCAAATATCAACCTATCTTTTGAATTTGTGCAGCTATTCCAGATGACCGCCTGAGTTCTTTTGGCATCCAAATTCCGTTGTAAGTGCTTCAACTCTCTTTTAATATTTTGTCATCTACTCAAAGTCTTAAATATTAAGCACCTTCGCAGCACAGTTCTTCTCAAGTTCATGTAGTTGAAGTGAACCGTCGTTTAACAATTGGGTTTGATCTTCACATATCTGAATGATAGCGGCTATGGCAACTCAAGATGGTGACTGGAGAACGGCAGAGGGCAGTGGCGGATCCAGAAAATGTTCGTGAGGGGGCTGAATTTTTTTTTTGCCTCCACTGGACTTCAACCCTTCGTATCATATAATTTTTCTTATTTTCATCTATTTTTTCTTTTTTACGGGGGCTTAGTCCATAAAATTCAAGATCAAGATATTATAAATACGAAAAAAAATCCCGACTAGGGGAGGCTGGAGCCCCCTAGCCCCTTAGTAGATCCGCCTCTGGCAGAGGGTGATTAGAGATTGGCTCAAGGATGTGTACACCTAGCCCCAATATCAAATCACCATTGCTCACTCTCTTCTAAAGAAAGGCATAGCAGTCCGTTCGACAGAGGTATAACAAGACAATGGAAAAAAGACGTCACACGGTGCGTTAACAGTGTAAACATTGGCGCGGCAGCAAGCTCGGTTCAGGCGTATAACAGCGAAGCCAACAAGTTTAAGTTCGCTATTTACATGTTTGTAGAAGAAGCTTAGTTCCCATCAAGTGAGATTAGGGAGATGAGGAGGTGTTTGCGTACCAGCAGCTCAAATGAAGCTCTTTATTTTCTGTAGGAATCACTCATGCAATTTTTTTCTACACTTTTCTTTTTCTTTGCCGATTGAATAAACTACATCAGCCTCGAAGCCGAACAACATTTAAGGGTGTAAGATTTCAATTTGAAAAAAGACTGTTGGTTACAAGATCTGTGAAGAAAAACTGAAAACACTGCAAGTAATTATGTCTAGTACAACAAGTTTTTATAACTATATCTGCAGGTACTGCTAGTACGAGAATAATCGAAATAAAAAAAAATTTAATAAATAAAAGAAAATAAAACGGGATAAATCCCAGCCGAGTCGAGGAAGCCCTCTTCCCGCAAGATAAATTCGTCGATGTAGTGCTCATCTAACGACGGTTTGTCCCCAAAGGTAAAACGACTTCGTCCTTTTCGAGGCAGCACCGCAATCGAAAAGGCTCCGGCGAACTAAACAAAGGCGAAACTAAGTTACATAAGAACAACAAAAAAAGATGCAGCAATATGAGAAAAAAGTTGCAGTATAGGCTGCGAGAGCTTGTCTCTTGTCTGACGACGGGGAACACATCTGTTCAGTATCTGGGGTATGTCGGGGTAACCGGAGACAGCTCAAGACAAGCCTATTTATAGGCATGTTCCACCAAGGGGGAGCCTGTCTCTCCATCAATGCAGGAGCCATTAGAAGTGTTAAGATATAGTATATATCTTTGTGTATATCTTTCATATCTTTGTATCTAGACTAGATTAGATTAGTTTTTCCTCTATATATACCTGTAAACACATTGTATTTCATTGAGTGAAATAAGAGTTATTATTCTCTACATGGTATCAGCCAAATCTTTGGCCAAACCCTAGCTTGCTTCATCGATTTTTTTTCTTTTCTGTGCGTCGCCATCCTTTTGCCATGGCCGATCCACAGAATCTCGATGACTTCCCGACTCTTCCTCTCTCCACCATGATTCACATGGTTAATATTAAACTTACAGCATCCAATTATTTGCTCTGGCATGCTCAAATCGAGCCGCTACTCACTACGTAAGGGTTTCTGCGTTATCTTGATGGTTCGACTCCAGAACCGCCGCATTTCATTTCGTCCGCCAACGGCGCCCCGAACCCTAATCCGGCTTTTTCCACGTGGTTTTCCAAGGATCAGACTATTAAATTATTCCTAGTTTCCACCTTAACTGAGGAATCTATGGCTGTTATTATAGGGTGTAAAACCTCGCGTGAAGTTTGGGATGCACTATCACGCGCGTACAGTCACCGTTCGAAAGCCCACGAGTTGAGCTTGAAAGACGATCTCCTGTCTCTTAAGCGTGGTGATCTCTCCGTCTCCGACTATGGTCGACGTTACAAAACAATCAGCGATCAGCTTGCCGCCATCGGTCGATCATTGGATCCTTTCGATAAAGCCCATTGGTTTCTACGAGGGTTAGGGTCTGATTTTGCAACCTTTACAGCCGCTCAACTCACTCAGGATCCTTTACCGGATTTTGATACGTTACTCGCTCGTGCCCAGAGTCACGAGCTCTTTCAGAAATCGACGGACTTGCCTTCGCAGCCCGTCGCGTTCCAGGCTTCCTCCAAATCTCGTGATACGCCTAAATCACAAGGCAACAAGGGCCGCGGCAAGCAGCAGGGAAGTAATCGCCAACGCCGCAGCCCGTGGTGTTATTTCTGTCGCCTGAACGGACATGATGCTTTCGACTGTCCTCATCGGTACGACCAAAATTTTCAACGTCAGCCATGACCGTCCCAGGCTCATCTGGCCGAGGCTTTCTCGGCCCAGTGCGATATTTCACCATCTGTTTCTTCTGATTGGTATCTTGATACAGGGGCTACCGCGCACATATCTTCCGAATCGACGAGCCTTGATCATGTGTCACCTTATTCTGGTTCTGATTATGTAACTGTTGGCAACGGTAATCGTCTTCGTATTACTCACACTGGTTGTCTTACTCTATCTCCTGACGTTCACCTGCGTGACGTGCTCGTTGTTCCTGATATTACTAAAAATCTATTATCTGTCAGTAAACTAACGAATGACTACCCGGTTCGTGTTCTGTTTACTCCTTCTGATTTTCAGATCATGCATCGGGACAGCGGACGAACTCTGGCAAAAGGCGTGCGTAGGAATGGATTGTACGTGCTTACCTCATCTACGCAAGCCCTCACGACATCTTCCTCCTCGCCCTCTGCCCCATTCGATGTCTAGCATTCTCGACTTGGACATCCTGCCGCTTCCATTATTACTCTGTTACGTAGCCAAAACCTACTTTCCTTTTCATCTTCGAGTCAGTCTTCTAGTTTATGTCAGTCTTGTCAATTAGCTAAGAACAGTCATTTACCTTTTCTTTCATCCTGTAAACGTGCGTCTAGCGTGCTAGAACTCATTCATTGTGATTTATGGGGTCCTGCACCAGTTCTTTCATCTATGAAATTTCGTTACTATGTCATTTTCATTGATGATTTTTCTAGATTTTCATGGTTCTATCCTCTTCATGCAAAATCCGATTTTTTTGATGTTTTTGTTCGTTTTAAACTCTTTGTTGAAATCAATTCTCCAAAAAGATAAAACGTTTCCAATCCGATGGTGGCACTGAGTTTACAAATTCTCGTGTTCGCAATCTTCTCATCAACTCCGGCATCCATCACCAAATTTCCTGTCCCTACACTCCTTCTCAGAATGGTCATGCGGAGCGTAAGCACCGTCACCTCACTGAGATGGGTCTTACTATGCTCTTCCATTCTTCCACTCCATTATCTCTCTGGGTAGATGCCTTTAGCACAGCCACCTACACTATAAATCGTCTTCCCTCCCCAGTCCTTCAGGGTAAATCTCCTTATCAAGTCTTGTATGATGCTACACCTTCCTATACAACTTTCCATCCCTTCGGATGTCGTGTCTTCCCGTGTTTACGCGACTATTCCAAACACAAATTTGACCCAAGAAGTCTCCCTTGTATTTTCCTAGGCTATAGCACCTCTCACAAGGGCTTCCGCTGTCTTCATCCTGCCTCATCTCGTGTCTACATAACTCGACACGCTAGGTTCAATGAGCTGTGTTTTCCCTTCTCCCAAAATTCCGTGCCCTCGTCCGTCGATCGCCTCACACTTTCCGATTTTTTTTATCATTCATCGTCGCCCACATCTTCACCAACTGACCTCTCGCCCTCGTCTTCCAACCCTTCCCGGCCGTGCCCTATCTGTCCGCCCGATCACACACCTATTCCTCCAGCCACACGTACTGCTCCGGCCCACGCACCGCCCGCTGCTGATGTCCCCGCTTCACCGGTTCCGCCACCTCCATCTCCTCCGCCTGCTCGCATACATCGCATGCAAACGCGATCTCAGTCCAAGATATTTAAACCTCGTTATCCTATTGATGCTAACCTGGTTTCTATCTATTCTGCAAGTTCAGCTATTCCGGAACCCCGTGGTATTTTGTCTGCTCTCAAAATCCCGGAATGGACGCAGGCCATGCGAGAGGAGATGGGCGCGCTGCATGCGAACAAGACCTGGACTCTTGTTCCGCGCCCTTCTTCTTCGAATGTGGTAGGTTCAAAATGGGTCTATCGCACTAAGTTACTTGCTGATGGATCAGTTGATCGTTATAAAGCACGTCTTGTTGCACAGGGTTTTAGCCAAATTCCTGGGTTTGACTTCACTAACACTTTCAGTCCTGTTGTCAAGGCCTCTACGATCAGGATTATTCTCTCTATTTCAGTCATGCGTGGTTGGTCTCTTTATCAATTGGACGTCAAAAACGCATTTCTGAATGGTATTCTGACTACTCCAGTCTATATGGAACAACCACCGGGCTTCCCTGATCCTAAGTATCCTTCTCACGTAAGTAAACTACAGAAAGCTATTTATGGTCTTCGCCAAGCTCCACTTGCTTGGTATCAACGGTTTCGGACCTTCCTTCTTAGTCTGGGTTTTTGCTGCAGCTCCTCGGATACTTCTTTGTTCATTCTTAACAAAGAATCGATTATCATTTATTTGTTGGTTTATGTTGATGACATCATTATTACAGGAAGTAATGAATCTGATGTTTCCAGTCTTATGGCTCGCATGAATTCTGAGTTTGCGACTAAAGATCTCGGAAAACTTGGTTATTTTCTCGGGTTGGAGACTTATTATCCTGCTGATCGCCTATTTCTCTGTCAGACTAAATATGCACTGGACATTCTTCGTCGCTCTGACATGACTCACGCAAAACCAGTGTCCACGCCCCTGCCACCTGGCATCACTTTTTTCCAAAGAGGGTGCGCCGTTCCACGACCCCACTCTGTACAGGTCGATTCTTGGTGCACTGCAATATTTAACCATTACACGTCCAGATCTAGCATACTCTGTCAACACGATGAGTCAGTACCAGCAGGAGCCGACAATCGACCACTTCAATGCCCTTAAACGGATCTTACGATATGTTAAAGGTACTATTGGTTTTGGTTTATCCTTCTCTCCAGGTTCTCCCTCGGTTGTTGCTTATTCCGATGCCGATTGGGCGCACTGCACGGACACCAGACGCTCTACTTACGGCTTCGCAATATTTTTAGGGCCAAATTTGGTCTCATGGAGTGCTAAGAAACAACCTACAGTTTCTAGGTCAAGCTGTGAATCGGAATATCGCGCCATTGCCAACACTGCCTCTGAACTTCGATGGGTTTCCAACGTCTTGCGCGATCTACACGTTCCACAGAATGACACTCCGATTATTTTTTCGGACAACTCGAGCGCACTGTTTCTTACTCAGAATCCAGTTTCTCATAAACGGGCCAAGCATATTGATATTGACTATCATTTTGTTCGGGAATTAGTTGACTCAAAACAGCTGCTGACGCGATTTGTTCCGTCTGAAGATCAAATAGCCGATATTTTTACTAAGAGCCTTCCTCGCTCGTTATTTGAAGAATTCAGGACCAAGCTCAGACTGTCTTCGTCTTCGCTTGAGGGGCGGTGTTAAGATATAGTATATATCTTTGTATAGCTTGTATATATCTTTGTGTATATCTTTCATATCTTTGTATCTAGACTAGATTAGATTAGTTTTTCCTCTATATATACCTGTAAACACATTGTATTTCATTGAGTGAAATAAGAGTTATTATTCTCTACAAGAAGCATTAACCACGGTCGTAACGGTCGAGCCAATCAATGGTTGGAGCCGTTACACATTTGAATGTAATAGATATGTGCAAAATGTGCTGAACCGTTCAACATGCAATAGCAACACGTGGCTGACTCATCAGCCACGTCACATGCTCATTGCGCACCATGTCGACTGGTCTAGCCACGTCGACCGTCCACGTGTTGAGCCCGCAGGCTGACTTCACTTGCCCAAAAAGATAAGGCACCGTGGACCAAGCCAAGAACCCAAAGATCAATTGCCAAGAGACCGAGACCGAGACCGAGGCCGAGATCGGGGCATGGGTCACGAACGCGGGCGCTCGGCCACCGGCCTCGCTGAGGTCATAGGTCGAGGCAGGGCGAGGCGAGCGGCGGCGGCGACGCACAAGGCGAGCCACTGGGTGCCACATACACTGCACACTTGGTTATTACACACCTCAACCATAATGTTACTTAAACATAGATTAACTACTTTAATATATCAATGTGGGACACTTCATTTATTACATAACTCCACTTATGTAATAATCCATCAACAGTGTCACTTCGTGGTCTCATTTCTCACTCATCGGAATTCGGATTTGAGAAAATAAATATACCACGATCATCTACTCTTTGCGTAGCTTATGTTGGTAATATTTAATTCCGACGAAATTAAATATTTCATATCGAAAATTTATCACAAAGTACCCGAATTACCAACAAAGACAAAATAAATTAAAGGTCTATATTTTTCCATAAAAACCGAAGGAAGAACAGGTGAAGAAATCAATTAGCTCTAATAAAATATGATGTTTTTAATCAATTCTAAAGTGAAGAATTTTTGTTGCTAAAATATAAAGGTTGAAGAAAAATGATTGTTATTTTTAATAATATGTCTACATGGATGATTTTTTAGAATTATATATTTTATGAGAATTGATGATCTTAAGAATGATTTTTTAAAGATTATGATGTCTACATGAAAGATGTACACGAGCATTATACCTTGGAATTCATTAGCTTTTCTTGAATTAAAGTCTTGCACAAATAATAAAAATTACAAAAAAAATAAAAATTGGTAGGCGAGAAGAGGTAGAAGAATGACCCGTCATAAAATAAAGAAAGAAAAAATGATAATGCGTGGCTTTGTGATTGGTCATTGGATGTGTGAGAGGTGGTGGGGCCACATAAAAAATTGAAATTTGGAGAATAAGAAAAGTAAGTGATAAAAAATAATCTATATATACTCCCTTCCCTCCGTCTCACCTCAATTGTTCCATTTTCCTTTTTCGTCTGTCCCACCTCAATTGTCCCATTACTTAAAAATGCAACTTTTTAACACTCAACAATAAAATATTAATTTCATTCAACTTACTTTACACTCACATTCCTTGATTATTGTGCCCAAAGTCACCGGGACAATTCAGCCGGGACGGAGGGAGTATATAAAAGCAAAACCCCACTCCAAAAAAATTTCCCCCCAAAACTACTTACCATAAATAATTTGTGTTATATATTAAGTAATTAATAATAAACATGGTAAGTTTGTAGGTTTTTTAACTAAGCTTTGTAGTTACTAATTTATCATTACTTTGCTGGATATATATATATATATATATATATATATAGGGAGTGACTCACATACTAAAAATTAGTTTGTGCTAAATAGGAATGAATCTACACCATTCATCTAAAAAATTCAATGGTTGAGATTAAATATTTTCCCAAATTTTATGCTTTTTTGCTTTATAAATCATGCTTAATCGAATTAAGCACGATTTATAAAGCAATTAAGCACGAACGAAAATTATGCTTAATTTTTTAATTTTTATGCTTTAATTTCAACCATTGATGCTATCAATCCAAGGGCTGAGATTCATTCCTATTTAGCACAAACTTTAATTTTAGCACTTGAGTGAATCTCTCTCTCTCTCTCTCTCTCTCTATATATATATATATATATATATATATATATAGAGTAGTGATCATATGAGAATAGTTTTTAGTATGAGAAATAAGAATAAATCTTAGCCTTTGATTTTGTGATTTCAACGCTCATGATCTATTTTACTCCGTGTGCAGTTTTCCTCGATTATCCTGCAGTTTTGCAAAATTAAGGTTATTTTTGTAATTTTAACTTTTTTTAAAATCTGAAATAGTATCTCATTAGATTTTTTATTCCTTTCTTCGCGCGATTTGATTTCTTCTTCCTTCTTTGTTCGAATTGATTTATATTTCTTTTGTCGATCAGATTTTTTTTATTTGTTTCTGGATTTTGCATTCGTATTCGGTCTCGACGTTGTTAATTATGCATGAATATAGTTTAAAAAAATTTGTTTTATTCAGATCGGCGTTCATTTTTTCTATTATATTGTGCATCTTTAGTGTTAACTTTGTGCATTTTTGTATCTTACATGTTCATTTATTCCAAAGTATGTTAATAAGATGAAGCATTTAAGAGCTGTTGATGTTGGTATTGAGTTTTATAGAGACTACGCTCGTGCTGTTGCTTTGAAGAAGAAGATGTTTAATTTTTTTTAATTCGTATTTATGTAAAAATGAAGTAAATCGGGCTAAGAATGAAGTAAATTGGGCTAAAAATGAAGTAAATCGGGCTTAAAATGCAGGTTGCTGTTTGTGTTTGAGTATTTTTACAGTTTTAGCCTTTAAAGACTAAAACTGCACGATATTGGGGAAAAAATGCCGCGTTTTTCAATATGCTGAGAATGAATCATGTTCGTCGATTTGATGAGATGGACGCGCGAGATTTATTCTTATTTCTCATAGTAACTCCTATTCTCACCTGATCACTACCCTATATATATATGTATATATATATAAATTATAAATACTTATTAATTTTAATAATTATTTTGTTGAATATATAATTAACTAATATTGTTTATATATATGTTTCGCATGATTATATTTTTCCTTTGTATTTTTACAAAGTAATTAATTTCAACATACTAATCGCAAAATCCAAAAAAAAATCCATATTAAGTTTTATTAATAAATAAATACAGTTATTTCTAAATAATTAAATAAACAACTTTTTTAATATCACCAACTAATTGTATGATTGTTAATAAATGTGGTGCACAAAATAAAGGAATTAACAATATATTTAAATGGAAAAAGAACATATATTTTAAATATTATTATTATATATTTATATAGATTATATAACCTTAATGAAAACTTTTTTCCCCACTTAAAATAAATCCAAAAAGAATTATTCATTATTCATATTAGAATGGAAAAATATTAATATAGTTGATCTGATACGGCAAAAGTTTTAAATATGGAATTTTCTTTACGAATTAGCATTAACTAATGATAAAAAATTTTGAGCTAATATATAAAAGTGATTTTCTTTCGTAACTTACGCCATTAACTATTATGATAAGAAAAATATAAGTGCTTAATGAATTGCAAAGGATTAGCCGCCAAATTTTGTTACTACAATATTTTTTCCTAATTTTTAGCTGATATCTATTACAATTATGCAAATAATTAACATAATTTATGGATTCAATTAATTATTTACTATATATAATCAAACAAAATTAGTATAAATAGTATAGGAACAAATCATTCATATATTGGTGGACATTTGAGTAATGTATTGTAAATAAGTGTCTGTATTGAGCAAGAGCAATTCCTAGTGTACTTTTTTTTTTCAATCTTATTTATGTTGTGTTTAATATATGTAGAAGTTAGTTTGGTTGTAATGGTTTGTAATGCTTTTTGTTAAATATAGGTGTTCTTTACAAAATTTCAGATTGGTCCGAGAGAATGCCAACAACAACAAGAATAAAGAGGTTTATGTAGCAGCTTAGCCTACTTGCATCTTAGTCAATGGAGCACACCCTTTTGTTGAAACTCAAAGGTCACTCTAGCAAAACCCGCTTACAACTCTTGCTAATCAAGACTTCTCATTTGTTTCATTACATGATATTTCAAAAGATTTGGTCATGTTTTTTATTTGTTTATTTAGAAGTTTAGTATATTTGCATGTAATTGTAAGTTACTTTTGGTTTTGTATTATTATGTATAATAGTCATGGGTATCTATAGTTGATTGCGATAGTGAGTAGGGAGCTTTTAATGTTTGTAATGCATTGAAAATGCAAATATTATCTTTCTTTTAATTTATTGGATTCAACATTTTAATTTTCCTTAAAAGAAATATAGATTATATTTTATTTTCCATTTACATGTGAATGATTTATTGTGTTTCAAAAATTAAAAAAAAACATGTATTTTTGGCCAATTTAAAGTTAAGTTGATAAAACTGGCAAAACAAAAGATGTACGCCAAAATGACTTCCAAATTTTCTTTCTATTATATTTTACTTATATGTGCGGGTTGCTTATGTATATTTAAATAAATTAGGAAAAACCAAATATATATAGAGAGAGGGAATAATAGTAGAGATTAATTACTTTTAAAACTTTATAAAAACCGTTTACATTTTTCTTTTGTTTTACTATTACGAACCCACCCCAACCCCCCCAATCAATATGCTATAATCAAGAGAATTGAAAATAAATATTAAAATTAAGAAAAACAATTTTATTGTAAAACTTACAATTCTTCGAACTCAAATAGAAAGATGATCATTTCAAAATATTAAAATTATGCTATTTTAAATTAATTTATTATTGCACATAAAAAATCTTAACCTATATAAACATAAAGAAAAAATCCAGCATTTTTCTATGTACCTATTTGAACATTCCTACTACAGTCCTAAAAAAATAAAGAAATTATTACGACTATCACTATATCACATAATAATTACAATTATTTTAACAAAAAATTTTAGAAAAAATGAAGAATAAAAATATACTATAGAAGAATTAGAAGAATAAATCCAATTCAATAAAAATATAATTATCAATTCTATCTTGCGCATTAATGGATTTATGATCCCTTAATCTTATTATTGTATAATTATTTTAAATTATGCTTGATCTTTTATATTTAAGGTTGAAGATCTTGTCGTTTAGGCTACATATTACAATGATTTTCATCATAGTTAAACGACAAAAAATAAATTAAGAAAAAAGCAATAAAATATATATGAAACGTCTTGGTTGTCAACCTCCAACCTTCATGTATATACGAGTTATCCAATCATTTGCTGCATTTGGCAGCAAATAATTGGATATCCATCTTTTATATTTATTAAGTTTATATTTATGAAATTATAAATAATTAATAATAAAAAAATAAAAAGTCAATATCAAACTATATATCTATAAATAATCTCTAATATTGATATATTTGAAGATTTTTAAGATTTAGAAAAAATTGATATTAATAATATTTACTAACAAAATAAACTAAAAAATATATATAATGTAGGTTTGTGAAATTTATTGATTTGAGTGGAAATTCAATTAAGTTGTGGGTTATATAATACGGTTGGGCTGCGATGAAATGTGAGTAAACACAGACTTACAAACAAGGATTTGGGCATGAAAATAAGAGGGACGATGAGAATGAGAAATAAAGAAATAATGAGATAGAGCACATACAGTAATAAGATTGGAGGGGTAAGAAAATTTAAAGAAAAAAAAAGGGAATTAAAAAATGAAAAAATAATAAAAATTATAGACAACAATATTATTTCGAGAATCTAATAAATTAAACAAAAATAAAAATATTGAATGATTAACATGAAAGTATTTAATGTCTGAGTCAATATAAAACTAGAACTATTATGGGAGGAGACTACCTCTACCTGAAAACTAAATGTTTAAATATATCTTATAACAAAGAACATATAAAGAGTCTTATAGTTGGGTAAAATTGGGGGTTTATTCGAAATTTTCACGAAGTTTTGACTTAGCAATATAAAAGTTAAAATCATTTCAGATTAATAAATAATATAAAATCATACATTGATCCAGATGATTCTATCGATGTTGATATTTACGATGATTATGTTGATTATTCAAATTTTTCTTTGATATGTACATCTACGACACACAACAATATTAATTCAGGTGTGTATTGTTAAATACAAATCTTGGTTATTGTTTTAACTTATACTAAATCAATAATTTTAAAGTACATACAAAATATTTAAAATTATTTAGCAATAATGTTATACATTTAAATTCTATTTAAAGAATATAACTATTGCCATTTTTATTAAAAATTTATACGCAAATCGAAATAGAAAAATATCAAAACATAATTTTTTTAACTTACTCTAATTTTTAATTATTATCGGGCAGGTTACTCTGATATTAGTGATCTTACATTTAATTGTAATTTTTGTGGTGCACTCTTTTGGTATGGTGAAAGACAAAAGAAGGAGAAAATGACTTCCAATCCCAAATATTCATCATGCTGTTATTCGGGAAAGATTAAACTACCAGTTATAGAGCTCTCACCACAGTTGCTTAGAGATCTTTTATTTGGAAATCACATGCACAACAAGCATTTTCAAGATAATATACGATCATTTAATAGCTTGTTCAGTTTTACATCTATATGTGCAAAGATAGACAAAATCTTGAACACAGGATCTTTACCTCCAATATTTAAGTTATGTGGACAAAACTATCATCGAATTGGTAGTTTATTACCTGAGGATGGTGCAACACCAAAGTTTGCACAATTGTACATATATGACACACAAAATGAGATATCAAATAGGATATCATCCGCCAGGTAATTATTTTATGTTTAATTGTACATAAACTTATATTTCTTTAACAAATTTTAAATTATCTCTAAATATATCAATATTTATGTTAGAGAATTATTGCGCAAACGTTCTGAAGATAACAACAATTTACAAGAAGATGTTGTATCGGAGTTGATTATCATGTTTGATAAACACAATAACTTGGTAAAGTCATTTTGAATGACACATGATAAGATAGAAACTCATGAGTACTCGAATGTCAGATTGAAGTTAATTAGCCAAAGAACTGGAGATGCAAGAAATTACAATTTGCTAACTATAAGTGAGGTTGCTGCTCTTATAATTGGAGATTTTGATGAGGCAATAGGCTAAAGAGATATTTTGATTCGTTCCAAACATGGCCATTTGCAACGTATAAGTGAGCTACATCCGTCATACCTTGCTCTTCAATATCCCATTTTGTTTCCATACGGAGAAGATGGATATACTGAAGATATTTCACTATCAGTTGTTAGGAATAATAGTTCTCGTGCTAGGAAGAGAGTAAGTCAGAGAGAGTTCTTTGCATATCTTTTACATGAACGTATATGTGGATCGAATCACCTATTATCAACGAGAAGATTATTCCAACAATTTGTTGTGGATGCATATATTATGATTGAGTCTTCTAGATTGAATTATGTTAGATTCAATCAAGGCAAGTTGCGTTGTGATATCTATAAAGGGTTGACAGAAGCTGTTATACGCGGAGAAGATAATCCATCTACTAGAGGAAAAAGAGTTATCTTACCATCAAGTTTCATAGGTGGAGCACGATATATGATTCAAAACTATCAGGATGCAATGGCAATATGCAATTGGGCCGGATATCCAGATTTGTTTATCACTCTGACGTGTAATCCTAAGTGGCCTGAATTAGTTCGATTCTTGAGTAAGCATAACTTGAATGCAGAAGATAGACCTCATGTTGTTACTTGAGTATTCAAGATGAAGTTAGATGGATTGATGAAGGATTTGCGTCAAAACAAAATCTTTGGAAAAGTAATTGCAGGTATTTATTATTTATTATTAATATTTAATTATTTAAAGATACAATCATATAACGTATTTACTTTAAATATAATATATTTTTTAATGTTAATTTTTCATAATTAAATATTGTTCAATGTTTTACATGCAGTGATATATACTATTGAGTTCAAAAGAGAGGATTACCTCATGCATATATATTGATATTCTTGGCTAAAGAGGACAAATGTCCTTCGGCTGAACATATCGATAAAATCATATCAGCTGAAATACCATACATAATGAGAGTCAAGATTATAAAACTGCAGTTTCTAACTTCATGATGCATGGATCATACGGTACTGCTAGAAGAAAATCACCGTGCATGTTTAACGGAAAGTGCACTAAACATTTTCCAAAGAGATATCCTGAAGTTACCACAATTGATGATGATGAATATCCTATTTATCGAAGAAGGAATAATGGGAGAACAATTAAGAAAAATGAGATATACTTGGATAATAGATTTGTTGTACCTCACAACATATACTTATCAAATAAGTATAGTGGTCACATCAACGTCGAATGGTGTAACCAATCAAGAGCCATCAAGTATTTATTCAAGTATATCGACAAAGGTATTGATAGAGTTACCGCAAAGTTCTCAAAAAGTATAGCAGACCAAAATAAAGGTAACGATGTTGATGAAGTGGATATGTACTACGATTGTAGATATATATCACCGTGCAAAACAGCTTAGAGAATATATTCATTTGATATTAATTTCAGAGATCCACCTGTTCAACGACTAAGTTTTCATCTCGAGAATGAGCAACATGTGATATTTTCCAAATAGAAAAATATTAAGTCAATTATTAATCGAGATACAATAGCACAAAGCATGTTTCTTGCATGGTTTGAGGCCAACAAGTTATATCCCGAAGCAAATGAATTGACGTATAGTGAATTTCCTACAAAATTTATTTCGAATAAGGATACACACATGTGGACAAAAAGAAAGAAATGAATATCAATTAGAAGAATATTTTATATAGCTCTTGGCACTGGTGATAACTATTATCTCAGGATGCTAATTAATGTTGTACGTGGAGCAAAATGTCATGTTGATATGAGATGTATCAACGGTATTTTGTACAACACATATCGTGATGCATGTAATGCACTGGGACTACTTGAAGATGACAAAGAGTATATAAATGGAATAGAAGAGGCAAGTCATTGGGGGGTGCTCAATCATTAAGACGATTATTTGCCACTTTATTAGTTGCAAAATCAATGAGCAGACCTGATTATGTTTGGGAAGCAACTTGGAAATATTTATGTGATGATATACTGTATAATAGACGCCGGTTTTCAAACAATCAAGGTACGCCACTATTTGAAATATTGCAATGACTATGAAAATCCTTAAATGCATAATTTACAAATATATGACATTATTTAATAAAATTTACACTTATGTAAAAATATTAGGATAATTCTTACATACTTTAAATTTTTACTTAAATTTTACTAATTGTAATTTATATGTTTGATGTTTTTAAAAATATTCAATATTATTTAAAATTATTATCAAAAAATATATTTAACAAATATTTAATATTTGACCAAAACAATGTCATAAAATATTTATTAAGTTTTTTTTAAAGGTTTGTATCTCAATGAAGATCAGATTAAGAAATATGGTCTTGCTGAATTGGAGTAGGTATTGCGAAAATCAGGCTTCACATTAAAAGATTTTGATGGAATGCTAACTAATTTTGAGAACTTCACCATACATGACGATAATGAATTAATCATGGAGGAACTGAATTATGATTGTCAACAACTCGCAAGAGATCATGAATCAAAATCTGAGAAAGTTCACTGATGAACAATGGGTTGCATACGATTCGGTTATCAAAAAGTGTTATTCAAATAATGGTGGACTATTAACCGTATATGGATATGAAGGAACAAGACAGACATTCATTTGGAAAATATTATCCACTGGAATGAGGTAAAAAAGCGAGATAGTATTAAATGTTGCATCAAGTGGAATCGCATATTTGTTATTGCCTTGTGGTAGGACAGCTCACTCACGTTTTTCTATACCAATTAATGTGAATGAAGATTCAATATGTTGCATTGTACAAGGGGGCACACTAGCCAAGTTATTACTACGTTCTAGGCTTATAATATGGGCTGAAGCACCTATGTTGCATAAACATTGTTTTGAAGCATTCAATAAGTCAATGAGGGATATAACGCGATTTCAAAACACACAAAACAAAAATCTACCATTTGAAGGAAATACAGTTGTTTTTTTGTGGTGACTTTAGACAAATTTTACCTGTCATCCAAAAAGGCAGCAAAGGTGATGTAGTTAATGCAACAATTAACTCATCATATTTATGGCGACATGTTAGTATTTTGAGGTTAACAAAAAACATGCGTTTGAATGCAACTTCTTACCAATTGCAAACTTCCGAACTTAAAGAATTTGCTGATTGAATTGCAGCGATTGGGAATGGAGATTTGGGTCAACCAAATGATGATGGCGGAGTTATTGACATTCCTGAAGATATTAACATCAAGTTTAGTGGTGATCCGATCAAAGCAATTGTTGATAGTACATATCCTATAAATGATTTAAGATCAACATTATCTTTCTTATCTGCAACATAGAGCAATTTTGGCACCTACTAATAATGTGGTTGAGAGAGTTAATCAGTATATGATGTCACTGAACAACAATATCGACAAAGTATATTTTAGTTTAGATTCAATGTGCAGAACTGAAAATATATCGGATGTTCTTAATGAGGTCCACACACCAGAATTTTTGAATACATTGAAGTGTTCTGGATTACCTAATCACGAGATGAATTTAAAAATTAAAACGCCGATTATGTTGTTGAGAAACATTGATCACTCATGTGGATTATGTAATGGAACTAGATATATTTTGACGCAACTTGGCAATCATGTGATAGAGGTCAAGGTCTTAAGTGGATAGAATGCTGGTGATAAGGTATTCATTCCTAGGGTGACTATTATACCATATGATTCTCAAATCCCATTTAAGTTTCAGCGAAGACAATTTCCAATACAGGTCTCATATGCAATGACCATAAACAAGAGCCAAGGGCAGTCACTTTTGCATGTAGGAATTTTCCTCAACAACCCAGTATTTGCATATGGACAACTATATGTAGTTATGTCTAGGGTCACAAGTCGCGCTGGACTGAAGACCTTGATTTGTGACAAGGATAATATTAGTTTGTCAAAAACACCAAATGTTGTTTACAAGGAAAATTTTCAGAATTTATAATATAAGTATTCAATTTGCAAATAGTTTCATTATGTTGCATCATTGAATTTGTAATTTATTATATGTTTTACATTTTCTTTATAATATGTATTTTATTATTTATATTTAATTTGACTTGCATGTGATGAATTGATTGCCTTATATATATATATATAGGGATTGGATCCGGTGATAAAAAATCCTACCGTGATAAAATGATAAAGCTGCTTGATTACCTTTACAATGTTGCTTGATTGTGTTTTAGTTGTTGCTTGATTACAATATTGCTTGATTCTATTTCTGGTGTTGCTTGATCATTTATTGCTTGATAGCGTTTTAAGTGTTGCTTGATTAGTTATTAGCCATTGATTTAATTAGATCTAATGGATGAGATTCATTCTTATTTTTAATATACTTATTTATTATCATATGACCCCTCCTATATATATGTATATATGATTTTTAAGAAATATTAGAACACTCTAACTAATCTTCTGAATAAATATCTTCACACTATATTAATAGAAATTCATATTTAATTAAGAATGATAAGAAATATATATAAACCGCGCATCGCGCGGGAGAAATCCAATAAACATAAATGACTAAGGTTGAGAGAAAATGCTACATTCAAGTTCAAACAGTAAAAGTTACAATCTCATATCTTAATAAATTATTAAGACATCTGAGGGATATGATTGTGTGAGGGTTATTTGGGGCTTCAAATTATTATTTAACGTTTCACACAATAGATATTTTTATACAATATAGAATAATAATTTGAAATACAATTTAATAATTTTTAAAGCAGAGGGTTCAATTGAGTTAATTTTAAAAGTTCGAGGAGTTAAATTCATTGTTATTAGTTATAGATAATTTTATTTGTTTCAATTAGAATAGTTAAATACTCTAACTAACCTTATACTTTATTTTATTTTTAGAAAAAAACGAGTCATTACACGCTTTGTAAAAAATGAATTATTATACTTCTTCCCTCCCGCCTCATTAGTCCCATTTTTAATTTTCTTCTCTCCCACGAAATTTGTCTCATTTCCTGAAATAAAAAAAATGTCCTCATATCAATTAAATATTAATTTTACTACACTCACAAACATTGATAACTGTATCAGAAGTAAATGAGACTTATGACCCGGGGCGAAGGAAGTATGATTGTATGAAGAATATATTCATTTTTCATACGAGACGATTATTATTTTTGAATTAGATGGATACATAATAGTCGCGTTATTTTATTTACATTTAATTATGTTATAACACATGTAATAATGATATTATTATTATTATTTTAACAAAATTACATTTACAACACTTTCATTAAAAAGAACATCTTTGCCACTATTATATTTTTTAATGCTTAATTTATATGCACAACGCTTAAACATATAAGCATTGTTTCTCTTTTTATAAATTTTATGTTTTATTTACTTTACTTTGATTCAAATTTATATATATTGTTGGGGATATAATATTAAAAATTTATATTATAACCATACTAATATATACATATTTATATACATTTATAACCTTATAATTTTATTATAATATAATTAAATAAAATATTAAATATATAATTCGTGCGGTTACAAGTATTTATTATTACAAACCAAATTTCATATTCTGGCTAGAAATCTCCATGTTTTTCTAGTGCGATTACTTGCGACTTTCTACAATTTATATAAGAAATAAGCCAACAAAAAAACAATTCACGATGGTGAAACGCAATTGGGGTTTTGTGTTTCAAGTTTCAACCTCGATTTGTAATAAACATGAATAACACATTAATCCAGTGCTTCAACTTCAAGGAAAGAAAGGGTTCGCTTACAATTCATCAATTTTACTTGAAGTTAATTTAGATATATATCATTCATAGAAAAATGTTTGACGAACGGCAAAGCTTAAATAGAAAAATGTTTTACAAACGTTTCCAAGTAGTGCAACTTGAACAAAATGAAAAAGCAATTATTTGCATAGCCAACCATACAAGTACAACTCAACATAAGAAGGTACGTGGTCTCCACTCTCCATGCTGTGATGGCTTTATTTGAACTCACCCCTGCATGGATCAAGATGCAAATGAGATGTAAAGAAAAGAGAAAAAGATGAGAAGAAAACTAGGTAGGAGCAGCTTACCTTATAATATAGGATATGTTTCTTCACTTGGTACCACACGCAGGACCTATGATGAGATTGAATTTCCCTTTTGGCTTTGTTTCTCCAATTTTCTCGGCAGACTTAACTGCAGAAAGCCGAACACGCTCTATTTCCAACTTCTCCAGGTGTGTTCCCAGGTTCTCTGGGATTTCTTTGAGGTTTTCACAGTTCTTAACCACCAGAAACCTGAGTTTAGGAAAAGCGTCGACGGGGGCCTCCCAGAGAACCAAGTCTGTGATGTTGACCATGAGCAGGAGTTGGAGCTTAGGGAAGTTGTCTTGGCTAAGATTCCACGACACTCCAACAAATGCATTGTCCCTCAACTTGAGGACCTCCAGGGTTCTGATCATTGCCAGCGTGGACATGTGCTGCCAGCTAAGGGATGTGTTGGTTAATGTCAGCCTCTTGAGATTTGGTGGGAAACAGTTGCGCTGGGGAAGACCAGGCAGCACGTCTTCAGATGTTTGCTCGTAGGCTAAACTATTCACCAGCTTCAGCTTTTCAAGAGAAAGCAATTTTTCTAGGAATTTGGTATTAAAAATGTTGGTCAGCTTCCCAGAGATCCCCAGGGTCCTCAGGTTCTTAGCCTTTTCAGAGACGATCTCAGTGCAAGATTCGGGAGCCAATCTATTCAACGTGTGAAGGTTCAGCCCTGCATCGCCACTCCATTTGCTGTCTAGGAGAAGAGCCGCTTTTGTCTTGAGATACCTCAGCCGAATCATTGTCCATATATTTGCTTTCACGGTAATGATACGAGACTTTGTCTCGACTACAAGAGACTGTAGGTTCCATAGCTGGGTGATTTGACCTGGAAGATCTTTCAGAGTATCAATATACAGTGTGAGGTACCTCAGATGAATCAGCTTGGTGACTTTTAGAGGAAATTTGTCGATTCTGATGCATTTGGCCTCCAGAATCCTAAGCTTTAGGAACCTGTCCGGTATAACTGATATGTATTCCGGCTCCAACTCCACAGGTCGATCGTAGAAACACAAAAACGAACGAACATGTGGACCAGTTGGTTTTTCGGATAGGAACTTGGAGAGGTCCGAGCGGAAACAAAGACGATGAGAATTTTGTACCTCAGAGAGTGGAGGTTCAAATTCATCTCTCTTTGATCTTTTAACCTCCTGAAACAAATCCTCCTCTTTAGATTTAGCAATGCAGAAGGCACGAATCATATCATGAACACGACACGTTTTAACTTTCCCCATGTCATTTGATTTCTCAGCCTTCAACAAGTTCCTGCAAATAAGATCATTCATATTCTCTTCAGCGCTTTCCTCCAAGCTTCGTCTTCCATTTTTAGTAAGTATAAACCCTTCAGAAATCCACAGCCCACACAACATCTTAGCTGGGATTTCATAATCTTCAGGAAACACGCCCAAGTAAACAAAGCATTCTTTCAAGTCATCTGACAGTCTGTTGTAACTCAATGCTACAACATCTGTTATGCGCTGTGCTTTGTCATCTTGCAAGGCCTCACTCACATTTTTTGACACCATCTGCCATTCATCCACAGCCGTCAATGGAGATTTCGTGCGTTGGTCAGCGAGAATACCTCCTATCACAACAATCGTTAGTGGCACTCCATCACACTTGATGGCTATTTGGTACCCGATGCCTTCCAATTCTCTTGGACACTCCTCCACACTATTAAACACCTCGTACTGGAGGAGGGTCCAGCTTTCAGCATCTGTGAGGAACCGAAGCTTGTGGGGATCTCTATAAACTCTAGAGTTCCTTCCGACGTCTGTTTCTCTGCTGGTTATGAGGACTTTACCCAGACCATTGTTTTCGGGCAACACCTCCTTGATCTTTTTCCAGGAATCAACACTCCACACATCGTCGAGGACTAACAAGAACTTCTCTTTCTCCAGACACGAACGGACTATTTGAGCCAGTTCATCGTCGTTGAGGCTAGATGTGTCTTGGCTAGGGGAGAACTTCCTGAGGATTTGGAGGAACACATCCCTGCTGTTGAAGACTTGTGAGATGTAAACCCAAATTCGGATGGGGAAGTCATAACCGATTTGGTCGTTAACATAAATTTTCCAAGCCAATGTTGTCTTCCCCTGTCCAGGTATGCCCACGATGGAGATAACATCGAGTTTCTCTCTTTTCTCCTGGAGATACCCGATTATGGTTCTCTCCTCATCTTCAAAACCCACCACCCTGTTTTGCCTGATTGGTGCATCCTATATATACATATATACATCACTGTAAGCAAGCATTTCAGTCCTTAGTGACATTATTTTTCCATAAACCATCTCTCTCAATTACTAAATAAACACCAATGATCGATGTAATTACACATTACATATACACACATAATTCGATTCCAGATTTATTTATTTTAGTACTCCTCTACTATAGTTGTTCATCTACAATAAACACGATTGCAACGAAACATATCTATCTATATAGTAATTACATGCGCATGAAGATGTCCAAAACTTGTCCACATCAAGCATACTGGCAGCAATTTAATGGTTCCAATTTGTCTAATATGGGCGGTAGTTTTTCACAATTTTATTGACAAAATAAAGAGGTTACCAGTGGTCTCAATATCTAGCTTGAAAAGTAGTTCATTAGTGGGTCTATGAGATTGCAGGTCGACGGAAGGAGTTCGACGGAAGTGGGTAGAACCGTGTAGGTTGTGGAACTCGATAAGCAGTTCGATTTGGCTGGATATGGAAAAGATATGGTGTATATCTTGTTTGTTGAACAAAATTTATCCTAATCAGTATTAGATTTAGATAGGAATAAATCTATTTTATATAGATTTAGATTTAGATATATCTTAACATATCTAGGTTTTATATTCCTTATGTGTATATGAATATCTCCCTATAAATACCTCTGCTGCATCAGTTGTAATTTGTCATACTTTGTAATTCTTCACCATAATAAAATCATCACCGAGAGGACGTAGAGCATAGCACGAACCACTATAATTTTTTATGTCATTTATTTTTCTATTAGTTATTTGTGTCTGCAATCGCTTTAATTCACAACAAAAACAATGATTTTGTTGAGAATTAAGTAAAATCTTAATCAAACTTTGCCCCCACAGTCTTTCACTCAACTAAAGGAGGGGTCGAGTTTCTTCAAAGTTTCAGTAAAATCCATTCACCACGGGTAGGGAACATTAATTTTCCTGCCTTTAGAATATAGATGTTTTGGCCGTAACAAGCATTTCCATAAACTCTGAATAAATTATACTCCACATTCCACAACAGTTGCTTTGGTGAAAAGATTTAAAAGATGAATTACTAAGATTAGATAAATTGAAAATATGGAAGTGTAATTTTACAATTTGACGCTGTATGTCATTGTTTTACAGGACCAAGGGGATTATGATGGCAGACAAATCTTATTATCAATGTAAGTGTTAATTTCTAGAGATGATACTGACTATTTTGAATTACAGATGATCTCTCTTTTAAAATATCAACATAATGTATAGCACAAAAAAATTTAAAGACTCTATTGATGTTGTATGTCTGCTAAGGTTATTTTATATTTACCCTTTAGAAGAATTAGTGGTTTTGTTGCAAATACGCAATATAATATTTTTATCTAATCAATGAAAATATCATAAAAACTTTAATGCCCATCGTGTTGATGTGCCCACAACTGATGTAACAATGCATTAGAAATTATTATAATTATTAAAATTGATCTCACCATTAATATTATATTATCACCTCAACCGCTCAACGCCTACGATTACCCATAGGTAGATGAACAAAACTGATGAAAATATTACCTTCTTATATTGCTTTTAATTCTCCTTTACTTATTGTAATTTCTCGGATGGGAAATTTTTCTAAGCTCTTCATAAATGCATTTTGACTTCAAATTTTGAACATATAAGCCTTTTATAATAATTAATCAATGATTTGTGAACATAATATGTAGTGCTATGCTCACCCAGAACCCAAAAGAAGAAAATTATTTCCAGTGACATTGTAACGTTAGATAATATATGAACTTATTTTTAATTGGATTTAATACATAATTTTTTTTGTGCAGTGTCTGCCTAGAATTTCTACTATCCTTGTGAATGTTGTTAGGTGTTTCAAAATTATGTTTGTAGTTGAGAATAAAATTTGCCATCAATTCAAGACTTGGTCACGACTTGAATTCAAAAAATTATGATTTATTTGCTATGAATATTTTTGTAACTTTAGCAGTCCTATTTCCTAATTTTAAGATGTAATGTGAAAATTAATTATGTTACTGAAAGCAGACTTTTTGTTCTGTGTTAGATCAAAACTCAAACATCATGGCGATGTCTGTTCTTTTGCTACCCATGAAATTTTCTATTCCAGTTTTTATGTTTTACTTCTTATTGAAATTGCTAATTTTTATTTAATATTTTTATGATTTTAATTACTTATAATTTAGATTAATTTTATGAGTTCAATTGTATGATTCAATCAGAGCATATAATATTTTTTATTAAATAATTTTCAATTTTTAACTAAAATTGATTAATTATTAATCATGAAATTTTGATTTTCATTCTTAATTCTTAAACATCAATTGGAGTATATCTAATTTTTGTTTTGATAATAAGAATTATTAAAATTAGTAATCCGTTGAGCTTATGTAGTAGTTTAGGGAGAGTTCATTTGAGTCTAAGTAAGATTAATATAGATTATAAAGCAGTAGCAGCAGCAGCAGCTCAGCTACAGAATGTAGAAACCTAATCTAAAGAGGGGAATTCTGAAATCACTGCAATGGAAAGCACAAATAAAATAAAGAAGGAGGTGAGATTGAGATTGAGAATGGGTACCCTTTTTGATACAGTACCGGAAGGATCTTGGGCGGCTCCAGATCCACGCGAAACTTCCAACATGGTTGCTACGATGAGGGGATCTTTCAACAATGGCTGCACTTTCTCATCTCTAATGGCCTTCACATCTTTGGCGAGGGTGAAACGCTTGGCTGGATTATTTAAGAAGGCCGGCTTGCGGGAGGTCTTGGCCTTGCATTCGGCTTCAATAACCTTGGCCAAGCACGTGTCGATGGTGTCATCCACCTCGTACACCACCTTCCTTATCCGCTTCTCCACTGCCATCAAAGGATGATTATCCTTGCTCCTCTTCGCCGCCGCCGCCTTCAAAAAAGACTTGAGCGTATCCAGATCGACCTTCAGGTTCTCGAACTCTGCCTCCGCACCCGATATCAGATTTTTGTAATCGACCACAGCCCCCGTCACTTGCTCCAGCAAGAATGTCACTGCTGCCTCCGCCATTCAATTCACACTACTTTTGATTAATTGAGAGAGTCTGAGTGTGAGTCTGAGTGTGAGTGTGGGATGGATGGATGATGGGAGATTGAAGTCAACTTACTCAAACAGATGATAGGTTCCAGATTTATAGCAAATTAAGCCGGTAGGTATTTGATGATTATAGTGTTTTTATATGGAGACCAAGACTTTTGAGACATTAAGAAATGGCATGTATAGTATAGACAAAAGAAAAACGTAAATTGCTCATAATAATTGTGGTTAACATTTATAATAAAAGAGAAGTAAAAGAGAAGTGTGCAGTGTGCACCCAATTATTTATTTACCTCCCACTCAACCAATTTATGCCAGGAGATAAATAAAATCCTTCCTTACTCTACTCGAACAACCCACATTTACAAGGAATGGTCATAAATAAAAAATAAATCATATTCTTTCTACTCAGCTGTTTGATTGGGTTTGGCTTTCAGCGGCATAGGAAAAAACAAAATAATTAAATCTCGTTTCACATTGAACGTACAAAATACAAAATTTAAGTTAACGTCCCTATGATCAGAGCACATTATAAAAATATCTTGTTCGTAATCCAGAGATTATAAATTCCATTTTTAAAAAAAAATATTTAAGTGTGAACAAAAATAAATATATGATTATTATTATTATATCAAATCAAGTGGGCCAAGAACTCGTGGAAACCATCACCATGTCCATGTGCATTCCATTCAGACCCACTTGGTTTTTTATTTTTTTATTTTTCTCGACGTGCTTTAATTAATCCGAGTGGGCCAGCAACAGTAATAGACTGAATATTTTTACCAAAGTGACCATTTTCATTTTTCTTTATTATTTAAGTGACCATTTAAAAATTGAATCCAATTTATATTCTCTATATAACAACTGAGTCTTGTATATAATAAATTAAACGATAGTTCACACATGTAAGATTTTTGATAGTTTCAGATTTGCAAGACTTTTCAATGTGTTGTTACGTGATAGATAATAAATGACAATAAGTTTTTTTTGGAACAAAATGACAATGAGTTTAAATAAGGGTTTCCGTAGAAATAACTATTTGAATGATGGAAATTTTAAAAAAAAAAAAAAATTGGAACATTTTGCTTGTTGATTAATTTTCTTCTAACCTCGTCAAAGCTCCTTGGTTTCAAAAACAAAGAAAAGAAAAACAGAGTTAAAATCAAAATCATGAATATATTTTTCCGAGAAAAACCTTATTCTCGTAGCATATAAAAAAAAATCTAAGTTGCATATTTTAAAAGAGTAAATAGGGGATAATACCCTAAATTATTGAACTTTTCGGAAAAATACCCCAATCTGTTTCTGTTAGTTAAAAATATCATAATCTTTACTTTCGTCTATGAATTATACCAAAATGTATTAACATTGTTAGTTTGTGATGATTCAGCAGTTAAATGCCACGTGGCATCCCATGTGGCAAATCAACATGTGATAATACCTTAATCTATCGATATTTTTGGAAAAATACCCAATATATTAATTTTTATTAAAAATACCTCAATCTTTAATTTCACTTTGAACTATACCAAACAAATTAACAACGACTACTCTTTTTTATTGTTGAAATTTTATTTGCTAAACAAATAATAATTAATCACGTTAATTAATATGTTTGTTTCAAGATAATTATTAATTCTTAAACTAAATTATATTGAGAGTCATGTATAATTCTTAATCATGTTAATTAATATATGATTCTTAAAATAATTATTAATCATGTTAATTAATAATATTGAGAGTCACTACTCCAGATTAATTTATTTACTTTTTATGTGTTAATATAGTCTAACCATGTATTAATCATCTAGATTGAGGTTGTACATATAACATTTGCAGCATAGTCATCCACTCGAATCTTAATCATGTACTCTAACGTATGATATTTGTATATTGATTGTTTAGCAAATAATATTTCAACAATCAAAAAGAGTAGTCAGTGTGAATTCGTTTGGTATAATTCACAAGTGAAATTAAAGATTGAGGTATTTTTAACAAAAATTAATATATTGGGGTATTTTTTTCAAAAATACCAATAGATTATGATATTATCACATGTTGATTTTTCACGTGGGTGCCACATGGGATGCCGCGTGGCATTTAACGGCTGAATCATCACAAACTAACGGTGTTAATACATTTTGGTATAATTCATAGACGAAATTAAAAATTATGATATTTTTAACTAATGTAAATAGATTGAAGTATTTTTCCGAAAACTTCAATATTTTAGGATAATATCCTCTATTTACCTATTTTAAATTGACAAGTTTAAATGAAATAATCATATACCAGAGTTGATGAGGAGACAACTATCTCATTACCTATTTATTTACATCAATAGATGGTATGGAGGAATTGGTAGCACATATTAGGTGTGACAACTAAGGGGGAAGTTGGCGCAATTACTACAAATTCAATGCCTAGCCAAGGGAAAAAGAAAATCCTTTTATTAATATACTCAGACCTAGATTTATAAGATCAGATCTAACAGCAACACTCCAACCATCCAACCATTTCATTATTTAATTATTTTTTCTCTCCTCCACATCATTAATATCATCTCAACCCAACTACAACAATTTTACATACTCTATCCAACCATCCAACCACAATATCAAATTGACATAGATTGTGCTTTCTACGGACGGTTCGGATTGATTATTTTTTATGAATAGTGTAGATCAATCAATATGATTTAGTATATATATTAATTTAAAACCAAAAAATAAATATATCAAAATTGATCTCTATTTGTAGAGAAAAAAATTATGAATTTTGGTATATTTTTTATTTATTTTATGATATTATATAAAACATATATCAATTTTATTATTATTATTCTCTACAAAAAACAAATATAATACACTTGTCTAATTTTGATTGGTTAAAACAAAAAAAAATGGTGGGGCCTACCTGGTTGAATTGAATTGGAATGAGACCTAGTTGTCCATTTTGAAGGAAATGAAGGCAAATTTTTTTTTAATTGTTTATTATCTACATGGCGACAACCGACCGCTGATGCAGTTGCCGCAAGGAGTAGTCTAATGAATAGTCATAAATTTAACTTCTATTTCATTAACCCAAAAAATAAAATAGGGAATTATATCCTCATCTTTCACAAATTAGGGAATTATATCTTCATGTTTTCAAGTTAGGGAATTATATTTCAAAGTATAAATCTGTTAGGGAAACTTATCCTCTATAACTAACAGTGTTAATTAATCGATGATTCATCCGTTAAACTCCACGTGGCAAACATGTGTCATACATGTGACATTAATTATTATTATTGTTGTTATCCACCTAATAAAAATCTTTTATCTTTATTTTTTGGCTATTTTTTTTTCTTTTTCATTAAATTTCTTTCATTATTTCCAAATAGGACTACGTCTCTCTAATTTCTTTCTCTCTCTCATATTAAGGTCGGAGAAATGGTTGTTGGTGCCTCCAGTCGCTCATAATCCCTTCTCCACTATTCTTTTTTCGAAGGCATTAGAGGAGAGAGTCATCACCTCTTGGTGTTGGCGGCAACGGAGGATCCAAATGAAATGGTGGAATGCAACGTCAATGGAGTGGTGGTGGGGGGCGTCAATGTAGTAGTGGTGGGAGGAGAGGTTGTCGGGGTAGAAGGCGTAGATGGAGGGTGAGATACTGGAATCGTGGGTGATGAGGAAGAGTGAGATACTGGAATCGTGGGTGATGAGGAAGTGTTGATATGCTGACTTAGTGATTGAGAAATTGAGAATTCAGCAAATCGTGAGTATGCTAAGTTGTGGCAACAATCTGCTAAGAGAGATTGCTGAGATTTTTTTCGTATGCTAAGAGTTAGCATTCTGCTGAGAAGTAGCAATCTGCTGAGTCATGTCTGCTGAGACATGTTTGCTGGAGAAATATGCTGAGACTGTTTGCTCAGCAAGGATGTATGTTTGCTTAGCAATATGGTATTTGCTCAGCATTAGAGATATGTGTGTGCGGCTGCTGAAGTCCGATGCTGGACTCAACAGATGCTAGGAGACTCAACAGGATATTGAATTGTTATTCTACTTAGTGGGTTAGTTGGGTGATTGACACGTGTCAAGACGTGATTAGTTGAATCAGTTATAATCATTGGGCAGTTAGGATGGAGCTTCCTATTTCATTCTCGATCAGTTTTTCTGTTTTGAATTGTAATATAAAAGGTGAGAAAGAGATGTTATTCAGATAGTTAGATTTTAGAATCTTCAGGGAGAAATTTAGAGAGAGAAAGAGAGATATTCTGGTCAATTTGTTTTGAGATCTACTTTCTCAATTTGTATTCGTTCAAGACATTTAATAGAAGTTTTTTGTATTCCCGTTCATTCGTCTGCTATTGTGGCTTGTTCGAACCCGATTTCACAACAAATGGCGCCGTCTGTGGGAAACCACTGATTGCACGAGTTCAAGCGAGAGCCTCGATCGTGAATTTGCACAAAGATTCTGAGGTCCATCCAAGAAATCCATCTCCGTAAGTGAGCATTCGGTAAATCTCATCTTCTTGGATTTCAGATATTTTGGATTCTTGATATTGGAGTAGTTTGGTTGGAAGATTTAGATCTTTTGTTATTTGAGATTGTGATCGATTGCCGTGGGATTTAAGTTGTGGGAGTGTTGATAATCTTGTGTGATATTACTGTTACTATTCTGGTGAATTCTGTTTTGGATTTTTCTGTGGCATTACATTCATGGCTGGGAGTCGATTTGAGATTGAGAAATTTTTGGGGAAGAACGATTTCGGGCTCTGGAAAATCAAGATTAAAGCTATCTTAACCAAAGAAGGGCTGACCGATGCTCTCCTACCTGATGCTGACAAAGCATTTGTGGGAGAAACTGCTGAGAAGAAGGCAAAGTTTATGGACAGTGCGATGAGCACTTTGTTGCTTAGCCTTGATGACAAGGTACTCCGAGAAGTGTCGAGGGAAAAGACACCGGTCGATATATGGAAGAAACTGCAGAGCCTGCACATGGCTAAATCCATTGCCAACCGAATATACATGAAGAAAAGGCTGTATAGCTTTAAGTTCACAGATGACAAGAGCCTTCTGGACCAGTTGGATGAGTTTCACAAGACTATAGATGAGCTTGAAGGAATAGGGGTAGAAATTGATGATGAAGACAAGGTGATACATCTTCTCAACGCCCTTTCAAAGTCCTACTCGAACGTTCACGATGCAATGGTGTATGGCAGGTTCGAGGGTATAACTCTCGAAGAAGTGTTAGCTGCTATTAAACAGAAAGAAATGGAAAAGCTGTCAGATGGAAGAAGCTATGACCAATCAGGTATGGGGTTGTTTGCTAAGCGGGGGCAACAAGGCAAGGAAATTGAGAGGCAGTCTGATAACCAGTCTAGTGATATAATGGGGGCTGGTTTATTTGTTAAAATGATGAATCACAATTCAGAGAATGATGGTTACAGAAAGGAATTTATTAAAAAGGGAGATTTTCGATCATCTCAATTTCAAGGAAGAGGCAAGCCATCCTATGATTCGTCTGAGAATAAGAATTTTCAGCATCAAAAGGAAACAAGGACTTGCAACTATTGCAAGAAGCCAGGGCACCTGATAAAGGATTGTTATACTTTGAAGGGTAAGGAATTAGTGAGCAATCGAAGTAATACTGTGGAAGCTGTGGACATTCCACAAGATGAGGTATTGAACATTGCTGAAGGAAAAGGAAGTGATGGATGGATTCTTGATTTTGGATGCTCGTTTCATATGTGCCACCATATGGAATGGTTTGTTGACTTGAAACTCATGGAGAAAAGTTCAGTAGTACTAGGGAATAACAACGTCTGCAAGATAAGAGGAATTGGTTCAATTAGAATTCTGAATCACAATGGAGAACCTAAGCTGCTGAAGGATGTAAGATACATTCCAGAGGTGAAAAGAAATCTCATATCTCTTGGAGTTCTTAAATCCAAGGGATATATATTTGAAGGATTAGAAGGCAAGATTACGATAAGTCGAGGAGATCGAGTCACTCTAAAGGGAAAAGAGTGAACAACATTTACTATCTGTTTGCAAAAACAGTAGTTGGCCAGACAGACATAAAAAATGGTGTAAGTGAATCAGAGGCAACTTCTTGTGAGCAAACTAAATTCGAAAACAAGGCATCATGTGATAGAGTTAGGAGGGAGATGCATCCTCCTAAACATTCTAGTAATGCTATTATGAAATTCTTGAGTTTGAATATGGCTGAAAAGAGAGGAAGTGTGGAATCCCAAAATTGTGAAGGAGATGTTATCAGCAAGGAAGAGAAATTGTGGCGACCAGCTGAAGAACATAAATCGATTGGGTGCAGGTGGAAATATGAGGTGAATTTGGAAAGAGTTGTCCAAGGTTCATTTGAGAGTTTGGTAATTTTGATGTTATGTGTTAGGATGATATTCAGTTTCTTGACAGCTCCAAGGAAACCACTTGAAGGTGTTTTGAGGTATCTTATGAATTATGCCTCAAATGTGGGAAGGAAATGATCGATTTCAGATTACGTGATTAGTTGAATCAGTTATAATCATTGGGCAGTTATGATCGAGCTTCCTGTTTCATTCTCGATCAGTTTTTCTGTTTTGAATTGTAATATAAAAGGTGATAAATAGATGTTATTCAGAGAGTTAGATTTTAGAATCTTCAGAGAGAAATTTAGAGAGAGAAAGAGAGATATTCTGGTCAATTTGTTTTGAGATCTACTTTCTCAATTTGTATTCGTTCAAGACATTTAATAGAAGTTTTTTGTATTCTCGTTCATTCGTCTGCTATTGTGGCTTGTTCGAACCCGATTTCACAACAGGAATAGGTGATCGAAGGCGGGGCCGTAGTTGGAGGATTGTGCTTTGGTAACAGGGACATGGTTGTAGCCGGCAACAGAATTAAGGTGTCGGGTGGTTAGTCGGAGAGTGGCGTGGACTTCTACGTAGGGCTGGCAATTTCTGACACGACACGATAACACGACACGAACCCGCACGATAATATTGGGGTTAAACACGACACGATGCGACACGACACGAACACGACAAAACACGGCACGAACACGAACACGATAATTATCTGTTAAGAACCTGATAATTACAAGTTTAAACGATAATTACCTGTTAACACGAAACGATTATTACCTGTTAACACGATATTGACACAAATCTGACACGAACACAACACGAACACGACACGAACACGAAAATCTTTTAAGAAAAAATAATGGATAACACGAACACGACACGACACGACACGAACACGATATAATTATCGGATAACACGATATATTATCATATAACACGATCCGACACGAACACAACACGAACACGACACGAAATCTTGTGTTCTTAACGGGTCGATACGATAATGACCCAACACGCACGAATTGCCAGCCCTACTTCTACGTTGGCGACTACATTCTTGAAAGTCTTTTACCAATTCAACTTTCAATGATAAATTTTAATGAATGAATTATGAGTTTACAGGCGTGACTACCGTCTCTCCGGCAACAATATGAGAGAGAAAGACATCAGAGAGAGACTTCATTTTCTTGGAAATATTGAAAGAATTTTTTTATGAAGAAAAAAGAAAAGAAAATATTACTTAAAGAAAAGTTTTTTATTAAGTGGATAACAATAATAATAATTAAGGCCACATATATGACATATGTGTGTCACTTGGAGATGAATCATCGATTAATTAACACCGTTAGTTATAGATGATAAATTTTTCTAACATATTTACACTTTGGGATATATTTCCCTAATTTGAAAATATGAGGATATAATTCCCTAATATGTAAAAGATGGGAATATAATTTCTTATTTTCCCAACTATCTCACCTTACAAAAACATCCACTCTCATAAATTCATTCCAAAAATAGTCAAATGCATGTATTTATACTCAAATGTCAAAGTTAAATTTCAATAATACCCCTTAGTCATCTCTATTCTATTGTTCTTAATTCAAAATATTGTTAACTTAATAAAAATAGTCCATCATGACCATATCAGACCCATTATACTTCCGTATAATGTAAAATTCAAATACGCACCAAATTCATACCTCTTTGACCAAAATTTTGTCGGGTATTTCTTCGTCGAGTTTTATGGGCACCTCCCAACCACCGAGCGCAATCTATGGTTCTCTGCACGAAGACTCCTTCAACAGTACCCCAGCACAACCTTGGATCGTTTCCTACTTCGGGTGTATGGCAATCCTTTGGTTTGTAAAGGAAATATAGATACAAGAAGAGATGAGCAAAAGCTCCACGAATCATTTATTTCAAGAAATATAAATATTTATTACATAAGTAATCTCCTTTGGGAGGAGACTAACTTGTTTAGCTACTCATAGTAGCTAAAGGACCTTCTCTCATATAGAGAGTAGTAACTATTACAAAGCAGAGAGGAAATATTGTTTTCAAAATAAGAGGAAATGAGAAAATTCTGAGTTAATCGATGCCCCTTCAACTTTGCTTCGGCCTCTTTATATAGAGGTTGGATTGACCCAATATCCCTTCATAATTGACTCGGCCTCATCCTTTAATAATGCCACCGAAAGTTAGATGGACGCATGTGCCCATTTTCTTCTGTCAGCCCCTGTTTTAATCCTAGACCATTGTTTTTAGCATCGGATTCCTTGTGAGTGCTGGTATTGTTGCACCAACTGCCCCTGCATTTGTTGTTATGCATCGGCAAAACATAGCTGGCCATCTGCGTTTGTTGTTTTGTGTCGGCAACCATTATGGAAGCCATTATTTCTATTTGGCTCATTTAGCTTGTATGGTCCACTTTTGTTTTCTTGCAGACCGGAGAACCTGTAGATTCACATGGTTCTACTATTCTTTTGGCTTCCTTGGCATTATTCCTCGTGGTGCCTTGGATTCCCCTTGCTTTATCAGCTCTATTTTCGAGCGGAACCCTTTTTCAAACTCTGACTCCTAATTTAGCAATCAGAACAGATTTGGTTTGCCCAATATTCAAAGTGGCTCATGTTGCAGTACTGTTCCGCAATCTTGTTCTCCCATAACAAAGACCTCTTCTTTTCGAATAAATCTTCTGCAAAACTAATAGTTCTTCCTGTCATGGAATTTAATAGGAAAGAACAGTTCACCGAATTATTATTTTTTTCAATCAATATAAAAAATAATAAAACATATATGTATACAACAAATAATAAGAGTGCAATATATTTATCACTTTTTTATTTAACACAATAAATTTTCACTAATTTATTTTATATACTAATTTAAATAATAAGAGTGCAATATATTTTACAAGCTAATAAATTTTACTTAAAAATATATAATATTTTAATATTATAATTTAAGATGTAAAGCTAGTTATAAACATAAAATAAATTAATTTGGTTTCACATTGGACGTGCAAAGCTCTTGTTTTATTAAAGTGGGCCAATAATACTTCAATCAAGAACATCACCATCTGCATTCGAAGGCACTTGGTTTTTGTTTTCTTTTTCTTTTTTCTCAACGGGCTTTAATTTATCCATCTCAACTCTCCAACTAAAATACATGTAACAAGGATAAAATCAATATATTTATTTTCATAAAGTTGATTCTATGATTAAATTATATTTAAATTAATTACCTTTTTTGTCCTTAGTTTTATTGGGTGTACTTAGGGATGGTTCGGTACAGTATACCGGACATTTTTCTCCATACCTTATACCTTACCGAAATTTACGGTATGAGAAAAACTCATACCGTTACTGTACCGAAGTTTTCGGTATACTTTAGTTCGGTATACCAAGTTTTCGGTATAATTTTGGTATAAGTCGGTATGGTTTCGGTATGAGATAATTTATATACTATTACTTCGGTAAATCGAATTCTTGAAATGATTTCAATATGATTTTGACATGACATAATTTATATACCATTTATCTTATCATTATTTCAATATACCGTTAACATATAAAATCTTTTTGATATATTTTGATTTTTATAATTTTTTCTGTTGATATTTAATTAAGAAATATATTTATATTAATAATATTGTTAGGTGAAAAGAGAAAATATGATTTCATTCTTAATTTATATGATTTTATTTTTAATTTATTATTTTAAAATAATAATAATAAATATTATTATATTTTCGGTACGGTATGTACCGGTATACCTTCAATATCAGGATTTTCATACCGTTATCGTACCGAAAATCTTCGGTACGGTATGATACCTTACCGAAAATGACGGTATATCAAAATTTCGATAATTTTGATAATTTTTTGGATACTATATGTCCGGTATTTCGATATTTCGGTATTTTTCCCATCCCTAGGTGTACTCACATGATTGTGACTTTAAAAATACGTGTAAAAGTTAATTGTATCGTAAAGGGGTAATCAGTAGTTCACCCAAATTTAGCAAAATATGGAATATAGTATTTACGAAAGTGACCACATTGATTTTTTATTTTATTGTAGCAAGGGACCATTTTAAAATCCAATCCAATTTATATTCTCTATCTAAGAAAAGATTCTTGTATATAATAAATTAACCTATCTTTCACGCATGCACACTTTTGACAATCTAGCTAGTTTCAGATTTGCGATGAGTCTTTATTGGGTTGTTACATGATAGATAATAAATGACAATAACTTTAATTAAGGGTTTCCGAAGAAATATTCATTTGAATGAGCATTTTTTTTAAATTATTTTTATCAGAACTTTTTGTTTGTTGATTAATTCTCTTCTAATCCCATCTAACTTAAAACTAAAAATCAAAGTTTTTAGGTTAGTGAGAGAAAATGACTCAATCCAATGAAAATCATTAATATATCCTCTTAAATGTGAGCACAAGAAAAAAAATATTAATAATCAAATTTTAGCTATAGACTAAAAATTACTAAGAAATATTATATACCCTAATCAGGTGGGATGAACGTTATCGTTGAACTTATAAAATTAATCTAATCTATTATATTATATACCTTAATCAGGTGGGATGAACGTTATCGTTACAACAGGTTCTTAAAAGACTGGATAACAACACCAGAAATATGAATGGAAAGAAATCCTCGTAGCTATTCTTGGTCAAGTAGAAGGAGATCACCCTGTCGATGGTGCTGAATTGGTCTGTGCTTCTGAAAAAAGCAATACTTTAAGAGATGAGGACTCGCTGGTTGAGCACATGTACATGACTTTGAAGGGTCGTAAATACGTACATATATGAATCTGATCGTGTTGGATGAAAGATTTGGCCGGGATTACATGAGAATCTCATTTCCATGGCAAGATAGTCTTGCTCACAACCAGCCTAGAGGAGCCAGGTCTATTTGCAGACCGTTTTCATATTTGATTTCGATGAAGATTCTGCATGGGATCTTCTTCGTACGGTTATTCTCGGCAGGCGGTGGTGCCACCCTAAACTTGAGGAAATTGGGAAGCAGATAGTCAAGAATTGTCTTCGTCGCCGCCTCGCCCTCTCCCTGTCCAGAAACAACTGATGAAATAACAGAGGTATTGATCACTTGCTCTGCATAATAAAGCTTAAATTTTACTCTGCAAAAGCATATCTATAATTTGATATGCTTACCATGAGTGCTGCATCGAATTCTTATGTTTTTTTTTCTTTTTACCAGGTTTCTAGAATCAAAGATGACTTGTACACTTCAGTTCCTGATGAGCTTTAACCATTGCCACATGATCTCAAGAGCGAGCGACTTATCTCGCATGGCTGTAGGAATCAAGCTGCATCCGAAAATGGAGATTAATTCTTTCCGTATTTGGGATGGCAGGGCTCGGTATTCACAATCATTTCGAACACCATGCATGGATCACTCAAGGGCTAGGCCCAAATTATCGATCAGAAGAAATCTTGGTGGATCTCCATCTGAAAGAAGATGCAAATTTGGTCAAGGATTTGTGCTCTGCTCGCGTTTATCCAAATCCTGTTGGAGTAGTCTGAATATAACTCGAGGAAGTAGTTCGAGTGGGTCGAGGAGACTAATCCGGTAAAGTGGGTCGAGCTGTGTAGGTCGAGGAACTCGAGGAGCAGTTCGAGTTTGATAGATATGGAAAATATATTGTGTATATCTTGTTTCCTTGTTGGACAAGATTTATCCTAATTGGTATTAGATTTGGATAGGAATAAATCTATTAGATAGATTTAGTTTAAATATATCTTACCATATCTAGGTTTTATATTCCTTATGTGATTAGGAATATCTCCCTATAAATACCCCTGCTCCCCACCAATTGTAATTGTCACATACTTTGTATTTTCTTCACCATAATAATATCATCACCGAGGAGGCTTGAAGAGTGGACGTAGAGCATAGCTCGAACCACTATAATTCTTTGTGTTCTTGTATTTTCTGTTAGTTATTTGTGTCGCAATCGCTTCAATTCACAACAAATTGGTGCGGTGAACGTGGATAGAGAAGGATTGCGATGGGTTCAGCCAAGTTCGAGGTGGAGCGCTTCACGGGATCGAATGCTTTCGGTTTGTGGAAGTTGAAGATGCAAGCGCTGTTTGTACAGCAAGGCTTGGACGGTGCCTTGAAGGGAGAGGCTGGGTTACCTGACACGATGACGGAACAACAGAAGAAAGATACACTGGCGAAGGCGCACAGTGCGCTGATTCTGAGTCTCGGAGACACGGTGTTGAGGAAGGTGTCGAAGGAGAAAACGGCAGCGGAAGTATGGACCAAACTGGAATCCTTATATATGAAGAAATCCCTGGCGAATCGGCTCTATCTTAAACAATCGTTATATTCGTTTAAGATGCAAGAGGGAAGACCGATCAACGAGCAGCTCGATGATAACTGCAGAAAAGCAGCGAGCAAATAATAATTTTTACACCCAAGGGTGGTCGATCCCACAGGGAATGTGCAATGAAAAACCTAAAGTACTAGTCATAGTTTTTAGAACATAGATGTTTGAGGAAATAGACAATTGGGGTTTTGTTTTAGAAATTAAAGATGACAAGTGCAGAAAATTAAAGGGTTTTGAAAACAATTAAAGGAAAGCACAGATCCTAGGGCAGATAATCTAATCATCAACATGTAAAATCAATCAACTCAGCAATGGGGAAAACATAGATTTTTGTGGATTAAATTCCTTGGTCAGGCAATTAAATCCTAGATTATTAATTAGTGACTGTCTCCTCTCGGTCTCAAGAACACCAAATTAATTAATCTCAATAATTATCTAATTAATTCTTATGCAAGTTTCTTCCTTTTGAGACAGAAAACAAACACAATTAATTCTCTCTTCCTGTTAATAATTTTCATCTCTCGATCCATCAATTATTAACTATAAACCTAGATCTCAATTCACCTCTCGGTCCTTCTTTTAATCTAGATTATTAAATTAAATCAGAGAATTAAACCATGCTATATGAGTTGATATCAATTAGACATGCATCAGAAGAGAAATCATAACCCTAGAACCTGTTTAGGGTTCTAGCCACAAATCATGACTAGAAAGTAAATAAACATATTATTAATGAACTTACAAATGAAGAGGAACCTTCAATGTCTTGAAAAACTTCAAAGCTCAATGTAAATCCAAGGTAAAACAACTTAAAAGATGATGAAATTCGTGCCTAAGAGTTCTTATTTATAGAGGGGGAAAAAGACCTAATTTGAGTATTAAGTAAAAATAGCAAAAACTGCCAAAACAGGCCCAAAATAGCTTTTTCGGGCTTCTGTGTCGACCGACAGAGGGAATTTCGATCGACAGGAATCCTGTCGGTCGACAGAAATCCTGTCTCTCGATACGGATGCATCTGTCTGCGCAGTCTCACGGTTTTGGCCATAACTTCCTCTCCCGAACTCTGATTGACCCGATTCCAGTTGCGTTGGAAAGCTAATTCAAAGATCTTTCCATCCATGTGCTCCATTAGCTCAGATTCCATCTGTGGAAGAAGTCGTGACTGTTCCATTGAACATCATCTGCTTTCGGTACGGATTTCCAATGATTTTGGCCTAAAACCTGCAAAATTCACCCATCAAAGGCATAACACCATCTAAAGTAGACTCATGCACAAAAATAAGTAAAAACATAATATAAAACACTTGAAACAATGGAGAAAAGTATAGATAAGTGAGTATAAATATGAGCTTATCACTCGACGAGTTCAATAAGTTGATCCTCGATCTGGCAAATATCGATGTAGCGATAGGAGATGAGGATCAGGCATTGATGTTGTTGAGTGCGCTGCCAAAGAATTATTCGAACTTCAAGGAAGCCTTAATGTATGGAAGAGAGTCATTGACCATGGATGAGGTTCAGTCTGCTCTAAGTTCGAAGGAGTTAAATGAGAAGAACGAGGAGCGAGAGAACTCTCATGGAGAAGGCTTGGTGGCTAGGGCGGCTCGAGGAAGACCGGAGATGAGGAACTCCAACAGGGGAAGTTCGAGGTCAAGATCGAGGCCAAAGCCAGGATCACAGTCAAAGGTCAAGTGCTTTCTCTGCCAAAAGAAGGGACATATCAAAAGGGATTATCCGGAGAGGCAGATGAAGCAGGAGCAGAAGCAACAGGCGGATGTAGCTGTTGCTGAGCAGGAATATGACTCTGGAGAGGCATTGGTAATTTCGAATGAGCGCTCGGAGAGGGAATGGATATTGGATTCAGGTTGTACATTCCACATGAAACCCAATAAGTCATGGCTCGAAGGGTTCGAGGAGCAGGAGAACTCGAGTGTTCTTCTGGGTAACAATAAACCATGCAAGGTGGTTGGAATGGGTTCGGTGAGGATTAAGATGCACGATAATACAGAAAGGGTACTTCGAGGCGTAAGGTACGTTCCGGAGCTTAAGAGAAACTTGATCTCTCTGGGGATGCTCGACGAACTGGGTTACACGATCAAGATGGAAGCTGGGACTTTGAAGGTGTGCAAAGGATCCCTGGTCTTGATGAAAGGAGCTCGAAGGAATGGAATATACACTCTGATGGGGAGCACGGTGATCGGGGAGGCTTCGATAGTGACGGTTGACAAGTCAGTACTGTGGCACAGACGACTCGGTCACGTTAGTGAGAGGGGGCTGCAGGAGTTATCGAAGCAAGATCTGTTGCTCGGGGATAATATCAGAGAGCTGGATTTCTGTGAGAATTGTATCTATGGGAAATCTCACCGGGTAAAGTTCGGAGTAGGTCGACAGAGAGCTCGAGGAACTCTGGACTACATCCACTCAGATCTATGGGGACCTTCAAGGGTCAGTTCGAATGGAGGAGCGAGGTACTTCATGAGCCTCATTGATGATCACTCAAGGAAGGTGTGGGTCTACATCTTGAAAAATAAGAGTGATGCTTTAGAGACCTTCAAGAAGTGGAAAGTGCTGATCGAAAATCAGACTGGAAGGAAGGTGAAGAGGCTACGAACTGACAATGTCCTTGAGTATTGCTCGAAGAAGTTCGAGAGGTACTGTTCGAAGCATGGTATTGCGAGGCACAAGACAGTGGCTGGAACCCCTCAGCAGAACGGATTGGCGGAGAGGTACAATCGGATGTTGCTGGAAAGAACGAGGTGCATGCTGTTCAGTGCGAATTTACCCAAGTCATTCTGGGCAGAAACAGTGACTACTGCAGCTTATTTGATCAACCGGTGCCCCTCGACTGCACTAGGTTTCAAGACACCGGAAGAAATATGGTCTGGTCATCCTCCGGATTTTAGCAACCTCAAAGCTTTTGGTTGCGTGGCTTATGCGAACATAAAAGGAGATAAGCTTGGGAGGAGGGCATTAAAATGCATATTCATTGGGTACCCCGAAGGTGTGAAAGGGTACAAGTTATGGTGTCTCGAGCCGGATGTAAGAAAGTGCATCGTTAGCAGGAATGTGACGTTCAAGGAGGAGCTGGTAGGAGAACTGGAAAAGGGGGCCAAGGAAAAGGAAAATATCCTTGAGAAACAAGGTGGTGCTTCGGAGGAACAGTCTGACAAGGTCGAAGGAGATAGATCAGTTGCTGAGATTGAGGTGGAGCCGACCAGTGGGTCGAAGAGAGTACCTCAGGTGGATGGCGAGATCGAGGTGGTTCGAGGGTCAGGTGCGCTTCAAGATTATAATCTCACGAGAGATAGGGAACGAAGGCAGATAAGACCTCCCACTCGATTCGGATATGCTGATGTCGTAGCATATGCCTTTGTTATGGCGGAAGAGGTAGAGCTGGATGATTCTGAGCCGAAGAGCTATACCGAGGCCATAACTTGTAAGGAGAGGCTCAAATGGCTCGATGCCATGAAGGAGGAGATGGACTCCTTGAAGAAGAATAACACCTGGGAGTTGGTGGATAAGCCGAGGGAGAAGCAATCGATAGTTAGCTGTAAGTGGATCTTCAAGAAGAAACAGGAGGTTTCTGGGGTTAGATTTAAGGCTAGACTAGTTGCTCGAGGCTTCACGCAACGGGAAGGTGTGGATTATGGCGAGGTGTTTGCACCAGTGGTGAAACAAAGGTCTATAAGGCTGATATTGTCGTTAGTTGCTCGGTACGACATGGAGTTGGAGCAACTGGATGTAAAGACCGCATTTCTGTACGGAGAGCTGGAGGAAAGGATCCTTATGACACAGCCCGAGGGCTTCGAGGAAGCTGGTAGCGGGGAGAAGGTGTGTCTTCTCAAGAAGTCATTGTATGGATTGAAGCAGTCTCCAAGGCAGTGGAATAGGCGGTTCGACAAGTTTATGGTTCAGCAGGACTTTGTTCGATGCAAACATGACCCATGTGTATATTTTCGAGGTGAAAATATGGAGACTCGAATTTATCTACTGTTGTACGTAGATGATATGCTGATAGCGAGTCGAGATAAGCAAGGGATAGCCGAACTGAAGGAAGCTCTGAGTCAGGAGTTCGAGATGAAAGATCTCGGTTGTGCTCGAAGGATCCTGGGTATGGAAATAGTTCGAGACAGAGCTCGGAGAAGACTCACATTATCTCAAGAGGGATACTTGATGAAAGTTCTTGAGAAGCATGGAATGAAGGATGTAAAGCATGTGCTCACTCCGTTAGCAGCTCATTTCAAGTTGAGTGCTGCTGGAAAACTCGACGAGGAGGAAAGGGAGTTTATGAGAGGTGTTCCTTATGCGAGCGTTGTCGGTTCATTAATGTATGCTATGGTCTGTACGAGACCGGATCTTGCTTATGCTCTCAGCATGGTTAGTAGGAACCTAGGAAAGAGCATTGGGCAGCTCTGAAGTGGGTCCTTAGGTATGTTCGAGAAACAGTTGGGAAAGGTCTAGTCTTCGAGGATGATGGTTCGAGCTCGAAGCTCCCAGTCGAAGGGTTTGTAGACTCGGATTATGCAGGATGTATGGATACGAGGAAGTCATTGACGGGTTTTGTGTTCACATCGTATGGAATGGCGATTAGTTGGAGAGCAAGTCTGCAGAGGGTAGTTGCCTTATCTTCGACGGAGGCGGAGTACATTGCCTTGACCGAAGCGATTAAGGAAGGTCTGTGGTTGCTCGGATTCATGAACGAACTGGGGATTGATCAAGGAAAGATGAAAGTTTCCTGTGATAATCAAGGTGCTTTGCAGTTGGCGAAGAATGATGTTCATCATGAGAGAACTAAGCACATCGATGTGAAGTTCCATTTTATAAGAGATGTGGTTGCAGCCGGAGAGGTCGAGCTGCACAAGGTCAATACTCTCGATAATCCTGCGGATATGATTACGAAGCCAGTTCCAAGTACTAAGTTTGAGTACTGTTTGGAACTGATCAAACTGTTGAAGTCGAACTGAAGAGGAGGTGCCAAGCCGAGGTGATATTAAGCCTAAGGTGGAGAATTGTTGGAGTAGTCTCAATATAACTCGAGGAAGTAGTTCGAGTGGGTCGAGGAGACTAATCCGGTAAAGTGGGTCGAGCTGTGTAGGTCGAGGAACTCGAGGAGCAGTTCGAGTTGGATAGATATGGAAAATATATTGTGTATATCTTGTTTCCTTGTCGGACAAGATTTATCCTAATTGGTATTAGATTTGGATAGGAATAAATCTATTAGATAGATTTAGTTTAAATATATCTTACCATATCTAGGTTTTATATTCCTTATGTGATTATGAATATCTCCCTATAAATACCCCTGCTCCCCACCAATTGTAATTGTCACATACTTTGTATTTTCTTCACCATAATAATATTATCACCGAGGAGGCTTGAAGAGTGGACGTAGAGCATAGCTTGAACCACTATAATTCTTTGTGTTCTTGTATTTTCTGTTAGTTATTTGTGTCGCAATCGCTTCAATTCACAACAAATCCAATACGAGAGGAGAGGCCTCATTGTGTTGGGAACAAAAAACCCCTGCATTACATGCAACAGCAATTGCCTGACATCAAGGGTCAGATCTGATTTTGTTCACGACATGCCCTTGCTAGATAAACAACTCAGTTAGCTTCTATTTTGTCGAAAGCTGTTTGGTAATGATCTTAAACTAGAGAAAGCGGGAAAGAAGATTTGCAAGATATGTGAAGGCCTTCCTCTTTTGATCTTCACAGTTCCTGTCCAAGGCCGGCAAGAGTTTAGAGCATTGGGAAGAGGTAGTAGAGAAAAAGAACTCATCAGTTTTCATATTAGGGGTACTATCTCCAAGATACGATTGAATGCCTCAACATTTAAAACTCTGTTTTCTGTATATGGGAGAGTTTTTTTTCTCAAGGTCCAAATGTGGGCAGCTGAAGGATTACTCCATCCCAAACTGCTAAAGATTTTTCCATGGAATATTTATCAGACACAAGTCTAGTCATGACTTGCCAGAAGCGCTTCAAGGCCGTAAGGCTGCGAAGAGAAAAACTTTCCTCACACCAACTATTGATTGTGCATCCGGCATGGGATCTTGTTCAGCATCAAAGAGTTGCAAGATTCTGTCAGTTATGTGCCTTACACTCCCTTCTTTAACCTGCTCCACGTTCCATGTTCCCATCAGGTCTAAAAAAGTTGAATTTGAGTGGGCTTGGATCCATGAGTATAATTGGCACATTGCAAAATCTTCAAGTGCTCAAACTACGCTTTTCAAGGCCCAAAATGGGAAACAAATTGCCTTGGTTTCAACAAACTTAAATACCTTGTAATTGAAGATACTGATCTGGTTTGTTGGAAAGTGGATAGCTTGCTAAATCTGGAGTTTTGAAGCATGAAAAACTGCTTCAATTTGGAACAGCTCCCTTTTCAAAATGATTGAAGCAGTTGAGTGCAACGCTTATGTCATGAGTTGGGCAAAGCGAATGAGAGAGAGTCGTTTGTTGACCTCCCTCCTAAAACTCACATCACTTGTTCATGGGATGATGGGATCTTCAACTAATGACCCCCAGTTTCTTTAAAAAAGGTTCGTTTATTTATTTCAGTTTTGATTAGATTCAACTTTATCTCTCTCAGCTACTTGTGATCAGTGGTGGATAATCCCCCAAAAAAAGGAAAACATACTTAAGGGCTTTTTATGATTCATCAAGGCTTATCTAATAAAAACTCGGAATCATCCTACTGAAGTGAAATACTTTTCCAGTGGAGAGGATGAAACACACTCAACCTTCCACATGACTGGCTTAGATCTGCCAACGCTACTTAAATATAGATTTCATTGCTCTCTTAAGAAATGAAACTTGGACATTTTATTTTTCTTTTGGAAAAATTGCAATCAAATACATCCAGGGCAACTATAAATTCCCCAAAATTAGGAAAAATCTGGAAACAAGTTCACATCATCAATAAAAGAAAGCTGAATCCCTGTTGATGGAGAAAGGAGATGGTGTGGTTACAGAGACATTCTTGAGCTTCTTCTCTTTCCATGAAGAATGGACAGCTAAAGCATCTTGTTTCCATGGGGCTAAAGCCTTCTTCATTTCCTCTGCACCTAACGGATTGCAGTCCACTAGTTCAATACTTTCTAGTGAACGGTGACATGCCCAATGAAGAATTATAGGCAGCCTATCAGATTCCCAACGAATCCTTTTTAATTTGTAGCAATGCTTTATTCTCAGGCTTTTTAGTTGTTCCAAGCTTTCACTTCCAACTGTCCACTCTTCCACATCACTGTCTTCAATCACAAGACATTCAAGTGATCCAAATCCCTTTCCTCTTAATTCCCACTTAGGACCCATGAAAGCATAATTTCGCAGTTTGAGCACTCTCAAAGACAACAATGAAGAGATACAGCAAATTTCTCCCCAGGAGCAGCCCAATCCGCTCAAGCTCAACTTCCTTAGGTTGGCCGGGAGAACTGGAAGCGTGGATATTGAGGCAACGCTGTTGCAATTCACAACAACATACTTAAGTATTTCTAGTTTTTCAAGAAGGTAAATATGATCCAGGCCGCTCAAAGACTCACCACAATCATTTGGCAACAACTCCACTCTGATTCCTAATCTTTTAAGATTAGGGACTGCTTTAACAACACGTTCACTACAACTCTGGACACTTACATCTGAAAGTGTGGATAAGTTATCCAAGGAATCACGGGGATCAGGCAAGTTGTTGTTTCCCCTGACCTGAAGATGTTTCAGCTCTTTCATGTCCCATATCTCCATAGGCAGGTACGATGATGCTCCGCAATACTTGATGCTCATATGATGGCACACAATTAGAAACTCTAGTTTTGAGAGTTTGGATATGGAAGCAGGGAGTTTCCCGCTCAGTGTGAGGGCCAGGTACTTCAACTCAACCAGTTGTAACACCTCCTCTGGGAACTCATAAAATCGGAGTGTGAGAGCATCTAGTTCTTGAAGCAACTCCAACCCAACACATATTGGTACTTGATATAGCTGATAAGGACCATAACATAGGAGAGAATGTGCAGTAGCTGCACACTTACCCTTCACTTTAGCATGGACGTCTTTGATGCCGAATAAAACGTTGTTGTGGAAGGACACCCTCTTTTGGTGTTGTAAATATTTGCAATCTTCAAGAACGTCTAAAACATGACAAAACTTGGATTCCGAAGCTTCACTCCTGGACAAGTGCCACAAGGCAGGATGGAGGCCGCAAGTTTTTATTTGATGTCGACCTACTACATGGGAAGGACCAATGGTGCTCTGGTAGATCATAACAAGAGAATAGGAAACAAGCTCGTCCAAACATTCTATCGCACTAGGATTTTGAAATGCATTCACATCTTTTTCAAGAAATCCATCTACATTCCACATGTTCACGACCTTGGATCGAGGGACCTCAACATCTCGAGGGAAAACTCCCATATAAAGAAAGCACATTCTTAATTCATCACTCAACTCCTCATAGCTAGAATACAGTACCTTTGATATCTCTTGGTATGCTTCCTTGAAAATCTTGTGATTCTTTTTGGCTGCAACATCCCTCCAGAACTGGGGCGTCTTCTCCTCTTTGGATAGGAGGTCAGCAACAGTGACAATTGTTAGAGGATGACCTTGACACTTCTTGGCAATCTTCTTTCCATCTTTCTCGAGTAGAGGGAGGTAAGATTGATCTCCAGAAAACACCTTCTCGCGGAGAAGATCCCAACTTTCTTGTTCGTTGAGAAACCGCATTTTGAGGACATGATCCGGGAACTTACCCTCGTGTGCTTCTTCTTGTTGCAGCGTAGTCGTAATCAATACTAGACCTCTGTCGCCCTCCAGAGGGAACGGATCCGATTCAAATGAGTTGTACTCACTGTAGAATCTAAAGTGGCACGCCATGTATCGATTCCACACATCATCCAACACAATGAGATATCTCTTGCCCTTGAGTTTCTCTCTCAAGCGCATAGCTATTTCCTGATCATCTCCTCCTGTGAGGAGTTGGTCACTGCCACAAGGATCCACTGCAGCCAAAATGCGCCGCGGGATTTCCTGCAGCCGGCATTTTCTGCCCACTGAGATCCACACACGATGGTCGTAGCGGGCCACTATGGAAGGATCTTCGAATATTTTACTTGCGAGAGTAGTCCTACCGATTCCGGGCATCCCGATGAGGACTGCAACGAAGGGTACGAGTAGCCCAGTATAGCGTGTGAGTCGGTCTTTCAGTTGTTCGTACTGGTCGGATAATCCGACCATATTTGGCTCGTAGATTCTCGACGAGACAGCTGCATCGTCATCTTCGGCAGCCACAGTGAAGTCCGCCGCCATTTTCTTCAACATCTCGGAAAAGGATTGTGAGTCTCGCTTTAGATCCTCCAGCTGGTCCGTGGGGAATTCAATCTGCATAGTCGAATATGATAACTGCTTCCTCAGTGCATACATTTTATTTAGCAATTTTGAAAATGCTACTCTGATTTGGAGATCCAAACGGCTCGTGCTGCACAGAAGCATTTTTCTGGCAACTTCTTCAGAGGATTGAACTTGCTTGTATACAATGTCTAGTATTTCTCGAGTCTGGGGAGCAACCGAACGGCCTGAGAAAGGATTATCTACGTAGTTCTTCAATTCAAGCTTAAGAGATGCGAGTTTAGGTAAAGCCATCTCTCTCACACTTTCACTACAACTCCTCACCAGCTTATAATTAAGATGCATGAAGAACATATGAAATGATAATTTAATAGATGGTGTTTAAGTTATGGGCCAATGACCTCCGAAACAGCTGTTGGCTGTAATATAATAAAAAACAATTTAAGTTAAGTAGTCCATGTTTATGTGGGTACAACTAATCTGGTCTATTAAATAATTCATGCACGACATTTAAGGGATGCTTCTCGATTTTAATTTAATTAATCATTTAACAAACAACTTCTCAAGTAAATTAATCTTTAAAGTGAACTCGACTAAAAAGAGAATCAGAAAACTATACATGTACATGGTCATGGAGGGAGAAAATTGCTAGTTTGAACATGAGCTTCCTATCAATATCATGGCTTCTGCTTCTGGTCTTCCCATGAAAAATGAACATCTACTTTCCAATCCTGTGTAGCCTTTTTCATCTGCTCTGCTCCCAAGGGATTGCAGTCTATAAGTTTAATCCCTCCTAAGAAGCCTCCAAATTCCCCATGAATCCTTTCTAAGTTGTAGCAGTGTTTCATGGTAAGGGTGTCAAGGTCATCAAAGCTCCCTGACCCGATTTTCCACTCCTCCAGATCAGTGTCTTCAATTACAAGTATTGTAAGAAAACTGAATGCCTGTGCTTCTACTTCCCATTCGGGGCCTTGAAAAGCATAATTCTGCAATTTGAGCACCTGAAGACATGGCAGTGAGGAGATCTTGCTCGTTTCTTTCCAGGGATAGCCCATCCCACTCAAACTCAACTTCATCAAATTTGGTGGGAATATGGACATTGGACTGAGGGAGGGAACAACCACCTCAGGATTCATGACAGCACATTTCAGTGATTTCAGGTTGTTGAGATGGGAAATATGATCAAAGCAACTCAAGGGGCTACTACCGTTATCATCTTCATCATCCCATTTGATCAAAATTCCTAATTTTGTAAGATTAGGAATTGCTTTTATAACGGCCTCACTGCAACTGTGAACACTTACCTTTGAAAGTGTCAGTAAGCTCTCCAGGGAAGATCCACATGGATCTGGCAAGTCACTACCCTCCACTTGAAGTTGCTTTAATTCTTTCATATCCCATATCTCTCTAGGCAGGAACAACGGCTCTGCACCAGATACGATGCTCAAATGTTGATTGACAATCAAGAACTGAAGGCTTGAGAGTTGGGATATTGAAGCAGGGAGCTCTCCATTCAAAGTGAGAGTAAGGTATCTTAGATGAACTAATTCTAGAACCTCCATAGGGAACTCGTAGAAACGGATTGTGAGAGCATCAATTTTCTGGAGCAACCTCAAACCAAAGCATGTCGGGACTGGATACTTTTGAAGTGGACCATAACACATGAGAGAATGTGCAGTATCAGCACACTTATCCTCCACTGATTCATACACTTCTTTGATGCCTAATAGAACGTTGTTGTGGAAGGATAATCGGCATTGGCCTTCTATTCCTTCTTCAAAAGCATCATTGCTGGTTTTGAACACATAAGAAAACTTGGTGGTCCGAGCTACTTTGTTAGACAAGTGCCATAAAGAGGAATGGAGGCGGCAAGTTTTTATTTGCTTCGCACCTAATCGCCCTGAATCATCTATTTTTGCCTCTTCAAACATCACAAGGCTATTGGAAACAAGCTCTTCCAAACATTTCTCTGCACTAGGATATAGAAATTCATATGATTTTTCTTCAAGAAACCCGTCTGTGATCCACATATCCATGAGCTTGGACTGGGATATCCTACCATCTTGAGGAAAAACTCCCATATAGAGAAAACACATTTGCAGAAGTTTAGGTATAAAATTGTAGCTCGGAAGTAGTACCTTCAAGATTTCATCATATGCAGCCATTAGAATCGGATGATTTCTCTGCGCTGCAACCTCATTCCAGTATTCTGGGGTCCTCTCCTCTTGGGATAAGAGCTGGGCAACGACTACAATTGTCAGAGGTAGGCCATCACAATTCTCTGCAATTTTCTTTCCAGCTTTCTCAAATTGAAATGGATATCGCTCTTCACAAAAAACCTTCTTCCGAAGAAGATCCCAACTCTCTTCTTCATTCAACAATCTCACGTTCACCACACCACTAGACTGTCGAACGTTGTAGTCGTCCAACTGTTGTAGCCTAGTGGTGAAGACGACGTGACTGCCATTATCGTCGTCGTGAAGGGCATTTTTCAGTTCATTTCTTTCGTATCGAATAGAAGGTTGCAAGTGATGCATCATGTATCTATCCCACACATCATCCAACACAATCAAGAATCTCTTATCCTTCAATCTTCCTTTCAACTGCCGCGTTGTATCTGCATCTCCTTCCTCGACCATTTCAGAGTTGTTGGCATCCATCTCAGCCAGAATGAGCTGCGGGATTTCTTTAAATCGGCATTCTTGGCCAACCGTCACCCACACACGGCAGTTGAAGTGTTCCACAAGTATTGGATCTTGGAAAAGTTTCCGAGCAAGTGTAGTCTTACCGACGCCAGCCATCCCAACGAGCGCAGTAACTTGAGTGTTTTTCAGCCAACTGATTCTTAGTCCGTGTTTGAGTTTATTGAACTCGTAAGATAATCCAGCCATCTCTTCATCACTACCAGTTGTTGACGACAAATCATCGTCGTCGTCTTCAGGGAAGGAATCGTACAGTTCTAGGACGTAATTCTCTCCTGTGGTTTTCAGATGAACCAGTTGTTGATGAGCTTTTGGTATAATCTGATCTCCGCAGCTTTCAGATTGTTCCACAATTTGTTTTACAAATATTTTCAGTTTAGATGCTTCATACCTAAATGTGGCATCTGCTCTGCTCCAAGGTATTAATCTTTTGGCAATTTCTTGCAAGGAATCCATTTCTTTGTTTGCAAATTCTAAGATTTCTAGAGAGGGAGCAGCAAGCGAATTCCCACTAGAATTTAGAAGATCCTCAATCTCACGCTTTAGAAAACCTACCGCTGCAAAAGCCATCTTATTGCACTCTCTCTCTCTCTGGCAAAGTAGAAAAAGTGTTTGGTAATGGAAGTTGAAGACGAAGATGAAACAGGAAGTGCGAAAATTAATTGATGTCCAGCCTTTTGCATAATATTGATTGAGAATAGAAAATGATGGGAAAAAGAATCCAAGAATGCTGTCTGCTATTATTGTATTTATTTATTATTAACCTTATACTATGCGATAACGACAACTTTTTAAGAGGAAAAATAAATAATAATTGCACATGGCAGTGGTTTGGTAACACTTCATTTTATATTTAAGTTTACAAAGAATTATCTCAAAAAAACAAAAAGTTTATAAAAAAATATCATCCGCAAGCACCAAAAAATTCAATCCCAAATAATCTCAAATTAGTTCGATTCTTTACATTTCTAAATTCTATCTAATCGTGTGTATCAAGTGCATAAATTCCATTCAAATATTAATTGTAATATGAAAACAATTATATTAATTATTCAATCACAAATAAATTAGCATGACACCCCGGTGCACGACCTCCTTAAGTCACACCTATTAAGATTTGCATATGAACCTCTCCAAATCCAAAAAAAAAAAAAAAACTGTAAACAAAAGGGGAGTAGATATTTATATGGGATTCTGTTACAAAAGTGAGTTATTAAACAAACCAAATGAAGCAAATCCCCATGAAATCAAGAATGTACAGAAGCAGTGTCAACACAGATAAACACACAACCAAATGAAATAACAGTAGATCTGCCATTGCCAAGAGTTTTCCTCTCAGCATTCTGCAAACACAAGACAAGACATGAATATAAGTAAATCCTCAAAATCAAAAGTAAATTGAAGCATATGTATGCATAAACTACCACACTCGAACATATTCAATATTTGATAAGATTTAAAGCCGAGAATGAAAACCTGCATTGTTGTCGTCTATTCATAAGAACAGTAAATTGGAACTTGAAGGCGATTATTGTCGAATTCTTTCTGTTCCATGTGAATGCCCTCTGCCGATTCCATAGCACCAGGGCTGCAGTCAACCAATTCAATCAGTTCAATGTGTCCTATGAATCCAAGATCTTGAGGGATCTCCTCCAACTCATAGCAATGCCTCAGAATTAGTCGTTCCAGGCTCGGAAATTGGGATTCTCTTGCATCCCATTTCTTGAAATTCAGGTATTCAATCAACAGAAACTTCAGACTCTTGAACTCATAGTCCGTGCACCATTCTTCGCCATCGAAAGCAAGCTCCCGCAGCTTCAAGACTTCAAGATCCGGCAGCGCTGCGATAACTTCCATATCTTCCCAAGGAAGTCCACAACCAGTCAAACTCAGCTTCCTCAATGTTGGAGGGAGCAAAATCTCAGGCTGGAATTCAACCTGCTTTTTAGGGATGGGATTCAAGACTGTGAACTTGAAAACCTCCAGATGCTGGAGCTCATCCAGATATAGCCCTACAACACACGGCTTTTCTACCCACATACCTAATTTTCTCAAATTAGGCATCCTTTTAAGAACCTCCCTGGTGCAAGAAGCAGCATTGATATTTGTAAGAGACTGAAGGTTGTCAAAGAGAGGAGGATTCTCAGGGATTTTGGGCAGATCAGTTTCTGTCATTACAAGATGCCTTAGTTGCTGCATATTCCAGAAATCATCCGGCAGAAACGACTTCCCCACGAATATGATTCGGGGCTGTCTTCGGACGATCAAGATTTTCAGATTTTGGAGCTTGGACAACGATGATGCAAGCTTCCCATTATAAGTCATAGACAGGTACCTTAAATGAATCAGCTGGCCCAATTCATGCGGGAATCGAATGAAGTAAACTGTGTAAGCATCCAACACTCTGAGCAGATCATATGTCAAGCACCTTGGCATTGGATGATGGTGATGAGAGCCAGCATAGATAAGAGTTCTTGCATCCGAAATATTTTTAGTGGAGTGATAAACATCCTTCAAGCAAATGAGTATGTTTTTATGAACAGATACACGTCTCTGGCTCTTTGCATCCTGCTCCAACACCTTGGCTTTTCCATACCTCCTCACCGAATGAAAGAACTTCTCCGCCCCAGATTCTTGCACAGCTAAATCGCGCAAACTATCATGCAGTCCACAAGTTTTGATATGCCCATTTGAACTGATCTTGCGGACAGTGATTAAATTTCTCTGAATAAGATCCAACAAGTGATCCTCCGCAACCTTTTCCAGTATCTCTTCTGGCCGGGATAGCACTAGAAATCCTTCAGCAATCCATAGCTTGGATAGCTTAGAGAGAGGGATATCACTGTCTTCAGGAAATGCTCCCAGATAAAGGAAGCATCCCTTAAGTTTACCAGGCAAATGGTTATAACTCAAAGACAAGATATCCAAGTAGGCATCTTCGCCTTTGGCGGCTGCAGCGTTGGTATCTTCTTCAATTGTTTTCCAGTATTCTTCAGTTTGTCTCTCTTGAGAGAGAAGACCTCCAATCACAGTGAGAGAGAGAGGGAGACCGTCACAATTCTTGGCAATCTCCCTCCCGATTCTCTCCAAGTGAGGAGGGCACTGCATCCCTATGAATGCCTTGTCACAGAGAAGAATCCAACTGTTCTCCTCATCTAGAGGCTGCATCTCATGATGAAATCCAGAATTTACACTCTTGGCAATGTTCAAGAGTCTTGTAGTGAGAATAATCCGACTTCCGTTTTTGTTATCCGGTAAAAAATTCCTCACTTTATCCCAAACACCTTGCTCCCACATATCATCAATCACCACGAGATACTTGTTATTGTACAAGCTTTGATGCATAAGAACCTTCAGCTGTTCATCACTACCTTCATACACTCTCTCCCCAGCTTTCTGGCCTCTACTCTCCATCGAATTCAGCAATCTAGCCAAAATATCTCCGACGTGATAATCCTGAGACACGGTAACCCAAGAACGAAACGCAAATATACTCTTAATTTTTGGGTCTTCGTATATGCTTCTAGCAAGAGTGGTTTTACCGATTCCGGCCATTCCGCTAATCGGGAGGACTTGGAGTTTATCATCTTCATTGAGGAGCTGGTCAGTGAGCTGCTGCTTGTCTTTCTCCTGCCCCACGATCCGAGTAGTACGGCTGACGATGCCGGATCTGGGCGGTGGAGGGATGTCGCCGTCCTGCCATTTTTCTCTCTCTTTCTTGATGGAAGCTGCGAGAGTCGCCGCCTGCGCTGCGATTGGGTCAATTGTCGTTGTAATTTCCTGCAGCGGGAGTGAGGAGGATTTGCCGGAGATGAAGGATTCGATGGCGTCCTGAGCTTGGTAGATTGCGTCTCGGATTTGGTTTTCGAGGGTACTCGCGAGTTGTCTGTCGTTTTTGGGGGCAGGGAAGATTATTTGGACGGAGGATTGTAAGGTAGAGATGTTGTGGTGGAAGGATTGGAGGTCAAAGTCTGGGGGGAGCTGATCGGATCTCGAGAGCTGCTCGAGAAGCTGGCCAAATGAAACTACAGCAGAATAAGCAGCCATCTCTTATCAGAAAGTGTAGAGTGAGAAAGTGTTCTCTTTGCCGGAGGCCGACGCTCGCCGCGTCAAATAGGTTATCACTTATCAGTCGTGATAGATCGACCCGTTTTGAGTGTAACGACTCCGACGAAATATATTGGTATGGGCCGGGTCATCCAACAATATTTCCGCCAATTGTCATTTTTTTTTAAAACTGATTGCTTTCTATCTTGAGTCTTGACTAACCTAGGACAATTTTGTAGCATACTTAAAAGTCGACTATATTATTCTCAAAAAAAAAAAAAAAAAGTCGACTATAAATAAAAGAAATCCTGCTTCAATATAATATGTGTGGCCACTTTACAATAATATCTACCACTATTGGAGACACGGTCTATCAGCAGAAAACGACAAATTTTGTCAAATAATAATAATAATAATAATTTATTAAAGCAAAAAGATTCTGCACGCAACAACTTTTTTCCCCTATCTTCAGTCTTCCTCATGGTTGCAAAAGTTTAAAATAAGAAGAAAATTATGTAAATTCTGAATTTTAAGAAATTATAATAAATTAGAGAAAGTTATTCAAGATTTTCATATGATGAAATTTTATCTTAATGTTTATTTTTATTGATTATAAATAATTTAAACCCTTAATCACTAAATATATTTTTACCTAATAAAAGTAAAATGTCATTATATTAAAAAGTTTGTATAAATTTCCTAATTTGACAAATATTAGGTTATAATTCCCCTAGAGGAATGTTGGGTAAAACTTATTAGTTATTATGGATGGATATATTAGGATAAAATCATGGTTTTCTCTTAATAAAATTATGTGAAGTAGTGCTTGAAGGTCGTATAATAAAATTTTAAGATTTCTTTTGTTAGAAAGTAAACTACATTTATTTTAAAGAAATCCCCACCAGTCTCGCAATAGTATAAAACTCGAAGGTCATATTTATTTCTGCCTGCGGTTTCCAAATCCGCCGACAACTTTTGACTATAAATGTATGATATCACTTCATCTTAGTAAAAATATAATTGAGCGAATACTATTTCAAATAAGCCTTTTTTATTAATTAATAAATTTGTATGAGACACATGATATGGACTAACAAATTTAACTATATTAAATAGATTCGTACATTCAATTTGAACGCTTTTTAGTTTTATATGTATCACTTCTATAGTTTTATGTTAACTTCATACACGAATGAGAGGTTACGGACTACACCAGCACTAAATAATCCACCTGCATTAATTATCATACACGAAAACGTTTGATTAGAGAGAAGCAAAAATAAGTGTATGCCTAACTTCATAATATGTGTATATACTCATTAATTCACATATATACGTTCATTATTTTGTTTTGTTTTTTCTTGATATTTAATATGGGCAACTATTTATTAAAAGAATACATGAATGTAATTATTTGATTGATGTTATGTATTAATGACTAGTTTTCGCTCCGTACATTAATTAAATTTTGGAATGTATTTCTAAAGCGAATAGTGATTACCAAGCCCAAACTCAACTTGCTCTGCTTAAGAGAAATTCTCTCTCTCTCTAGAGTCTAGAGAGAGATTAGATGGCGGAAGCTGCAGTTTCATTCCTGCTGGAAGAGCTGAAAGAGGTGCTGAAATGGTACAAGGATCTGCTCTCCGGCTCGGAAAACGAGTTCCAGCAGCTAAACGACGATCTAAACTTCCTCAAGGCGTTCCTCAGAGAAGCCGCCAACAAATCGAGCAAGGATGAAGTGTACAAGGAGATGGAGAGGCAGATAAGAGAGGTCGTGTACGTCGTCGAAGACACCATCGACACTTGCTTGACCAAGGCGGCGGCGGCCAAGGAGAAGAACCCCGTGCGCCGTCGCTTGACCTCGACCTCCACTCGAATTCGCCTGGCCGATGAGGTTAAGTCCCTCAGAGAAGATAAGGTGAAACCGGTGCTCAAGAAGGTGCAGGATGACTTTGCTGCTCTTTCCGCCATCGGCGCCACCCCGACCGCCGATCAACCGCCGACGAGACCTAAAAAGGTAAATTTTCTATACATTCTGTTTCTGTTTTAGTTTGATGCAATATTCGGTGGATTGCGACAGATCTGATCGTCTCTGATTTTAGTGAAGCTTGTATCTTGTTTCTATGGCGCTACTCCAGTTTGTGGTATGATTTGTTGGATGATGTTGCTTGAGTTATCTTTCCCAGATTTTATTGCTGCAAATACTTTTTTGACAGCTTTTCCTTCACTTTTTTTTCCTGGGTGATTTTTTATGCACTAAACGACTAGCACAACTATTTAATATGAGGAAAATTAGCACTGACAAAGAATAAGTATTTGTTTTGGTCGATAATTTTAATGAAACGGATGGAATTGTTTGATGGAGGCATTCACGTATGAATTTATTTTTAGGAGAATGTTGAAGTTGTTACACGTTACATCATGTTGTAAATTTAGTTTAGTGTTTTTTTTTTTTTTTTGGTGAGAGAATTGTTTTTCAAATTTATGTAACAACCATCAATTGACTTTTCTAACTAGAACAATGGTAATTAATGAAATTTACTTAAAAGGATTGACTGCATAAGCGAAATATTGGGTGATGAAATTATTTATTTTCTTGATGTTGTATATCTTCATGGCAGAGGAGCATCTTATCTTGATGATACTTTGTCATGGAAATTTATTGTTGCAATTGCGCGTGGCTTATTTTCTATATTAAATCCTTATTTGATGCAGTTATTATCTTGCCTTTTACACAGGATCAGACAATCAGGCGAGACAAAATTGTGGGTTTTGAAGATGAGGAAGAAAAATTAATGGGCTATCTCAATGAAGAAACGAAGGAACTTGATGTTATCTCCATCATCGGTATGCCTGGCTTGGGGAAGACAACACTAGCATGTAAGATTTTTGAGAACGAAAAAATCTGTTTCCAGTTCCCAATCCGCATTTGGGTTTATGTTTCTCAGAGATTCAACAGTCGAGATGTGTTCCTAAACATTTTAAGAAGATTCACCAGCAATGACATGTCTGGCCTAAGTGATGATGAGTTAGCCCAGTCAGTTCGTGCATGCTTGGCCAAAGAAAAATTCCTGTTGGTAATGGATGATGTGTGGAGTAAAGAGGATTGGACAATCATACAAAATGTCCTGCCTAAGAGTAATGGGTCAAGTAAAGTCATGATCACCAGTCGTCACGTGAGTGTTGGTACACATGCTAATGTTGGCAGGGATCCCCACATGCTGCGGTTCTTCAGGCCGGATGAAAGTTGGAAACTACTCCAGTTAGAGGTATTTGATAGTGTCGAAGCTTGCCCTCGAGAATTGGTAGGCATTGGAATACAAATAGCCAACCAGTGTGATGGAGTGCCTTTGACGGTTGTGGTGGTTGGCGGTATTCTTGTGGATCTGTTCATGAAAACACGGGTACCCTCCCTTCTTAGAAAGGATTGGGAAAATGTGTGTGAAAATGTGAATGAATTTATTAAGAATGATCCAGAGAAACGCATAACAGAGGTTGTAAAGTTGAGTTACAACAGATTGCCTGAGCACTTGAGAGAGTGCTTTCTGTATATGGCGGTGTTTCCTGAAGAACACGTGATCCCAGCTTGGATGCTGACGCGTTTGTGGATTGCAGAAGGATTTGTAAGGCCTAGAGGAAAAAGCTTGGAGGAAGCTGCTGAAGAAAACTTGGGCGATCTTGTCAGCAGGAACTTGCTGATGCTGGATGCAATAAATCCCATGGGAGAAATAAAAACATGTCGTGTTCATGATATGATACGTGGATTTTGCAGAGAGATAGCTTTGGAACAGAATTTATTCCAGGAGATCAAGAAAAATAAGCAAGGAGTACTTGATCCTCCAGTTTCCGAGGTGCCCAAATTCCATCGCCTCTGTTTCCATTCCGATCTCACTAAATTCTTCTCAGGAAAGCCAAATGGCCCGGGCATTCGTTCCTTCTTATGTTTCTATAAGGAGCCTGTCAACTTGGATCCTAAATATATATCAACAATCCCGGATGCCTTCCTTAAGCTAAGAGTTTTGGAATCCATAACAATCAGATTCCATCAGTTTCCTGCCAAGGTGACCAAACTGATTCATTTGAGGTACGTGACCCTGAATATTGATGCTCTCTCTCTTCTTCCGGAGCCCCTCTCCCAGCTTTGGAATCTGCAGACTCTAATCGTCGAGACAAAATCACGTACCATCACAATGAAGGCAAATATATGGAAAATGTATCGGCTGAGGCATCTCAAGATGAAAGCAGCCATAGTCTTGGATGATAAATGGGATGGTGAAGGTGGCGAAAACCTTCAAACACTGAGCAGATTGGCACCCGAGTCTTGCACACCAAAAGTATGTGAAAGGGCATGCAACCTTAGGGAAATGGGAATTCGGGGGAACCTAGCCACTCTTTTCCGCACCATGTCCATGGAAAACATGGACCGTCTTGAAAGGTTGAAGCTGATGAATGATCACGCTGCATCCGAACATCGACTTACTGGCCTTCCCCAACACAAATGTTTCCCTCCGAAACTCCAGAGGTTGACACTATCAAACACATTCCTCGAATGGCAGCATGTCTCTATATTGGCTAATATAAAAACCTTGGAGGTTCTCAAGTTGAAAAACAACGCATTTTGTGGAACCTCATGGAATGCTGCTAATTATGTTTTTCAAAGTCTCCAAGTTTTGGTCATCGTAGAAGCGGATTTAATTGTTTGGGAGGTTTCTGCAGCTACTTTTCCTATGCTCAGGTGTGTTGTGCTAAATAATTGCCACAGACTTGAAAATATTCCAGGTGAGGTGGGCAGCAACTTGGAGACGCTTGACATCGAGCGCCTTCGCAAATCAGCAGTGGATTCTGCCAACAAGATTGCGGAAGATAGAAGGGCGGCACAGGAGCTGCATAAATCCAGATGGGAGGTTCGGTTCAAGCTCCACATCGGCCCCGGATGTGAGAAGTAACCTGATTTTCCAACAAGTCTCTTATCAGGTATGTACCCTGCAGTTTTTATTTTGTTCACGTAGTCTAGATTTAGAATGGATCAATGTAACATGTGAGTTTTCAATCACGAGGTTGCTACTTCACGAACTAATTAAGCAAACCTTCATTCTCTGCAGGTGGGCATTGCTCTGCAGATATGACTGATGTCTCCGGTCTGCTCTTCAAATAATTACTGCGGACACTTCTTCAATGAAGAATTTTCATAATTATTTGATGTACTATTCTCACGACTTGACTCTTTTAATTTTGTGCGATTGGGAAGTCTAGTTTGAAACTTAAAATGAGTTGTGTACTTGTATTTGTTTTTCTCATATTCCAATAAATTCAAAGAACTTTGGTTGCAAGTTATGTTTCCTCAAACGCTACTTCTGTGTTTGTAAGAAGGCTACCTTTTCTTATGACATGTAAAGTTGCATAAATACTCAATAGAGTCAGTTTAGATTTTGAAGCCATGTGAAGCTTCCACACCCAATCCTCCATTTCACCAAATCAGTATCCTGAATCACTAGTGAAATGAATCTCTTCTCCTCCACTACCACGCGGGGCCTTGAAAAGCATAGCTTCGCAAATTGAGCACATGAAGATTATTAATAGGCAACCAACCAAGTTAGCTCATTTCTAGCCCAATCCACTTAAGCTCAGCTTCTCCAGACGTGATGGGAGAATTGGGAGCGGAGTAATGTATGTAATCCAACCATCTCTTCATTACAACCAATTCTAGACGACAAATCATCGTCATCTTCTTCAGCCAAGGACGTAATTCTCCCCTGTACTTTTCGGCTGAACCAGTTCTTGACGGACTTTGGTTATAATCTGATCTCCGCAGATTCCAGATTGTTCCACAACCTGTTTTACCATATTTTTCAGTTAAGATCATACTTCATAGCTAGATGTAGCATCTGTTCTTCTCCAAGTTATTAATCTTTCTTGCAGGGAATCCATTTCTTTGTTTGCGAATTCCAGAACTTCCAGAGAGGGAGCAGCAGAATTCCCACTAGAATTTGAAAGATCCTCAATCTCACGCTTTGGAAAACTAGCAGCTGCTAGAAAAAGTGTTTGCTAATGAAACATGAAGTGCGGTGAACTATATGAAAATTAATTGATGTCCAGCTTTTTGCATAATATTGATTGATAATTGAAAGTGTCCTTCTAAATATAGTCACTTGCTAAATATAGTGTATTTTAAAAATAAAATTTTTAATTATTATCTTTGTTAAATAAAAATCAAAATTCTCAAAAGCATCTCTATTCCTTGAAATTAATGAAGTCGTCTTTTTACAGAATAACATGTGAAAGAGGATCCAATAACTTATATGTGTGCAGTTTTTTTGTGTTTGGCCGGGTGAAAATTTATAAGCTATACTTATTTTAGATTACATTTCCAGACCTTATATATGTTTTAAATTCCCAAAGAGTTAAAATAACATTTTTGTATTCCATGCTTGAGACTTTTGGATTGTATTACTATATTCCCCTCCTCTCTCGAATTTGGATTGGATGGGAATGACTCAGTTTAGGGGTGCCTAATTATTTAGGCGATTTTATCCATTAACTCAATTTCAAATTCATTTAATATATTCTAATTGAGATTAATAAATTTTATTTGGGATGGGTGAACCCATTTGAGTATGGATAAAATTCGCTAAATCGTGCGACTAACGTAAGTTTTTGCCGGATTGGATTTATTGGATCGCCGTATTAGACCTGATCATTTAAGAAGCCAAGCCATGAAAATTGTTTTTTCAAATCAAACAAAGTCGTGCCTCTTTTTTACATAAAATTATATAATCAAGAGCCAGAGCCCTCTTCTCTATCCCTAGCTCTCTCTTCCAATTTCTTAGAAACTGCCGGGGAAAAGTTGCACAAGTCACATACCTTATTTTCCAGCACATCGTCCATGTTGTATTTGCGTTTCAAGACTTCTTTCTTCTGGATCAGCTTCTTCAAAATCATCTGAATTTGCATCATAGCTGCGTTTATAGAAACATTCATTGGCATTCTGATTTATGTAGATTGCGGTTTTAATTTTCAGATAAATAACCATAAATCTATCTATTCATATTTATTTTTGGGATTTTGATTTTATTTCAGGAGAGATTTTGGATTACATTTTTTTAATTTAATTTTTATTTTTGATTAAAATTTTAAATCAAGAATTATAGGGTAAAATTGTAATGGTATATTATAATTTAACTTTTTTAATTTTTAAATAAGATATATTTAAAATCACCCAAATTCAAATTGATTGGAAAAAGAATCCAAGACCCAGCTGTCGGTTATTATCGTATTTTTATTATTAACCATGTACTATGTTATAATGACGGATCTCTTGTTATTTTTTTAGGAAATACGTATATTAATTGCACATGGCTGTGGGCTGTGGTCTAGTAATCACTTGATTAGAAATAAGACTTGAATATTTAAATTTATAAGAAATTATTATCCGCATGCACCGCTCTAATCAATCCCACATAATCGCAAATATATTTTAATCCTTTAGATTTATTAATTTTACATCTAATTGTGTGCATTGCAGCATAAACTTCGCTACATATTCAAATATTAATTCTAATAATAAAAACAATTACTCCCTCCGTCCCACATTAATAGTCTCATTTGCTTTTGGCACAATAACCAAGGCATGTGAGTGTAGAATGAGTTGAGTGAAATTAATATTTTATTGTTGAGTGTGAAAAAGTTATCCTTTTTAGAAATGAGACTATTAAAGTGGGACGCACGAAAATGAGAAATGAGACTATTAAAGTGGGACGGAGGGAGTATTAATTATCGATCGCTAGTAAATTAGCTTAAAATCCCATAACATATTTGAATAAACCCTCACAAGTCACAACTATTACCACTTCAGATTTTTGTATAATAAACCCCTAAAAAGGGGTGGGGGGGGTGTTTAAAACAAAATAAACAAAAGGGGAGTGGATTCGTATGAGATTCTCTGTTACAAACCAAAATGTAGCAAACAACCCAAATTAAAATAAATCGGCATGAAATGAAATCAAGAATGTAAAGCAGTAGTTTCAACACAGATAAAACACAACTAAAAGAAAGAACAGTAGATCTACCAACACTCCACCATCTATCCTCTCAGCATTCTGGCATGACTATAAGTAGATCCCCAAATCAAAGTAAACTCAAAACATACCTATTAACGTTTTTGAATAAACCCTCACAAGTCACACCTATTAAGATTTTTCTATAAACCCATAAAAAAAAGAAAAAAAGAAAAGGAGAGATTAGATTATAAACAGAAGGGGAGTGTATTCATATGGGATTCTCTGTTACAAACAAAAGTGAGACATCAAAATTTAGTAAAAAAAAAAAAAAAAAATTGAGGTCAATCACCGTGAAACCAAGAATGTACAGTAGCAGTGTCAACACAGATAAACACAAAACCAAATGAACAACAGTGGATCTGCAAATACTCCCCAATTAGTGAGGGGTTTTGAGTTGTGACTCGTGATTGATCGAACCGTTTTGAGTCCAGTGACTCGGAGGAAATAATAAAGGGATATGGTTCGGATTAGGGGTGAGCAAAACCGAACCGAAAATCGAACCAAACCATAAACCGGCGGTTTCGGTTCGGTTTGGTTCGGTTCGGTTTATATATTAATTTCGGTTCGGTTCGGTCTGGATTTTTTGAAACCGCCAAAATTCGGTTCGGTTCGGTTTTAACCAAAATATGGCGGTTTGGTTCGGTTTGGGCGGTTCAGTTCGGTTTCGGTTCGGTTCGAGCGGTTTGGATATGAATTTATAGATTTGAACTTAGATTTGAATTATTATTTATGAACTTGTTTATTTGAATTTATGAGTTAGACTTGTTTGTTGAACTTGTGGGATTATATTTGGTGTATTTGGATTTTTAATGAATGTTGGAACATGAAAATGTATGTTTTAATTCAAGCATTTTGAAAAATAGGTGAAAAAAGTTCGGTTTAAACCGAAACCGTGCGGTTCGGTTCGGTGCAAACCTCCAAACCAAACCGAAACCGCCCATTCGGTTCGGTGCGGTTTCGGTGCGGTTTACATACTCCTAGCGGTGCGGTTCGGTTTGGTTTTTTAGGATTTGTGGTTTGGCGGTTTGGGCGGTTCGGTTCGATTTTCAGACCGAACCGACCGTTGCTCACCCCTAGTTCGGATTAGCCAATTATAACAGGAAAATACTAGGTCTTCAATTATTTTGGTCAATTAAATTTTTCTGACTTTTAAAATTAATTCATTTATAAACTTTTATTTTTGAATTTTGCTGTTATACCCATATTAAAAAGAGTAAATATATGAAATATTCAAAAATGTATGCATTCATAATTTCTCAAAACTAAAAAAATTCAAAAGAAATATTATAAATATAATAATCAAACTAATCGAAAGCAAAGTAAATAGAAATAAGAATTGATTTTTTCAAAATAATCTGAAGATAAATATAAATAAAAATTTGATTAAAAATGTTGACATTTAAATAAAAGCGACATTTACTTTAATTAAACTGAAACTTACAAATTTTGACATTTATGTTGTCATGATCAAAACAAGCTCGATGAAAATTACCCAATTCAATTGAAAACAACACAAGACACGAAACAATTTACACAGTTCAACATTTGCGAGTTCACGGTGGGTGACGGGAATTTTATTGATGAAAAATCGGATTATAAAGAAGAACAAAACTCAATAAGAAATTCGTGTCTCTCGCTTCAGTTTCTGGTTAAGTTATAGCCGATTGGAAATATCACAAACTGAAAACTTATATTCCAACCAATCAGAATGCTACACGTGTACTGAACTCCAAGTCTCAAACAAGCTAAAAATAGCAACTCTAAATGCACGCACGACTTTTCGCTGCAGACTTCTACGCAAAATATAACACCAAGTCTGATTATGGAATATGGATTGGAGACAACCAACTCCATATATGTTAACTAAATAAGTTAGATTTAAATTTGACATTTATGTTAATCAATGAATTTGACATTTATTTTAATTAAAACATACAATTTTAAATTCAATTAAAATTTGGCATTTCCAATTAAATAAAACTTAAAAATTTTTACTTTTACGTTAAATATAAAAAATTGACAATAATTTTTCCTAACGTAAATTTTAATATTTTTATTCAAACTATTTTTTTAACTTTTATTTTTTATTTCAGATTTATTAAAAAAAAATATGCCTACCTCTATTTACTTTGGTTTCGATTTATTTTGACTATTTTTTTTATATTAATTTTTTTTTAGTTTTGAGGAATTATAAATAAAAACTCCTTCAATAAGGGTATGTTAATAAATTTAAAAGTAATAGTGTTTAGTTAAATTAATTTTAAAATTTAATTTATTTAATTAATTTAAAAAATCATGAAATGTTTAATATATTCATATCATAATAGTCGAGGACTTATCTAAATCCAAATAATAAATATATAGATATGGCCGGGTCATCAACGCCAGTTGTAATTTTTTAGTTGTTTGTTTTCTATCTTGACTAACCTAACGCATTACTGTAGGCTGTAGCATACGTAAATTCGATAATAAATAAATAAAAGAAATACTGCTTCAATATCTGTGGCCACTCTGGAGACACGGTGTATAATAAAAACTTAAAACTTTCTTTTAATTAGAAAGTAAACTACATTTATTTTATGAAATCCCCACTAGTCTCACAATTGTAGAAAACTTAAAAAGTCGTAGTTTCTAATTTCAAAAAAAAAGTCGTAGTTTCTGCCTTCAGATTCGGAATCCGCCGACAACTTTTGACAATAATAGTATAATTGTATGATATCAGTTCATCTTATTAAAATACAATTGAGCGGCAACTATTTTAAATATTACCAAATATGTTTTTGAATAATTTTATACTACAAGACACATGATTAAGACTATTTAACGAATTTAATTATATTAAATAGATTTATACATTCTATTTGAATACTTCTTAGTTTTATAAAATGATCATGTATCACTTTAATTTTTATTTATATCATTTTATGGTAATTTAAGTTTTTTTTTTTACGAAAATATAAAAAAAATTATTATTCAAGATGGTATATATATATATACCAATAGTGTATGTTGAGGTTCAATTTATCTAGGGGCCGATCTACATTTTATTTTGAGTATATTTGTACTCCTAATTTTTTTCCAGTTTCATTAAACATATATATTTTTAATTTATTTTATTTATATATTGTACTTTGATTTTAAAATTTTGAATTTACCATGACAACGAACATATTTGTTTGGTGGATCTTTCCATCCCGGTGGAGGTTATCCTTCGGTGGTGGAGATTTGATGACAATGACGTGGACGCAGATATTTATGAGGTTCAGTATCGATAGGGAGATTTACAAGTTTTGCATTTTTTAGAGAACTCATATTTCCCATTGTTTAGCTATTGTGCCATCTAGCTTTTCCGGTTGTTCTTCCTGTGTGTGTGCGTTTTTTTTTTTTGGTGTGTTCATCCTCTCTTTGTGAAGATGTTGAAGGATTTTTATATACCTTTTACTTAGTCTAATCTTCATTTTTATCATCATTGATGGTGTTGTCTTTAAAAGAAGACATCTTACTAAAAATGCAACACATGTGTCTTTTGTCAATCGGTGACGGTGAGTAACAGTTCCTGTGCACGCCACAACCGCAATACCAGAATAAAGCAGGCTATCAAATAAGACTCTGTTCCGAGTAGGTCCCATAACATTTAGTCCCAAGCAATGATGAAGATGACTTCGTACCTAAGTATTGTCGGATGAGTCTCATGAGGCTGTTAGCTCCTTAAAGCGGGTTGTTCGGCTTATTTCTAAAGTGGGCTATTTTGCTTCTTTGACTCAGATTGCCACACGAATGCCACATGACACTTAACTGCTGAGTCAATGATATGAGATAAAATTCCCTAACAGAAATAAAGTATGAGATATAATTCCCCATCAGTAAAAGATTGAGATAAAATTTCCTAATCTGTTAAAGAGTGAGATATATTTCTCTATTTTTCCCTAATAAAATTTGGAGTGAAATCTTAAACAGTCATTTTCATTATTTAACAACCCTAAATAGTCACTATTAAGTATTCATTCAAGAAATAGCCATTTTTGCCAAATTACCCTCACTTTTCAATTTTGCATTCCACTAAGTAAAATCACAAACATGGCGTAAATTATTTTTCTTAACTTAATTTTTTAAATTTCATTAATTAACACATTGTAGCAATTTAATTCAGTTTTTTATTAATATAATTTCAGTATTTTAGTTACAAATTAATTTCACTTAGTTGCAAACCATTTTTCTTAATTTCAGTTGCACGGGTGAAAAAATGGTAAACGATTGCATAATTATTTTTAATTTTTTTATTTTATTGATTTCATTAAAATTTGTGATTAAATAAATAAATTAATTTCCTTTAAAATGAAGTTGCAAAATCACTCTTCAAAATTAGAAGAGATTTATTTAATCTCTCCATTCAAATTGCAAAGACCATTCTTTTAATTTTTACTCTATTATTTAAAAATATATATATTTAAATTTGGATTGAGTACTAAAATTAATTTAGGTAAATATATTTTTTAGTAATAATTTGAGTAATAACAATTAAATAATTATATAATGATTGTCAAATTAAAAACATGCAAAAAATAACATAATGGTATGGACATTTATGGAAGTTTACATGAATATGGCCATTTTATCTTCATGCATGTGTATATAATACTGGTTATTTAAAATTTTTTGATAAGAAAATTGACTATTTTCATATATTTGCACTAAAATTTGGGTATCAATAGTTTCTGACCAATGAGGAAAAATTTCCTTCCAAATGATAACATCCGAGTAAGTTACTCCATACTACCTAACTTATGAGCAACCATATTTGTTTCACGAAACATATGGAAGATTCCTGTTAATTAAATATCAATCTTGCAGCTCAGTAAATGCTGCAGCCATTTCTTATGGAGTCACTATTTGCTTCGTTAAGTTCCCGAACCATATTCACAAAATCAGAGAAAGTTTGAATAGAACTTGCATTTTTTTAAGAGAAAACTGGGTTTTTTATCCCAAGTAATTAAGTTTATTGGAATTTTATTCCAACTTTTTATTGTTAGGAAATTTTATCCCATATTTTAATTTTGTATAGAAATTTCATCCTACTTAACTAACACCGTTACATTTGTGCTGACTCACACGTTATCTTCCATGTGGATGCTGACGTGCCATCCATGTGTTTTTTTTTAAAAAAAATTCAGACTAAACATACAATTAAAATAAAACCCCAAATATTCCTAAATCTCAAAATCCCTAAATTATTTTCTTTGCCCCTGAAACACGTCTCCTCCTCAAACAACGAATCGGGGACATTGATAGAATATATTCCAAAATATATTTTAGATATGTTCCCTAGATTCATATATCTTGTATCTAGGGTTTTCTAGTTTACGTATATCTTTTTGTACTCTATATATATTCATCAATAAAATATTTTATTTCTTGCGGAAAACCCTATCATGGTATCAGCCTACTAACGATCCCTCCCACCCCTCCTCTCTAATCGGCCCTCCTCTCTTCTCCCTTGCGTCGTCTATCATGGCCGCACCTCTCCCTCTTTCAACCCTCATTCACATGGTGACGATTAAATTATCGTCATCCAATTTTCTTCTGTGGAGATCGCAACTCGTACCCCTGCTCACGTGTCAGGGCTTACTCAAGTACGTCGATGGCTCTTCATCACCGCCGCCAGCCACTATTACTTCGCCAACCCGGACACTCACTACGAATCCGGCATATTCGGAATGGCAAACTCAAGACCAACGTCTCCTTTGCCTCCTGCTTTCTACGTTATCCGAGGAGGCGATGGCCGAAGTTCTCGGCTGCTCGACATCTCGCGCCGTATGGTTGGCGCTCGACTCAGCGTTCAGCAACAAGTCCAAAACTCGTGAACTTCGACTTAAGGATGAACTGCAACTTATCAAAAGAGGCTCCCGTTCAGTTACAGAATACGGACGTGAATTCAAAGCTTTATGCGATCAGTTAGCCGCCATCGGACGTCCGGTTGATGATTCGGACAAAGCACACTGGTTTCTCAAAGGCCTTGGACCGTCGTTCGCCTCGTTTTCCACTGCTCAGATGGCTCTCACCGCGCTCCCATCCTTTCGCGACTTGCTATCCAAGGCAGAAAATTTTGCTTTATTTCAGGAATCGATGGAGAACAACCCTACCTCTCATGTTGCATTCTATGGAAATTCCCAGCCTTCTGCGTCGCCTACGCCGTCTCGCAACAACTCCTCTAACCAGAAAAGCAACAACAACAATCAGCGTGGTCGGGGCAAAAACAAGAACAACCAACGTCGAACTCCGTGCTGCCAAATTTTTCGCCTCGACGGTCATTATGCGAGCGACTGCCCGGATCGCTATTCACGATCCACATCGGCGAATCTTGCCGAGGCCTTCAACGCCAATTGCTCTCTTTCGCCTGCCTTTTCCTCTGATTGGTTCCTGGACACAGGTGCATCTGCCCACATGACTCCCAATGACTCGATCCTAGACACATCTCAACCTTATTCGGGATCGGATCGTGTTGTTGTTGGTAACGGTGCACATCTTACTATCTCCCGTGTTGGTCGTTCTCATATTAATAATTCTCTCTCTTTATTGGACGTTTTGGTTGTTCCGTCCCTCACGAAGAACTTACTATCTGTTAGCAAGCTAACCAATGATTATCCTGTTGATATCTCATTTTCTGATCGCTGCTTTACTGTCCAGAATCGTCACAACAAGGCCGTACTCGCCAGCGGTTGACGTAGTGCCGGGTTATACATTCTTGAGCATGTGCAGCCGGCTTTCCTCTCGCAGCTTCGGTCAAACAATTTACGTGCATCGTTTGAACTTTGGCATAGTAGATTAGGTCATGTTTCTTTTGATTCTATTACATTGCTTAGTAAGCAAGGTCACATCTTAGTTACATCTTGTTTACCTAGGCCTGGCATTTGTTCATTTTGTCAATCTGCAAAGAGTTCTCGCTTACCATTTGTTTTAAATGAAAAGCGTTCAATTTCTGTTTTGGATTTAATACACTGTGATCTATGGGGTCCTGCCCCCGTTATGTCTACTGGTTCCTTTCTCTACTATGCTATTTTTGTTGATGATTTTAGCCGCTTCACATGGTTTTACCCACTGGCTCGGAAATCGGATTTCTTCTCTGTTTTGAAGACGTTCACTGCCTTTGTAGAGAACCAATTCTCTTCCTCTATTAAAGTTTTTCAAAGTGACTGTGGCTCCGAGTTCACTAACACATCCGTCCAGAGTTTTTTCACAGAAAAGGGTATTCTTCATCGGCGCTCTTGCCCTTACACGCCATCTCAAAATGGCAGGGCAGAACGCAAACATCGCCATATTACGGAAACAGGCTTAACTTTATTGTTCCAGTCACGCCTTCCCCTGACGATGTGGGTCGATGCGTTTTCTACAGCCACTTATATAATCAATCGCATGCCATCATCCATTCTCGATGGTCTCTCGCCGTTTCAGAGTCTATTTGGTTCTGCTCCGAATTTTGCTCACTTTCATCCGATGGGATGTAGGGGTTTTCCTTGTCTTCGGGATTATGCAGCAACTAAATTTTCTCCGCGCAGCATTCCATGTATTTTTATTGGATTTTCTTCACAGCACAAGGGCTTTCGCTGTCTTGATTCGTCTACTTCTCGAGTTTATGTTACCAGGCATGCTCGATTTGATGAACTTTTATTTCCTATGGCTGGTCCCCACCATGGTTCGTCTCCATCAACATTAGACGTCTCCACCTTTCTTGAACCTCGCCCTCGCCCGATGCCTCCTGCAGCTTCAACATTGCCGGCACCTGAAGTTCCATTATTGCCGGCCTCTTTGTCACCTCATCGACCTTGCACTCTGTGTCCTGCTACTACGATCGACGAACCACCTGCTCCAGCTGCTGCACCCCCAATCCCAGCCGCAAATGAACAGCCAGCCCTGCCACCGGATCCTCCAAGTCATCCGATGGTTACTCGCGCTCGTGCAGGGATATTCAAGCCACAACATCTCACCTACTATGCTTCCACGGCTCTACACCACGCTCTTCTGGCTACGTCGGAACCCAAGGGTTTCAAATCAGCATCTAAGAGCCCTCATTGGCTCACTGCAATGTCTGAAGAAATGGCAGCTTTACACAACAATCAGACATGGGACTTGGTACCAGCACCACCCAATTGCAACATCGTCGGCTCTAAATGGGTGTTTCGAACGAAGTATCGCTCTGATGGTAGTATCAACCGTCACAAGGCTCGGCTAGTCGCTCAAGGGTTCTCTCAAATCCCTGGCCTTGACTTCTCACATACCTTCAGCCCAGTTGTCAAGGCTTCTACAATCCGGATTATGATTTCTCTCGCCGTTATTCACAAATGGTCGCTTCATCAGCTTGATGTCAAGAATGCGTTTCTCAACGGTCTTCTCACCTCGCCTGTTTATATGCATCAACCTCCGGGCTTTGTTGATCCTCGATATCCAAACCATGTTTGTTGCTTGAAGAAAGCTCTGTACGGTCTCAAGCAAGCACCACGGGCTTGGTTTCAACGTCTCAGCTCATTCCTATTGTCGACAGGATTCACGTGCAGCAAGTCTGATACATCTCTATTTATCTACTTACATGGAACAGTTCGGCTCTATCTCCTTGTTTATGTCGACGACATAATTCTTACGGGCAGCAGCTCCACTTACATTTTGAAATTCATTGCTCGACTTCACGCTGAATTTGCAATCAAGGACATCGGCCAACTGAGTTACTTTCTCGGTTTAGAGGTCACTCATTCGAAAGACGGTCTTCTCTTATCTCAGGCCAAATATGCACGTGATATACTCGCCCGCACTGATCTCCTGGACGCAAAGCCGGTCGGCACTCCATTACCGCATGGACTCACTTTATCTCAAACCGGTGATCCGTTTGATGACGTCACTCTCTATCGCTCCATCGTCGGTGCTTTGCAATATCTGACAATCACTTGACCGGATATATCTTTCGCGGTTAATTTGGCTAGTCAATTTCTCAAAGCGCCCACGCTAGAGCACTTTCAATCGGTCAAGCGAATTCTCCGTTACATCAAGGGAACTCTCTCGCATGGACTTCTTTTCTCGCATGGATCTTCTTGCGACTTGATTGCTTACTCTGACGCCGATTGGGCGCGTTGTGTCGACACCATGCGATCCACATACGGTTATGCTATCTATTTGGCCGGGAACTTGGTATCCTGGAGTGCGAAGAAACAACCGACCGTTGCTCGATCTAGCTGCGAATCCGAGTACCGCGCAATGGCAAATACATCCTCTGAAGTAGTCTGGATTTCTTCACTCCTTCGTGAGCTGAAAATCCCGCTCACTCGGCCGCCGACCTTATTCTGCGATAACAAAAGTTCGATCTTCCTAACTCAGAATCCAGTGGCTCATAAGCGCGCCAAACACATTGATATAGACTATCATTTTGTGCGCGAATTGGTTCAATCCGGAAACTTGGTCACGGAATTTATTCCAACTGACCATCAAATTGCAGATATTTTCACCAAGGCTTTACCGCGGCCACTGTTCGAATTTTTTCGTCGCAAGCTTCAACTCACGGTCATCCCTGAAGTTTCGCTTGAGGGGGGATGATAGAATATATTTCAAAATATATTTTAGATATGTTTCCTAGATTCATATATCTTGTATCTAGGGTTTTCTAGTTTACGTATATCTTTTTGTACTCTATATATATTCATCAATAAAGTATTTTGTTTCTTGCGGAAAACCTATCAGACCTCACAACTGTGGTGGTGTTGACGACGACGGCAATCTTGATGGTAGTGATACATTCCGGTGGCTGCATTGAAGGCTGCCAACATTTCCAATTCCAAAAATTCCAAAATAGTAAGACTTATAGGCATTATAAGTTTTGAGAGGGCAATACAATTATGCAAGTCTTTATCTTTACTATGATGAACAATCACCCCTATTCCATACTTGCCACATTATTCGTCAAAACATGCGTCTACATCTATTCTATAAACTCCCCCGGCTGGTGGTAATTTTCACCCAACAAAATAAGTATCATACTTCCAACATTATTAATTAGCCCTGTTTTAAGCCTCTAAAAATACTCCCAAATAATTTTCACCTCCGGCATTAAAACTCCTTTTAAATTCTCTTCCATTTATATTTCCAGTACAACCAAGCTATCATCCCCATAATTTTATGGTAGTTTACTTGAACTTCGTTATTGGACATCTATTATCTATATCTATATATATACTAAAGGAGAATAGTTCATTTTTATTACAATTTTGCTATTTTCCCGCCAAAACATTCACATTAACATAAATTTTATTATTTTATTTTATTCTATTTTATATTTCATCTATTATAATCGATATATGTATATATAATCAAAGTAGCAAAAAAAATTATTCCCACCAAAACTTTTTCATCTTTTAACTTTTTTTTTTATATTTATTCTATTATAAATAGGTATACGTACAATAAATAATAATTAAAATATAATAAAATTATATTTGTCACTTTTTCTTTAAATTATTATCTCAATAATTTAATATATTTAATATTTTCATAAAATAATACAAGTATAATATTTTTATGGAATAATATTTAAATAAATTCTCATAAACCATGTTTGATATAAGTTTTTAATTTTTATTAAGTTTCTATGTATAGTTTAATATGTAATATAAAGATTAATTAATATTATAATATATTAAATGTACTATTGATGAATAAAAACTTAATATATTTAAAAGGAATCGCTAAAATGTTAGGATATATAACATTTTTAATTATATTTTAATAAAATAGAATAAGACATTATATATTTAATTTGCGCATAATGCGAGTGAATCATCACATCACATCAAATTTATTTTACTTTATATGTTTTTATATTAAATATATACATATAGTTATATATTAGTTAAATATTTTTCTATCTTATTTAATTTAATATTTTTATTTTACGCTACAATATATAAAATGTGGATATATTAGTTTTTTATGTTACTTAAATTAGTATTATTTATATATTAAAAAATATAAAATATGGGAACACCAATTTATTTTTTTATTTCATTTAAATTATAACTTTATAATTTATTTTAAAAATATAAAGCGTACGTGGGAATGTCGGATGAAAATGTATACCCTTTATCATGTCTATCAAACACGTATACCATATTTACATCTATATGTGACATACATTGTTTAGTAAAATTAAATATTTGATATATTTATAATTTACTAACAATACGTAAATCGAATAATTTTGTGCAACGCACAAGAGAAATAATAATCTATTAATATACTAAATAAGAATAGCCAAATTACTGTTCATTTTAGCGGCAACTTGGCAATTTTACCGCTCATATATCATGCAAGCTTAAAAACATGCAAATAGAGAATATAAAACATCACATTGCTATATTTTTAAATACTGCACAATTAAATTCAAATCTAAAAATTATTATACTAACTTTTATTCATTTAAAATGGAGTCCAGCTATCATCAGCATTTTTATATACTTCAAATCTATATATATATAAAAGCGGAACCCTCTAGCAAAAAAATTTTCCCGCTCAACAAACATTCCATAAATAACCATATAAATATTATGAAAAGTAATTAATGCAAATAATCTAATATGGAAAGTAATAGCTATATATAATAATTTTCTATATAGAAGTAAATGAATAAAATGATAACTAAAAGAATTTATTTTAATAATTTAAATATTCCTCGAGTGCAGGTGTATTTAGAAATATGTAATAATTAATTATATTATTCCAATATATATTTAGAAATATTATTTGTTTACATCTATATAAAAAATTATTTTGTAAAGTACTTAAAATTATACAAGATGTTAAATTCTCTACAATATTTATATTTTATAAAAAAACTTACTAAACTGCGTTGTTTTTAAAAATACATACCATGGACTTGATTAATAATTTAAAACCAAGAAACCATAAAGAATGGAGAGAATTTTCGTTCCAAATGATGAAAATTTTCTTTTAAAAAATAAGGGCAAAGATTTTTTACAAAATAGCAAAGGTTTTAATATTTCTAAACATGTAATACACGAAATAAAATTTAAAAATGGAATCGTTAATTAGTCACATAATCCCAATATATATTTAGGCAGTTACACCTCAATTAATTATCCTACGAATAAAATTATATATGCTTAATTGATGTCATTATTAGAGTAATTAGGGGTAATCTAATTGCTATTAGAGTTAATTATATAAATAAATGACTAACGCAATTAGAGGTAAGATATTAATTTGGTTTTACTATTAGTAGTATAAATAGGTTCAACATCTAACGAGACATGGTCATATATTTTCATTTTGAACATCAACGAGTTTATAGTTCCTACATGTAGATTTTGTATTTTTTGAAATTAATCTTTTAGTTCTTAATTTAGTTGTAAAGATGGAGATGTAATGTAGAGAGATAGTGTTTGGAATTCAAGAGGGGTATGATGAAAAAGAAGACGATTGTGATGTTTAGAACTATAATTAGTCATATAGATATTAGTATTTTTTTTCCTGTTACTCATTCATTATGGCTGTTAAAGTTCATAATTTTTGTTGATATTTAATTTGATTTTGACTTTGGTTTTGCATTTTCAGCCATAAATCAACAGTTTTATTCTCAATTTGCTGAAGTCTTAAATCTTTGCTCAATACATATTTTTATTTTTCTATATTTATCCATATAGTCATTTGATGATAATGATCTAGCTCGATCATCCAATACTCTTTAAAATAAGATCATGAAATTTGATTATTGTTTGCTCTGAACTCTTTAGGATAATTTCAATTTATATTAGATTTTGATATAAAAAAATTCAGTATATTAGATAGAGATACATAGACAAATAATGTATGTATATATGGAATAGTTAATCTCATTACAAATATAAATAAAAATAATAATTCCAGAAATTAGTTATTTAAATATCACGAATATTGATAAAAAAAAAATAATATTTGTTTTATATCATCATCAAGTAATTATGTATTTTTTAGTAGATAAAATATACAAATGGTGAATAAAGCAATAAAATGAAACAATTAAAATCGAACAATAAACTATTGAAAAATATGGTGGAAGTTTAAAAAAAATTAATTTATTAATTCATAGTAAAAAATATATTATATTATATTTTTTTTAATAATTTTCTAACTACTCGGAACAACCTCAAAACAAAAAAGTAATTAAGAATTTAGCGTAATAATAAACACAATATATAAATACACAAATTGTTGGGAAAAAATTATTTTGAATTAATATTTAATATTTTTTTCTAAATATGTTATTTTTCTCATCTAGCTACGAGTATTTTTAATGTGTCATTTTTAATATTTGTTAGAGTTTATTTGTTTATTTAATTTTTTGTAATTTTTAATTTGTATTATTTGTTGTTATGCAATTTTCGTTTCAGAGTATTGAGATATATATTTATTTATTGTTGTTGAAAATTTTTCTGCTAACAATAAAAAAATATGATAATTTGTCTTTAATTTTCCAATAAAATTATTTGTTGCTATATTTCTTTTTCATCCAAAATTTTATGATTTTATATTTATATTTATTTTTCATTTTATCATTGTGTTGTGTATTAATTTCAATTATTTTATAGGATCTATTTTTAAATATAAATTACTATAGTACAATTTTATCTCATATAGTGAAGAGATAGTTGAAATTATTGTATATTTGATTGTACTAATTTTTTTGTATTTGTTAGAGTGCATATTTATGTATCGTTTTTTAGTTTTTAATGTATTTTAATATTTTATGTATTGATATGTATTTGTTAATTTGTAGAAGTATTTTAATTTTTACTATTATCATATTTATAATTTGAATTCCTCTAATTTACCTTTCTTCATTTTTTTTAAGTAAATTATAGTACAATTCAGATAAATTGATTGAATTTTGATTAATAAGTGTTGTAAATGTATTTAAATTTTTACTATTATTGTATTTATAATTTGAATTCCTTTAATTTACTTTTCTTCATAATCTATCTTATATATAAACATAATTTTACAAAGTTCATTTATCCCATATTCAAAAAAAAATCTCATAAAAATAAGAGGGAGACACAATCATAAAATTAAGAAAGTACAAAGTGGATGAAAAATAGCACATGAAGTAATGAGACATGAAAGGAAAGAAAATCTCAAAAGAAACAAATTAATTACAAAATGAAAAAAAAAGAGTGAAAATTTTAAATTAATGATGTTATTTTCGAAAATCACATGAGTTACAAAAAATGAAGTTATTAACACAAGCATTAATTGTATGAGTCAGCGGGAATTAACTTTATTATTGATGAATGATATTTTTATGTAAAAACTAAATATTTAAATACAAGAAAATATATCCTAATATTTAATAAAATAGAAAACTTTGACCTATTTTTTATAATAGGGAATTATATTTTAATTATTTATATTAGGATATTTGTCTCCCATTAATAACTCCGCCATTATATGAGAAGAAAATAAGCAAATTTCCATGCAAGAAATATAGAAAATTCTTACACATTTTTCTTGCATTAATTATTAATTTTTAGTTTTACTTTTATTTTAGGTTATTAAATAAAATTCAAATTTACTTCTACTTATCTTTATTTTGACTTATTTTTAATTTTTGATTTTATCATTTTTAGAAACTACTCTCTCCGTCCCGGCTTAATTGTCCCACTTTTCTTTTTTATTTGTCCCGACTCAATTGTCTCATTACTAAAAAAATAACTTTTTCACACTCAACAATAAAATATTAATTTCACTCAATTTATTCTACACTCACACTCTTGGTTATTGTGTCTGGTCAATTCGGGACAATTAAGCTGGGACGGAGAGAGTATAATATAGTACATACACCTTAATAATAGTACAATATAAAATTTAAGAGTTTAATAATTTAAATAATTTAATTTTAAAGTTAAAAGGTCTAATTGATACAAATAATTATAATATTGAAATATGGTCCTCACATAATAGTTAGAAGGTTAAATTAAATAATAAATTATTAATAAAAATGTATACGCGTTGTGCATTATGTAGGCAACAAACTACTACATCTAATAATTGAACACGGTCAGAAAGTAGAGTGTTACCAATTGAGAAATAGAAAGCCAAGCACTATTATCAACAATAAAACTATCATGCAAGAATATGGCTAAGAGTTCTCCAAACAATTATAATTCGGTGTCATGTGGACTGAGGCACCGGTGTCAAGGAACGAATTTGATGTTTCAGGTCGAGAGAGACCAATGGAGAATGTGTAGTAGTGTGCAATTGCTGGAGATGACTGCGAATAATACCTTTCTGGACAGGAATTGTCATAGTGACCTTTATGATTACAAATTTGGCAGGGAGGTGGTCAACATTTTGAATTGCGGCCACAACCGCAAGAGTTGGAGTAACATGAACCAATTGCTTGGCCACGAGAAGAATTAGAATTTCTAAAGGAAGGTGGGCATTGACTTGAAGGTTTATGCTAGCTGTAAAAGGAAAGAGGAAGATCTTGTTGTGTTAATGGACTCTTGAAATAACACAAAGCTCTCAGCTTTAGATAGGAAATCGCAGAAGTTATGAAGAGGAATTAACGTCATCTGAGCAGCTGAAAAGCTGGATAAAGACTAACCGAAACCTCGAAGGAACCAATGAGCCTTATTCGTATCATTAACGAGGCAATTGATAGTTGCTAATTGATCACATAAGGACTTGATATTTTGGCCATATTCAGCTTCAGATCAAGTCTCTTTCTTCATAGTTTGGAGGTCATCTTTAAGGTATAGTTTGCGAGATTTGGAGCTATGACTATATGCAGCCTCAAGAGCAAGCAATACCGCGCGCAAGGTGGTGCAGCTAAGTATTTCAGCCATGGACTATTCTGTTAGAGATTAGAGAAGTAGACTAAGGAGTCACTGATCTTGTGCGAGCCAGAGTTCATAGGCGCGATTGACTACGGGGGTGCCACCGATGGATGGAAGTGTATTAGAGGTAATAGGTTTGGTGCCATCTATGTAACCAAATAGGTTATGGCTGGAGAGAATAGTGGTGATTTGCATTTTGCATAAAAGATAGTTCGCATAAGAAAACTTGATCATGATCATATGAATGAGAGTAGAGAAGGGTAGAGGTTCAACATCTTGGGCCATGATCGGAGAAATGAGGCGGCATCGGTTGTTGGAAGAAGATACGAGAGAGAGGTAGGGTTTTTGGAGAGAAGACTGATGTTAGGTTGATACCATGATAAGTCTATATTATTTGCTTAAGAAACAAAGATCAGCAAAATAAAGATAGAATATTGCATGGAGATATAAAGATATCTCATGCAAATATGATACAATTTCGAATAAATTTTATCAGTATATATATAAACAGCAAAGCACTATTTGTAGCACAATTATACACTTTTTCTTTCGTTTGTTTATAATACAAGTGTTTGTGTGTATGTACAAGATACCAAAGGTGGTGGTGAAGTAGTGACGGAACCATAAACATTTATTAAGGGAATTCATTGAGTTTATACATAACAAAAAGAACACATAATTAAGTAAAAATTGATGCTAATAATAATAATAATAATAATAATAATAATAATAATAATAATAAAATATATAAAAATCTCATACACTAAAACTAATTTCAATACTATGTATAAATATAAAAATTTTACATTAAATAAAAGTAATTTTCGGTTCCGCTTGATTCTCAAATCTGAACCCCTCACACTCTCTTCTTATTCATTCTCAACTCCTTTTTTATTGATTATTTGTGGGTAAAAATAATTATCTCATAAAAAATCATATCATCCTATTATACTGATATTAGGTTGATATCGTGAAAAAATCTATATTATTTATTGAGTAATTTGATGCATAATATTTACCTTGACAAATTTAAATTTTGATGTAAAATAAATTCAATTTTATAATAAATTATTAATAAAAATATATACGCCTGCTCATCGCGCAGGTAGAAAACTAGTATGAGCTGAAAGAAAATCGGAACTGGAAATATTTAACATTAATGTGGGTAGGAGTTATATCAGTTGCTACAGGCCAAAACTCCAATTCTAAAATGATTTTTTTTAAGATAAAAAATAATAATTTATTTAATTTTATAAAATAATCTTAAATTAATAATAATACAAATATATTAAATCTACAACATTACATAAATTTCTTATTTATCGATATAACTTACAAAATAGCAAAAAAAGTAATTTATTACTAGGAGAATTGTCGATTCAAGACCCAAAAGATAATTTAATTATCAATTCAAGATTCGAAAGATGATTTGTCAATTCAGGATCTGAAAGATAAAAAATTTCAATCTAGGACCTAATATTGAGATCATGGATTGATAATTGTATGATATTTTCGGTCCTGAATCAATAATTAAACTATCTTTCGAGTCTTGAATTAATAAAACTTTTTTATTACTTCTATTTACTTATAAGTTATAATCTTGAGCGTATATACCGAATTTGTTAATTATTTTGGTTTAAGAATTAAAATGTTAAATTTAATCAGAAGAATATTAATTGTTACCAGACAATTTCCATATGCTCAATAAATTATTTGATAGGTATAGCTCATATTAGATTTTATTGTATATAAGAAAATTATTAAATTTCCAATATTATACCAAGTTATGAAGTAATATAAAAATATAACGCATATACTGTATACACTGATAGTACTAGATTGATTATTAAAAAATAATGAAGATCATGTATTGAAAGCACAAGTATTCAAATATATATAGATATTAAAATTTTAAAATATTGATTTTAAGATTGCCACTATTCTATTAGTTCCAATTTCTAAAACAATAAATAAAAGTCATAAGCAATAGTTGAAACATTATTAGTTCCAAAATCCATGACAATCAATAAAAGTTATGATATATAATGATGAATAAATGTAGTGTTATAAGAAAATCTTTAAAATTTATAATTTTGATGTTCTATTTAAGCTTTAAGAGATCGAGCACTTTATGTACACAACTACTGTAGCATACAATATATTTATACTTATATTGTGGTGTGCACTATTTACTACAATCATAATAATATTTGATATTTTGTATACTTATATATATATATATTTTTTAATGATATTTAATATAATAATTTCGTGTAACGCACGGGTGAAGTACTAATTATATATATAAAAGCAGGAAGTTTCTAATATTTACCAAAATGCCACTTTCCCTCCAAAACAATCATTTAATACTATTTCTAAATTATTTTATTTTGTTTTGTTTTGTTTACTCTTATATATTAACTAGATTTACACCCGCGCGATGCGCGAAATAAAATTTATTATCCAATTTTAAGATGTTAACAATTAAACGAAAATATAATATTTATAGATAAAAATATCTATTAAATTTTTTTCAATTAATATAACACCACCATCAATTTGTCTTCTTTGAAACATAAATCATCACATTAAAAATCCAAATCTTTTAACAATCTATAACTTCATATACAAAAGATATAACACAAATGGTATTTAGAAAAAACAACTTTTAATAAAAGAAAATTAATTTTGTAAAATTAACGTTTTTTGTTCAATAAATGATGCCTTTTTCAAACACTCTGGTTAAATATGTTTTATACAAATATCTTTGTAATTTATTCAAGACCAATATCTCAAAAAAATTAATATTTAAATATTAATTTGTATGAAGATATTTTTAATTGATAACTAATAATTATTATATTGCTTAAACTAAAAATTTATCACTTGTCCAAATTATGAGCTTTCAACTTCGTACTATGTTATCATCCCACATTTTCATTGGTTTAATGAATTTAAAATAATTATATATTTTTTCACTTAAATGCATAATAATATACATTCTGGGGAGTGTGAATATTTATTTTTAAATTTTATGATCTAAATTTTGTGTTTAGTCCTAAAATTATAAAGTTGTTATTGCATGGTAAATTTATTTTTATAGAATGTGATAAATTTTTGTAATACAATCTTAATGTATATATCATGGTCCTGGGTGCAACATTTAATGTATAATTTTTAGTTACTCCCTCCGTCCCGGTTTATTAGGCCCTTTTCTTTTCGGCACAGAAATTAAGAATTGTGAGTGTAGAATGAGTTAGTGGGATGAATATTTTATTGTTGAGTGTGAAAAGGTTGTCATTTTTGAAAAGGGGCCAATTTAGTTGGGACGCCCGATTTGGTAAGAGGGCATATTCTGCTGGGACGGAGGGAGTATCATTTTACTCCCACGCAAAAGCTCCGCACCCACGTGTCACATTCCAACAATTTTTTATGTTTGCACATCCACCACTTGCTCCACCCAATAGTATTTTTTATTATTCTTTCAACTTTCTTTTGTCAGTCTCCACTTTTTTCTTCTTCTCCCCTGCCTGCTCATTTTCTTCTCAGTTTTTCCATCTTTTCGAATTTTTTTCCGTACCATAACTCCCAAACCAGCAGCTCAGTGGCGTTGAACAGTAAATAATTCTTCATCCATGCGCGATGGCTATCGACGGTATTATCTTGTGTCGTCGCCATTGATATAGTTCATTTCTGGAGTTCATCCATGCGCGAAGGCTATCGACGGTATTATTTTGTGCCATTGTCGTTGATACTTGTTCAAATCTGGAGTTCTGTCAGAAAAATGGGATGTTAGTTTAGAAATAAACATCTTAGCCTTTCTCAAAAATAATGTTAATTAATTTATTTTTGTACATAAGATAGTTTTATTACTATTTCATTTCTTGGAACTCGGTTACCTCGAGCACAACACCCTCCTTTGTTCTGCCTTCCTTTTCACACCGCCAACAGTGGTTATAATTTTCCTTTTCCTCATGCATTGCCTCTCACTTCTCCGACTTGCCGGACCGGACGGTTTCCCTCACCAATTCACTTTGCACTGCAAATGACGAAAAGTAATGCTCCAATCTCTACTTCCTGCAAAACATGACAATTTTTAAGGTGCCGACGCCTCTACAACATTTTCTACAACTATGTCCACCAAATAGCAGCTTTAGGTGTTTTAAGTTTTTTCTAATCCTTGTTTTTTCTGTTAAAATTTTTGAAGAAATAAAAATAACAGAAATTCTTTTATATTTCTTAATATCGTAATCAAAGCACTCCTTTACATTGTTTATACATAAAATAGAAATTTATTTATATAAGTGAACAAATTCTCTCTTAGAAGCATATGTTACCGTCTAATGCATGCTTCGATTTCCAGGTTTTTTGTGAAGGCTCCATGACAATATGGATTGCAATAAGCTTATCATCATATTTTTTTCTGCAATCAGTAAATGAAATAGAGTCAGATATGTAATTAGAAACATCATTTGTATGATAATAAGCATAATGAGTAAAAATCAGCAAATAAGAAAATGATAAAATGACAATGTTAATGTGCACCGTGAATCAACGTTGGGCTATATATATAGCACTCCATTAGAAATTTCAAATTTTGAATTGGATATGAGATTTGAAATTTGCCGCTCCGAATGGACATCGAACAATGAGCTGGAAAGATGATGAGATTTGAAAATATGATGAGATTTGAAATTTGCACTCTGAGTGGACATCGAAGAGTAAGCTATAAATAGGTTGAAGAATGAGCTAGAAATAGGCGGACATAGATGAAACATGACCAAGTTTTTCTACTTGTGACGGTGGGATGCGATTTTATGCTATAATTATTTTTTGCTTAGAAAAATGGTTTTCTACGGGGCCTACCATTTGAGCGGGAATACTACAGTAGTTCACAGTTCTTATTTAGTATATTAGATAGATTTTTTTTGTTAAGAAAAATATAATGAAGCACCTCCTACGATAAATTCTCGGATCCACCATTTTATTTATGTAACACATATTTTTAATTAATGTGATAAAATATATTCAAACAATGTGGTAAATATGATTAAACAATTTTTTTCATTTTTCAACGGATAAAATTTTCTTATTTAATCGACTATGCATATAAATTTTATATATAATAGTCTAGATTTAGTTTTTTTTACATATTATCTTTTATTTTCGTTTATAATGTGCAATAATTATAAGATTTAGATGGCTATATTTTATTATCTAAACACAATTAATAAATTAATTTATATTCATATTCTTAATGTTTTATAATATTAGCATGTTTCCAGCATCAAATATTTAATAGAATAAAATTTCAAATGTATTGAAATTTATGATGGTAGCTAGGCATTAGACTGCTAGGTAGTAGGTTTTAATCATGGTACTTGAAATTTAAAAATTTTAATGATGTGCTACAGAATAACTAAATTAAAGAAAATTCATTCGAAATAAATTGAATTTTTACTGCATGCATGAATTTTTGGACTTTGTGCGGGATAATTGAGCGGGAATAGGTGAATTGATACAGTGATCGACTGCTTTCCTTTAATATATTAGATATATAAATATTTATACAATAAAAATAATAAATCTTGTAACCAAATGTAATATTCGCTTCTAGGAAATATAAATCTTCACCAATTTTAATTTTTTATTGAAAGATATGAGTATATTTTGGGAAGGTCTTGGGTTAGGCAGGCCTAAACGATTTAGGCGGATTTTATCCATTAACTCAAGCTTTAGGCGGGTTTTATCCATTAACCCAAGCCCAAACTCACATAATATACCCTATTTGGGATGGATGAACCCATTTGGGTAGGATAAAACCCGCCTAAACCGTTTAGGTCTGCCTAACGCAAGTTTTTGCCGTATATTTTTTATGTTAAAGCTGTTTTTTTTTAAAGAAAAAGGTGTAAAATTTTTCAAAATTATATGTTAACTTTATTCATATCAATTTTTCTTCAATGTTAATAAGACTTTAGTAAAACTAAATTCGTCACTTTTCTTTTAAATAATATTAAATCTTGGTAACTAAAGTTTTTTAATTTATTTTATTTTTTAAAAATCAAGTATATAATTTTCTTTATTATTTAAGTTGGAGGTTTAATGTAAATAGAAGTTTTTTTTAAAACTTTGTGCTAACTCTACTCATTTAAATTTTTTTATATATAATTTTAAGTCTTAATATTTAAAAATGCCCAAATTTTTAAAACATATCAAGGAAATGCCCACTTTTATAAACATGTATAAGAAATGCCCAAAAGTACAATTTCGACAATAATTTTCGTTTAACTATCAAATCCAGACAATTATTAGTGTAATGATGTCCATATTATTAACTAAGAGCAATATTTAAGTATTATAATGAATTTAACAATTTTATAAATAAGGAAAGAAAAAGAATTTATTGGATCTTGTCTTGATATGGTCATCATCACTATATGGGGAAAAATATATGTATATATGTAATATATGTGATCCTGACCGGCCAGGAACGATGCCGACCGGTTCGAACCGGTCGGTCCTGACCACTTTATTATTTTTGTTTAAACTATTGCTCCTGACCGGTTCAGAATGGTGCTGACCGGCCAGGAAACCGAAGATGCATATTTTTTTTT
>JAPKLW010000149.1:726922-750221 GCA_026898455.1 Plectranthus barbatus | reverse complement strand
AGAATGGTGCTGACCGGCCAGGAAACCGAAGATGCATATTTTTTTTTACAATGGTGATGACCGGTTCATCTTGGTGATGACCGGCCAGGAACCGGTCCTGACCCGGTCTGACAGTGGTCCTAACTCCAATTTTCTTTATTTTAAATTGATCCCTACATCTTTTTGAGTTGATTTTTTCTTTTTAAATTTTTGTTTCCTGAAATGAATAAATTATTGAGTAGATGTGTGAATACAAATAAGTCGTACATTGCGATGCAGACACATGCATGCTAACTTGTTAATTTTTTTGAAAAAAACAGTAACAATCGACCTATTTTGTACTGCACTAATCAATTCCATCAATTATTTTTTGAAAAAAACAGTAAGAATCGACCTATTTTGTACTGCAGTAATCAATTACATCAATTATTTTTTGTAGACTTTGAATCCATTCATTGAATCATATACGTAACTTTACTTTATATAATTCAATTGATTTGCAAATTTGCGTACACCAGAAACTTGCAAAATTTCTCTCATCTTTTTCTTACGCTCTCTCTCTCACTTACTCACTTTCGACACTTCGTAATGGAGAATTGGTGCAGCCTATTTTTGCACTACAATGGTCAGTTCGATCAATCGTGGCACTATATTGGCGGGAATGAACGATTGATTTACTTATCAACGGCCAATATATCAATAGCTGCCTTGAGAAGCAGCATCCAGATGATTCTTGATGCAGAAAATGTTCGAGGTGAGTACAATATATATTTTACATCTCAAACTCGTAGCGGCAGAAACGGAGCCTCATTGCTGACGGAGAATGGCGAGCTGCAGCGACTGTTCCGTTTGTACTCGGAGCCTGATATTTATATTATTATGAATCCTACAATCAACACTGGTGTTGGCACTTCTCAACGGGAGCCATCCCCCTACATCCCGTTCATATCCTCACTGAGTCCACAACCGTATGTGAATTACAGTCCAACTGCAGAAGAACTTCAAAGGTTTTCATCTTCCATGCATTTTGATATGGGTTCTCAAGGTGGAAGTCGGGGTTCACATATTCCTGACTTAAACGATGAAGTCTCTGAAGAGCCTAATGAAGCGAGCTACGATGTTCAGACCGAAGATGAGGAGGCTGGATTCAATCCTGAATATCACACACGAAGTGATGGTGGTGTGGTGGAAGAGGAAGAAGACGAGGAGGCTGATCTTGACTCAGTCTCATCTGGATCTGGATCTGGATCTGATTCCGATAATGAAGGTGAGAATTTCTTGATGGGTTGCACAGTTGCAGAATTTTCTGCATGGATAAGATCAGCTGGCGGCATGAGTTCTTTTATTTCGAATCTTATGCCTACCAATCCCGTACCAGAAAGTTGTCAAATTACAGGTGATATGAATAATTGGCTCGTTCCAATCATGCCATTGGATACGTCCGAGGCACCTGTTGTGAGAGATGTGGCAGCCATACTTGATCAGGAATTGAGTTTGGGTGCCCTATTTTGGAAGAAAGATGATTTGCTAATTGCAGTTGGTCTGTGGCATATGGAGCACCGACAAAAGTTTAAAGTGAAGAAGTCTGATAGCACCCGTGTCGGGATATAGAATGTCTAGAAGGAGACTGGTGGGGAGAACTAGGTCTGGGCTCCCCCCTCTGTGCATGCACACCAGCATCTGTACGGCTCCCACATCTGCCCGAATTGAGGAACTCTGTCACTACCCTGGTCATGTGAGGGATAACCCTTTCAATAACTGCATTGTTCACTGCAGCATCAACTGCCCTCTGCACTGCCCTGGGCACTGCTGCATCGATAGCCTCAGTGACAACTGCACGAACCCTATCCATAAAAGACTGAGAATGTCGATACCTCCTAGAATCTCGTGAATCCCCACTAGATGACCCCTATCTCTCCTAGAACGAGTGCGCCTATGAGACACTCTCGATCCCTGCCCCTGAGATGGAGAGTGTACTGCTGTGTCTCTACGACCCTCAGTATGCCCCTCATCATGTTGTATACCCTCATCCTCATGATCCTCACCACCTTGACCCTCATCATACCCATGACCCTCATCACCCTGATTCTGACTATGCCCCTGCTCTCCACGGGACCCCTGTCCTCGAGACCCCTCTGCTCGAGACCCCTGTCCTCGAGACCCCTCTGCTCCATCATCTCTATTTCCCAATGTACGTATCGGGTTCTCTGGAAATCGGAAATTAACACTTAAACAATCAGACATCTGAGAAGACCGATAGTACAAAGAGTTTTGTTCAACTTCAAATGGGATCAGGTTGGTGAAGACTTCTCTCTGCAGTAAAACAAATTATAGTTAGAAAAATATTAACTTCATAAGCATACAATTTACCTTTATACCTATTCTTCATCAAAGAAAGAAACCCAATCGATCTTAGCTGGCCTCTTGAACAACCACTTCGTAAATCGAGGGAGATTACTCGGGGCTATCAAGTTGGCACAGTAAGCGCCCAACAACGGAATAGCCTCATAGGCCCACACCTACAAATTCATGTATTACATTACAGAAAAAACCTCATTATTACAAGAAATGTTTTATAAATACATTACAAAATTAAAATTATACCTGTAGAGTCCAAATTGGACTGCCCAAATTAAGTGTCCCTTTTGCTTCTATCTGCACGGGAGCTTGATCTAAATAGTAGGTTAATGACTTATAAGCATACCCCCCCACGGAAAATTGTTCCACCTACCCCAATTATCTACCAAAACAAAAACCCAACTCTCGATCTGACGTTTTTCTGAATACCCTAAAACAAAAACCCACATGGCTAATATATTAGCCACTCTTAAATACAACTCGTGGTTATTCCTTCGAACTTCAGCTTCCTTAAATATCAGTAATAAGTCTCTAGCTGTGATAGATTTACCACCACAGAACAACATATACACCGATGTCTCAGAAGGATCGTGGGTACCACAAGGATCAAAATCAGAAGATCCAAAATTCAAACCAGTAACTAATGCAAACTCACCCACCCCAAAACTAATAGTCTGCCCACCAATATGAAACCATAAAGCATTAGGGTCCGGACTACTAATTTGATAACTTAAAAGTCGTACTAATGGCTGAGAGGCACTAGCTCCATTTTCCCTCCAAATTAAAAGTTTACCAAACGGTCCATTCTTAAACTCATCAACCAAATCGTCACCCCCTAATGAATACAACGTACTGTTAATTGTATCCAATAAAGTCACCTTCGTACATAAATTAACCTTACAATTTACGCTACGTAAACGCGGTCTAATAAATTCAACCTGCACAAATAATATTAAATCTATAAATTATTTTAAATCACAATTACTAAAATATTCTAATGAAATAAACAATAGCAAAATTACAAAGTTCAAGTCATCACCAAAATGACAAGATATCATTAAGAATAAACAAAAAAAAATGACAAGATATCATTAACAATATTCGAAACATACAAAACATTAAACACAAAACATCAATCCCATAATTCAACCATAAAAAAATCAATTCATACACTATTAGAACTAACATAGAATTCGAACTAACATAGAATTCGAACAAAATAAAATTCGAACAAACATAAAAATTAAATTCAACAAGAAACAAACTTACCATATTAGGATTAGGATAAAATAATGGTCCTAACTTGAAGGGAGGACCACTTCTTCTTCCTCCTTTGTTTGCAGTGAGTTGAAAATGATGGTGTTGGACCACTTCTTCTTCCTCCTTGCGCCGCACACACACAGGTAAGGAATGAGAATGGGGTAAAATTGTGTGGGAATGAAAGTGGTGAATTTTAGGGTTTTAAATATGGGGTCGGGACCGGTCTGCTCGGGTCAGGACCGTGTTAAACCGGTCAGGATCGTGTTTAACCGGTCAGGACCACAGAATCGGTCCCGACTTGAACCTCTTTTTTCCAAAAACATGTAATTATTTAGCAATATATTAAATAAAAAATTTGAGGTCAGGACCGGTCTGTTCGGGTCAGGACCGCTACGAACCGATCAGGACCACGAACCGGTCCCGACTTCAAATTTTTTTTTTTCGAAAATTGTGTTATTCTTTCCCAACTCACTAAATACCAAAATGGGAGTCAGGACCGGTCATAATCATATTTTTTAAATTTTTTATTAAAAAAAATCATTCAATATTCGTTATTTGACCAAATACATCAAACAACGTGTAACTGACAACTAAATGTGACAGAATTTTGTACTTTGGGCATTTTTTGAAGATAGTTATAAGATGGGGCATTTTTATTATGTTTGATAGTGAAATGGGGCAGTCCAAATTTTTTCTCTAATTTTAATGTGTATATAATTATTTAAGTAATATTATAATATAAATCTAATCTTTTATATATATATATATATATATATATATATATATATATATATAAGAAATTCACATACATTAAGATGTTGATCGCACATCGCGCGGGTGTATTACTAGTTAGTGTTAGAAAGTTGAGTAAACTATAAAAAATAAGTTAGAATGAGAAGTTACGGACTACACAAACATTAAATAATCAACCTGCATATATGATGCACGAAAATGTTTGATTGGGTGAAGAAAAATAAATAAGCAAATAATGTTTGAAAGGGAGAGAAATGTCGGACTAACTTGATAAGTTAATGTACTCATTTGCATACCTCTCATTAAAAAAAAATGGAAAAGTAATCCATGTAAAAGAATTTATTAAATTCTTCTGTTAAAAAATTCATGAATGTAATTATTTGATTGATGTTGTGTATTACTCCATTCGTCCCAGGACACTCGCAACGTTTTCCTTTTTGATCCGTCCCAGAACATTTGCAATGTTTTCTTTTTTGGAAAGTTTTTATTATTTAATTATTCATTAAATCTACTCTACTACTACCTCACTATCTCTCCTAATTCTTAACCTACTAATTCTACTCTACCAACTTTTTTATTACTTTTTCTTAATCTCCGTACCTGGTCGGGACCTAAGGAATATTAATGATTTCGCTCCGCACATTCATTAAATTTTGGAATGTAGTATTTCTAATGCGAATAGTGATTACTACGCCCAAATCAACTTGTTCTTCTCAAGAAATTCTCTCTCTTTCTCTAGAGAGATTAGATGGCGGAAGCTGCAGTTTCATTCCTACTAGAAGAGCTGAAGGAGGTGCTGAAATGGTACAAAGATCTGCTCCCCGGCTCGGAAAACGAGTTCCAGCAGCTAAACGACGATCTAATTTACCTCAAGGCGTTCCTCAGCCACCCCGCAAACAAATCGAGCAAGGATGAAGTGTACAAGGAGATGGAGAGGCATATAAGAGAGGTCGTGTACGTCGTCGAAGACACCATCGACACTTGCTTGACCAAGGCGGCGGCGGCCAAGGAAAAGAACCCCGTGCGCCGTCGCTTGACCTCGACCTCCACTCGGATTCGCCTGGCCGATGAGGTTAAGTCCCTCAGAGAAGATAAGGTGAAACCAGTGCTCAGGAAGGTCCAGGAAGAATTTGCTGCTCTTTCCGCCATCGGCGCCTCCGTGACCGCCGATCAACCGCCGACGAGATCTAAAAAGGTAAATTTTCTATACACTTTGTTTCTGTTTTAGTTAGAAGCAATATTTGGTGGATTGCGAGGGATCTGATCGTCGAGCTCAGATTTTAGTGTAGCTTGTATCTTGTTTTTTATGGCGCTACTTGAGTTTGTGGTATGATTAGATGGATTAGGACGAAACCGATCAACTGATCAAATTGGACTAATTTGATTAGTTATGAATTTGATTTTTAAAGTGGCAATTTAGAATTTTGAAATTGATCAAAAGCGTTTCGTTTGCTGTAACCGGTAAAAGGCCTGACCGTCTGGGTATATATAAAATTATTAAAATTATTATAACTTACAAATATATGTTGTAGATGAGTTTGTAAATTCTTAATTTCTGCATGTAATTAACTCATGTTCAAATTTATTGATTAATAGAGGAATTCACGTTTGAATATTTTTTTTATGAGAATGTTGAAGTTGTTACAACTTACATGTTACAACATGTTAGTAAATTTAGTTTTTGTTTGAGAGAAATGTTTTTCGAATTTCCATAACAACCAACAATTGACTTCTATAACTGGACAGATGATAATTTATGGAATTTAAAAGGACTCGACTACTAAAGCGAACTATTGGATGATGAAATTATTTCCTTTCTTGACTTTTGTATTATCAAAGACTTATATTCATGGCAGGAGCATCTTATCTTGATGAATACTTCTTCATGGATATTTGTTGTTGGCTTGTTGCATTAATTGCGTATGGCTTATTTTCTATTTCAAATCCTTGTGCAATCCACGAATGCCTAATGGATATTTTGTTCTTGTTACTTTGCATTTTAAATTTTTAGTGATTCGTTTGATGTAGTTATTATCTTGCCTTTTACACAGGATCAAACAATCAGGCGAGACAAAATTTTGGGCTTTGAAGATGAGGAAGAAACCTTAATGGACTATCTCAAGCAAGAAACCGAGGAACTTGATGTTATCTCCATCATCGGTATGCCTGGCTTGGGGAAGACAACACTGGCATGGAAGATTTTTGAGAACAAAGAAATCTGTTTCCAGTTTCCGATCCGCATTTGGGTTTATGTTTCTCAGAGATTCAAGAGTCGAGATGTGTTCCTCAACATTTTGAGAAGATTCACCCGCAATGACATGTCTGGCCTCAGTGATGAGGAGTTAGCCCAGTCAGTTCGTGCGTGGTTGGCCAAAGCAAGATTCCTTTTAGTAATGGATGATGTGTGGAGTAGTGAGGATTGGACAGTCATAAAAAATGTCCTGCCTAAGAGCAATGGATCAAGTAAAGTCATGATCACCAGTCGTGAAAGGAATGTTGGCACACATGTTAATGTTAGCAGGGATCCCCACATGCTGCGGTTCTTCAGGCCCGATGAAAGTTGGAAACTACTCCAGTTAGAGGTATTTGATAGTGTCGAAGCTTGCCCTCGAGAATTGGTTAGCATTGGAATACAAATAGCCAACCAGTGTATTGGAATGCCTTTAACGGTTGTGGTGGTTGGAGGAATTCTTGTGGATCTGTTCATGAAAACACGGGTACCCTCCATTCTTAAAAAGGAATGGGAAAATGTGTGTGAAAAGGCGAATGATTTTATTCAGAATGATCCAGAGAAGCGCATTTCAGAGTTTGTAAAGTTGAGTTACAATAGATTGCCTGAGCACTTGAGAGAGTGCTTTCTGTATATGGCTGTGTTTCCGGAAGAACACGTGATCCCAGCTTGGATGCTGACGCGTTTGTGGATTGCAGAAGGATTCGTAAGGCCTAGAGGAAAAAGCTTGGAGGAAGCTGCTGAAGAAAATTTGAGAGATCTTGTCAGTAGGAACTTACTGATTCTTGATGCAATAAATCCCATGGGAGAAATAAAAACATGTCGTGTTCATGATATGATACGTGGATTTTGCAGAGAGATTGCTTTGGAACAGAATTTGTTCCAGGAGATCAAGAAAAATAAGCAAGGAGTACTTGATCCTCCAGTTTCCGAGGTCCCGAAATTTCATCGCCTCTGTTTCCATTCTGATCTCACTAAATTCTTCTCAGGAAAGCCAAATGGCCCGGGCATTCGTTCCTTCTTATGTTTCTATAAGGAGCCTGTCAACCTGGATCCCAAATACATATCAACAATCCCGGATGCCTTCCTTAAGCTAAGAGTTTTGGAATCCATAACAATCAGATTCCATCAGTTTCCTGCCAAGGTGACCAAACTCATTCATTTGAGGTACGTCACCCTCAATATTGATGCTCTCACTCTTCTTCCGGAGCCCCTCTCCCAGCTCTGGAATCTGCAGACACTAATCGTCGAGACAAAATCACGTACCATCACAATGAAGGCAAATATATGGAAAATGTATCGTCTGAGGCATCTCAAGATGAAAGCAGCCATAGTCTTGGATGAAAAATGGGATGGTGAAGGTGGCGAAAACCTTCAAACACTGAGCAGATTGGCACCCGAGTCTTGCACACCAAAAGTATGTGAAAGGGCATGCAACCTTAGGGAATTGGGAGTTCGGGGGAACCTAGCCACTCTTTTCCGTACCATGTCCATGGAAAACTTGGATCGTCTTGAAAAGTTGAAGCTGATAAATGATCACACTGCATCCGTACATCGACTTACTGGCCTTCCCCAACACAAATGTTTCCCTCCGAAACTCCAGAGGTTGACACTATCAAACACATTCCTCGAATGGCAGCATGTCTCCATATTGGCTAATATAAAAACCTTGGAGGTTCTCAAGTTGAAAAACAACGCATTTTGTGGAACCTCATGGAATGCTGCTAATTATGTTTTTCAAAGTCTCCAAGTTTTGGTCATCGTAGGAGCGGATTTAGTTGTTTGGGAGGTTTCTGCTGCTACTTTTCCTTGGCTCAGGTGTCTTGTGCTAAACAACTGCCACAAACTTGAAAATATTCCAGGTGAGGTGGGCAGTAACTTGGAGACACTGGACATCGAGTGCCTTGGCAAATCAGCAGTTGACGCTGCCAACAAGATTGCGGAAGATAGAAGGGCGGCGCAGGAGCTGCATAAATCCAGATGGGAGGTTCGGTTCAAGCTCCACATCGGCCCCGGATGTGAGAAGTAACCTAGTTTTCTAAGAGTAGTATCTTATTATCAGGTGTGTTCCCTGCAATTTTTCCTCTCAGCATTTTATTCAAGCAGTCCAGATTTAGAAAGAGCATCGGTGGCCGGTGGGACTCAAAACATGCGAGTTTTTAATCAACTGGCTCAATCAATCCTTCAATCTATGCACGGGATATTGCAGGTGAAGAATTTTCATATATTTATTGGCTGTATTATTCTCAAGACCTGACTTTGTTCCATAATCATTTGCTGTATTATTCTTGTTGAGCCTTGGATGCTAGCTCCAAGAGAAGCAGCCGTCAAACAAAGAAGGGGTTCGTCGAAGAAGCTTTCAGGAGACATCGTCCTTGTGTTGAGAAGTTCGTCAGTGAGGATCTTTGATAGCTTGGTTCGACGATCTATTAGCAACGTGTCTTCTCAGAAAATATGAACGGTTGTAACGGTTGCTATTAATAGTTGTAACCATTAGTAAGCTCATTATTGATTGTAATTACACAATAAATGCGATAATGTAATAAATAGGAAAAAAAGAGTGAGTGAGAGGACAAATTCTCCATTCTTTTTTAGTATTCCATCTTACAAAATTTCGTGCATCAACAATTCTCATATTCAATAAACTCAAACTTTTATAGCAATTTAAGTTTCCTCAAACGCTACTTCTGTCTACAAATCAATTTGTAAGAAGGCTACACTTTTCTTTTATGACAGAGCTCAAACGTTTAAAGTTGCATATATACTCAATACAATCATTTTATACATGTAATATATCTACAAAATTAAACGAATTTGAATCATACAATCATTTTACACATGCAATATATCTACAAAATTAAACAAATCTGAAACATAAAACCTCGTACGACACAGATTTGGAGACAATACATTGAATAGCAATATTATTTATTACATTTGACATAGAATATTTATAATGGATGTCGTCATCTGCCATCATCCCATGAAGAATGGATACTCACATCAGGCTCTGGGAGTACATTTCTTTTCCTCGTTCGATACTTTCTTATTTGCTCAACACAAGTCTCAGCTAAAGGGCAATCACCCACCTCAATATTTTCAAGAAACACTTCAAATTCCCCCTCAATTCTCTCCAAACTGTAGCAGTGTTTTATGCTTAGATTCTGAAGCCATATGAAGCTTCCACTTCCAATCCTCCACTCCACCAAATCAGTATCCTCAATCACTAGCAAAACAAGTGAAATGAATTTCTTCTCCTCTACTTCCCACACTGGACCTTGAAAAGCATAGCTTCGCAATTTGAGCACATGAAGATTAGGCAATGAACCAAGTTTGCTCATTTCTTTCCAAGGGTAGCCCAACCCACTCAAGCTCAACTTCTCTAGACGTGATGGGAGAATTGGGAGCGGAGTGGGCGGGGGAACTACATCAGGATTCACGACGACACATTTAAGTGATCTCAGCTCCTTGAGACAAGAAATATGACCAAAGCAGCTCAAAGGGTTGTCGTCCTCATCAATCACTAGCTCTATTCGAACTCCTAACTTGTTTACCTGAGGAACTGCTTCAAGAATGCCCTCGGCACAACTATGAGCGCTCACATCTAACAGTGTTGATAATCTTTCCAGTGAATTGCCACAAGGATGTGGTAAGTCACTTCCCACAACTTGAAGATGCTGCAATTCTTTCATTTCCCAGATCTCTACAGGCAGATATGACACATCACTATATGAGTTGATGCTCATATGTTGTTTCACAATCAAGAATTGAAGATTCAAGAGTTGGGATATGGAAGCAGGGAGCTTTCCATCCAAAGTGAGAGCAAGGTATTTTAGCCAAACCAACTGTAGTATTTCCATTGGGAACTCATAGAAACGGATTGTAACAGCATCAAGCTTTTTAAGCAGCCTCAAACCGAAGCATACTGGTACTTGATATCGATGATATGGACCATAACATAGAAGAGAATGTGCAGTGGATGCACAATTATCCTCCACAGATTCATGCACTTCTCTGATACCAAACAATACATTGTTATGGAAGGATAACCTATGTTGGCTTTCTATACCTTCTCCAAAACCGTCATCAAAACCATTCAAGACATGAAAAAACTTGGTCTTTCTACCTATTTTATTAGACAGATACCACAAAGAAGAATGGAGGCCACAAGTTTTTATAATTTCTTTCCCACCAAATGGTGCTGTAGAATCTGTGGTTCTTTGGTAGATCATGATAACATTATTGAGAACAAGCTCATCCAAGCATTCCATAGCATTAGGATGTGAAGATTTTTGTGCATTTAATTCAAGAAACCCATCAATTTCCCACATATTGATGAGCTTGGATCGAGGTATCCTATGTTTTTTAGGATAAATACCCATATAAAGAAAGCACATTTGCAAGATGTGAGGCAAGTATTTATAGCTAGGTAATAGTACATTTGATACTTCATCATATGCCATCAAGAAAAGTGGATGACTTTTATGTGCTGCTATCTCACTCCAATACTCTGGACTCTTCTCCTCTGCCTCATTTAGTAGACCGGCAATTGTCACTATTGTAAGAGGAAGACCATCACAATTCTCTGCAATTTGTTTCCCAGCTTTCTCTAGTTTAAAAGAGCAAGTTTCTTCACCAAAAACCTTTTCCCTGAGAAGATCCCAACTCTCTTCTTTGTTCAACAACCGCATTGCCAAATCATCGCCAAAAACTTGATTTCTTTCGTCTACCTGTTGTACCCTCGTCGTAATCAAGACTCTGCTCCCATTCTCATCATCGGGAAAAGGATTTCTCAAATCAATTTTTTTCGTATCGATAAGACTGTTGAAGGTGATACTTCACATATTTGCCCCATACATCATCCAACACAATGAGATACTTCTTCTCTTTCAAACGCTCTCTCATGAACCGAGCCACTTCATCCTGATTCATTTCTGCAAACATTTGATCATCATGATCAGGGTACAACTGAGTTGCAATGTGTCGTAGAATTTCTTTCCCTCGACAATCACTGCCTACTGTCACCCACATATGAATATCAAAGTGTTCTTTAACATCTTCATCTTCGTAAACTTTTCTAGCGAGGGTAGTCTTTCCAATACCTGCCATCCCCACAAGCGAGAAAACCCTGAACTTAGAAGTCTCATTTATTGCTTGAGATTTTAGTTTATTGAACAGATCCGACAATCCAATCATGTTCGAACCAATCGGCGATGAAACCCCAACACCATCATCTTCTTCTTCTTCTTCAGGCCAAGCATCGTATAATTCATCAACTAGCTCCTCCTCCATCTTCTTCACAATTTCTGAGAAAGAACGAATCTCTAGTTTAACATTCTCCAGAAAACTTCCGGTGCATCCAGATTTTGAAACAATCTGCTTTGAGACATGGGATTGAATTGAAGCTTTCAATTTGTCTATTGCCACTCTGATTTCTTTATCCCACCTTCTCCTGCTTCCCCACAACATTCCGTTGGCAATTTCTTCGAATGACTCCACTTCTTGGATTGCAAGTTCCGAGATCTCTTGGGGAATATCACAAGATTTTAGAAGAGATTCAATCTTGCGCTTAACAGCACCCAAATAAACCAAATTCGGCATTTTTCTCCACTCCAAGACTCTGTGAGGTTTTTCTTTGTTCAGACTTTGTTTTCTAGCACAGATAAATGAAACGAAAGAGATTCCCTAAAAAGAAGAATAAAAACGAATGGCCAACGCGAATCCAAAAACTGTTGTCGGCCATTACTATTTACGCCAGGGCGTTAGGACTCTGCCGACGTGATGAGTAGAGGAATCTGAAAAACAGAGTTTTAAGTTTTCCAATGTCGAAGGGCCCACCTCAGCCACACACTCTCTCTCTCTCTCTCTGGACCAGCTGCGCCACCACGACGTGTCAGCAGCACCGCGCCGGCCGCCGCTACAATCCATGACAATTGGAGTTCTGAATAAGGCCGCTTCAAATTCAGGTTTCGTTAAGCTGAAGGCCTCTGTTTACAACCAAGTAAGAAAAGCAGGGAGAGGAGAGACAAGAACAGAGAAATGGGGAGATAAACAAACACACATTCATTCATTTTCCTCCTACACAAATATATAAAATTTATTGTGAAAAGTTAAAAATTACACATGTACAAATATAAACAGCTCCGAAATTATGATCATAATATAGGGAGTCATGACTTCAGCTTCTCATCATGCCATGAATACTGAGCATAAATACTGGGGTCATAAAATTCCACTTGGGAGTAAGCATTTGTAATCTTCTTCAGACAACTCTCAACTAAAGGGTTGCTGTCAACTACTTCAATTTTTCCAAAATTTGAACCAAATCTCCCATAGATCCCTTCTAATAAGTGGCAATGCTTTATGCTCAAGGAGTGAAGTTTTGGGCACCCGCCATCTTTCACTTCCCATTGCTCTAGATCAGTATCTTCAATCACAAGAAATCCAAGAGTCGGAAACCCTTTCTCTTCCACTACCCAAAGCGGACCTTGGAAAGCATAACATCGGAGTTTGAGAACTTCAAGGTTCGGCAATGATCCAAGAATACGCATGTATTCCCAAGGATAGGCCAAGCCGCTCAAATGCAGCTTTTTAAGTATTGATGAGAACATAGGAAGAGGATCAAGAAATTCAGATGCAAGGTCAGGATTCATGACAACACATTTAAGTATTTGCAGTTTCTTGAGATTGCAAATTGGAGCAAAGCAACTCAATGGTTCAGCACCATCAGGTGCCGACTCAATTTGAATTCCTAACTTCCTCAAATTAGGAATTGCTTTAAAAATGGCCTCCGTACAGCTGAGGGCACTCACATCTAAAACGGTTGAGAGGTTTGGCAAGGTGGCATCGCAAGGATCTGGTAGGTCGCTTCCCTCAATCTGAAGATGCTTCAATTCTTTCATATCCCATATCTCCCTAGGCATAAACGACTTAGCTAAAGATTTCATGCTCACATGTCGGAGGACAATCAAGAACTGAAGGTTCCAAAGCCGGGAAATGGAACAAGGAAGCTCTCCATTGGAAGTAAGGGCAAGATACCTCAACTGAATTAGATCCAACACCTCAACCGGGAACTCATAGAAACGGATTGTAAGAGCATCAAGCACCCTGAGCAACTTCAAACTGAAACATATTGGCAGTTGATAGCGACAATATGGCCCAAAACACAGTAGAGAACGAGCAGTGGATGCACAAGTTTCTTCTATTAAGCTACGAACATCTTCAAGGCTAAATAGAATGTTATTATGAATGCTTAATCGGCGTTGGCTTTCTATACCTTCTTCTAGATCATCACCGTATTTATATAAAATGTGAGAAAACTTGCTTTTCTTAGCTTCCCTGTTGCATAAATGCCACATGGAAGTATGGAACTTGCAAGATTTCACTCCAGCTGATTTAATATTCCAAATTGTGGATTGACGTTCGAGCATAACAAGATTATTGTAAATAAGGGCTCTCAAACATTGCTCGCCATAATCATTTGCAGTTTGCCACCCCAATGGCTCAGGAAATCCCTCGGCAGCCCACATTGTAACCAATTTAGATTTCAAGATCTCAAAATTTTGAGGAAATACTCCCATATAGAGAAAAAATGGCCTCAAAACTTGAGCTAAGTAATCGAAACTTGGATATAGTACCTTTGATATTGCACCATATGCATCCATAAAAACTGAGTTTTGCTTTTCAGCCACCTCTTTCCAATACTCGGGCTTCCTCTCTTCTTGAGATAAGAGGTTAGCAACAGCGACGATCAATAGAGGAAGACCTTCGCATTTCCCGGCAATCTTCCTTCCGATTTTCTCTAGCTCATAACTGCACAACTCTTCCCCAAAAACCTTCTCACGAAGAAGATCCCAACTTTCTTCTTTATTCAACAACCGCAATTGCACAATTCCTGCGACAGGATTGCTAGCATTTCGACCAAGTTGGTCTAACCTAGTTGTAATCAAAATCTTTCTTCCAGTTTTATCATCTGCAAGAAAACTATTCAAATCACTCCACACTTGTTTGTCCCACACATCATCCAACACAATGAGATGCCTCTTACCCTTCAATTTTTCTTTCAAATAATCACCTATTTTTTTATCTTCTTCATTCATGGCCATTTCATCCATGTCAGCATCCACTTGAGCTAGAATGGCTAGTAAGATTTCTTTCAACTGCCATTTTCTGCCAACTGTCACCCAAACTCGAAAATCAAACTGTTCTCTAATATCCAAATCATTGAAGATTTCATTGGCAATAGTAGTCTTACCAATGCCGGCCATCCCGGTTATGGGGGTCACAACATGATTCCCATCAACACGTTTTAGCCTGTCTTTAATTTCCATAAATTGATCAGATAATCCAACCATCTTCGACTCACTTCCACAAAAACCAATTCTTGATGAAACATAAATTTCATTATCATCTTCTGGAGATTCTGGGTTGTCTAACTCTTTGATGTAGTTCTGCTCCATCTCCTTCAACGCTTCAACGAGGCTAATACTATCGTCCTCTATTTCCAGCAGATCTATGGAGAACTCAGCCCCAATTCCGCTATCCTCCTCTCGAGATTGTGAGAGAATCTGACTTGAGATGTGGGATTCGAGCACATCTTCGAATTTGCATACTAATTCTCTGATTTGCTCGTCCAAAGCGTTGATCTTGCTCCTACTGCGGCTCTTGCTGACGCGGTCCAATCTAATGAGAGTTTTCCGCAAGGACTGAAACTCATTTGCTGCAGATTTTAAGATTTCTGAAGAAGGGGGAAGGAAAAGAATATGAGATGAATTTAGAAGACGTTGAATCGTGTAGTTGAGGGAAATCACACTAGCATAAGCTGCCATCTTTCTCTCTTATGTTTTCTCATTCGACAAAATTGAGTAAAATGGAAACCCTATATATTTCAAATGTAATTCAAGTTTTTATATAATTATAATTTAACAATATAAAATTAAAAGGGATGGCCCACGATTGATTTTTTTTTTTTTTTTTTTTTTTTTAACTATAAAAAGAAAGTTGCTAAAAGAAAACTACAAAAATGAAAATGAAGAAACAGATAGCGACCCCTTTCCACGCATGAACATAACCGACGTAGATTTGTCCCATCAAAAATCTGTTACATCAACGAATTCAAATCCTCCAAATATGATACGTTAAATTGAATTTTCACTGTTCCATTCCTGAAACCCGGCGAAAACTGTTGTATTTGAATTATTACAACTTCGGCCATCGAATTATAGCAACAAATCCAGATGATTTTTGACATAATTTTCAGTAGTAGATCTGAATCATCATAGGTTTTTGATTCCGCACAACTTTTGTTTAATTGCATCTACGAAATGGGGCACGACTCGGCGCCCGAGACCGAATCGGGCGATTGTGATGTTGTGTCTGAATTCTTGGAGGTTGATCCTTCCGGTCGCTACGGTCGGGTTCGTGTGATTTTCGCAGCTTATGTTGAATTTCTTGATAAATATCGTGTTTTTATAGCTTGCAAAATCTTAATTTATGTGGTGATTTTGTGTTTCGGTAATCAGCATAATGCCTTTCGATTTATTGTTTCCATTTTTAGCATTTTATATGTTTGTATTGATTTTGCAGTATAAAGAAGTTTTAGGCAAAGGAGCTTGCAAGAAAGTGTATGGAATTTTATGCAATTCGATTTGTAATTGGTGAAATTTGTCTAAAGATTTCATTTAAGTTTTATTATCCTTGGTTTTGTTGTTGGAATTAGATATAGAGCATTTGATGAGTTGGAAGGGATAGAAGTGGCTTGGAATAAAGTTAGAGTTGCTGATCTCGTGAGAAGCTCATTTGATTTGGATCGGTTAATTTCCGAAGTTCACTTGCTTAAAACCCTCAAACACAAGAACATTATCAAATTTTACAACTCATGGATCGACACAGAAAACAAGCATATCAACTTCATCACTGAGATTTTCGTGTCTGGGAATTTACGACAGTACGTTATATTTTCACTGCCTCATGTTATGAACTTTTGTCATTCTGGAGAACAAACTTAGTATTGATTTCAAGAAGTATAAGCTCAAGTTGGTTTTTGTGTTGTTTAGGTATAGGAAGAAACACAAGCATGTTGATGTGCGGGCATTGAAGAAATGGTCTAGGCAAATCCTAGAGGGGCTTTCATATCTTCATCGTCATGATCCTCCAGTTATTCATCGTGACTTGAAATGTGATAATATTTTTGTCAATGGGAATCAAGGAGAGGTGAAAATTGGTGACCTAGGGCTGGCTGCAATTCTTCAGCAAGCTCGTTCAGCTCACAGTGTCATAGGTAAGGTAGTTGATCACATACTATGAGCCAACTTAATTGGCCTTTCTCTGGGATTTGAATGAAGGGAAAATGTGATTTTGACATAGGTACCCCGGAATTCATGGCCCCAGAGCTTTATGAGGAAGAATACGACGAACTTGTAGATATATATGCATTCGGTATGTGCTTGCTGGAGCTAGTCACCTTTGAGTATCCATATGTTGAATGCAACAACGCCGCCCAGATATACAAGAAAGTGACTTCTGTAAGTCCAGATCGATTTTCTGACCAGTCGGTAGTTTTGTTTTGATCTTCTCGTTTGTATGCTTTAACTGGAAGCTTGTATCATACAACAACAATGTCCTTTAGCATTTGTTGTCTATTACTGCAATATAAGAAAAGGTAAGAAATAAATAGCCAGATACCAGAAGGACAACATAGAAGAAACACCAACATAAAAGAAGGGGAAACATAAGGTTTTGAATAGAGGCAGAAGAAATGTTGGATCTACTCTTTTATCATTTTCTCTCTCTATGATGGGCTTATTTCCACACTATAATGTAGCCATGCAAAAGAAGCCTAAATATTAAGATAGATATACATAGAAAGTTTCTAAACTATGATAAAGAAAAGTCAGTACATCTTTTTTTTCTCTCTCTTTTTTTGCTGGACACATCCCTGTCCTCTTCATCTGGCTCCACAACTTGATTGTGCATTCTATGCGAGATGAGTTCTTTTATTTTCTTTCCCCCCTCTTTGATTTGTAGATTTTAGAAATCATAAAAATGGAAACCACTTACTTTTGGTTTTATAAAGTTAATTGAAACCCCAGATGGTGGATTGAGGATAGCTGACTGGTTAAGTTTTTCCTGTGCACTTGTTTCAATTTGTTAAAAAGGGAATCAAGCCTGCATCATTGAAAAAAGTGAAGGATCCTGATGTCAGGGAGTTTATAGAAAAATGCATTGCAAAAGTCACTGATCGGTTGTCAGCCAAAGATTTACTGATGGATCCATTTCTACAATCAGAAGAAGAGAGTGTTGGTCTTTCAATGGGGTCACTAACTATCAATGCAGGTGCAACTTATAGCTTTTCTTTTTTTTTTATGGAATGAATGTCTTTGGTTGGAACCACGTTGCATTCCCTTGTTATAATGGCAAGCAATGTTTTCTACCATTTTTTTTTTTTTTTGCAGAGAATAATGGCAACTGGTTTGACAATGGTAAAAACCACAATGACTCAGCTCTTGAGGGAAATCGAGGTCTAACAATGCAGAGTCAAGTAACAGACCATAATACAATTTTCCTGAAACTTCGAATTGCAGATGCATCAGGTGATTCATATCATTGTTTCATTAGGGCGCATGGAAAAGAGACATGAGGTTTATTAGTCATTGAATGTTGATATTTCTGTGATCCAGGTCATATACGTAACATTCACTTTCCATTTGATATCGAGGAGGATACCTCAATTGCTGTTGCTAGTGAAATGGTTGAAGAGCTTGATTTGACAGAAGATGATGTCTCAGTTATTGCTGCCATCATTGATTCAGAATTTCAAACACTTGTTCCCGATTGGTCACCTCGAGAAGTAGCAAACGAAAAAAAAACTCATAGTGCAACAATAGCTGAAATTGTTGCTCACAGAGATGCTTCTCCCACTGCAAATGATTCTACTGCTCACTCTTGTCATCTGGTTTTGGATAGACTCCCATCAGGCCGAAAATATTGGTCTGATTCGCCCAAACCAAGTGGCGGTGGTGGTGGTGGTGGTGGGTGCTCTCCACATAAGCCAGGGCCGTCTCACTTGGTGTCGGTAGATTCAACGCTCTCTGGAGACACCTGGTCTGAAGTAACTTCACATTCTCCAATCAGCCATAAAGATATTAGCACGTCCCATGATGCTTCGCCTCTCAGACATGTGGACTGTGACTCTGATCACGAAGATGACAGAAAGCAGAAGCCGGCTTCTGCGCCCAGTGACTTACAACTTGGTGAAATTGAGAAACTCATTGATGTGCATCCGCTAGAAGAGAATTCAAGTGAAATGGGAGACATCAAAAATATAGTGAAGAAACTGGACCATGCAATGGATGAGCAACTAAAGGAGTTAAACGAGTTGAGGCTGAAGCATAAAGCAGCTGTTTTAGATGTTTTGAAGGATCTTCCACAGGAGAATCGGATCAGGGCTCTTCACATGTGCAACCAGAAGATACATGGCACTAATTGAAAGCTATATAGACTGCAAACAGCTTTGAAAGCTTGATCATCTCGGTATACAAATTGCTTTCATCTGTGTTTGTGTGGAAGAATCATGGTACGAGTAATGGTTTGTTAAATACTAGGTTTATTAGTAGCAATTAACGTAGATCTGCTTCTATTATTAACAGGACGCATGTTGTAATTCTTTGCTTTCAAACCATGTTTTAAGGTCATCAATTTCATGTCATTTTTTTTTGTTAAATAAGTTTTGTATAAATTTAGATAGTACTCCAGTATATATTTATTTTTAGACAATAATAAGTTAAGATTATTAAAAATTCAGAATTAAGTTGTTATTTTAGAAAAAGGAATTTTTGCTGAGATAGAATCAAATATTTATCCATATAAAAAGCTCTTAAATTATGAACGTGATATAAAGTAAAAAATGTAAGCGCGGAATTGCAATTACGTAAAACTTAAAAGGTTAAAATGCAACTAATTAACAAGTTTAGACTAATCTGCAACTTCTAATAAATTTTTGGGGTAACACCTCTCTCTCTTCTCTCTCTCTCTCTCTCTCTCTCTAGAGTGTTCCAAGCTCCTCTCTACCATGGCCGCGATCGCCGCTGCCGCTGCTACTTCATCTATTGCAAAGTTCTCACAAGAACCCAATCCTTTTCTCCGTCGTCGCAGCCCTGCATCAAAACCCTCTGAAATGATGCTCACCTCTACCTTCACTACATCCGCCACCTTCTACCTCCACCACCACACCGCCGCCGCTCCAAACTCGCTACGCCGCTTCTCTATCCGCGCCGCCCGCGGGAAGTTCGAGAGGAAGAAGCCCCACGTTAATATAGGGACGATCGGCCACGTCGATCACGGCAAAACCACCCTCACTGCCGCACTCACCATGGCACTGGCGTCCCTAGGCAACTCCGCCCCCAAGAGATACGATGAGATCGATGCCTCCCCCGAAGAGCGCGTTCGCGGGATAACGATCAACACCGCCACTGTGGAGTACGAGACGGAGAATCGCCACTACGCCCACGTTGACTGCCCCGGCCACGCCGACTACGTGAAAAATATGATCACCGGTGCTGCCCAGATGGACGGCGCGATCCTGGTCGTCTCCGGCGCTGACGGGCCAATGCCGCAGACGAAAGAACACATTTTGTTGGCTAAACAGGTTGGGGTTCCAAGTATGGTGGTTTTCCTGAACAAGCAGGATCAGGTCGACGATGAGGAGCTGCTACAGCTGGTGGAATTGGAGGTGAGAGAATTGCTTTCGAATCACGAATTCCCTGGTGATGATATCCCGATTGTTTCGGGTTCTGCTTTGCTAGCTTTGAATGCTTTGATGGAGAACCCAGGGATTAAGCAAGGTGAGAATGAGTGGGTGGATAAAATTTATGAGTTGATGGATGCGGTAGATAGTTACATTCCCATTCCACAGAGGAGAACTGATTTGCCTTTCTTGATGGCTGTTGAGGATGTTTTTTCGATTACGGGCAGAGGGACTGTAGCCACGGGGAGGGTAGAAAGAGGGACGATCAAGATTGGGGAAACAGTGGAAATTGTTGGACTGAAGGAGACTAGGAACTCGACTGTGACAGGCGTGGAGATGTTTCAGAAAACGCTGGATGAGGCTGTGGCGGGAGATAATGTAGGGTTGCTATTGAGAGGAGTTCAGAAGGCTGATATTCAGAGGGGAATGGTGCTGGCTAAGCCTGGCACGATCAAGCCTCACAAGAAGTTTTTGGCGGTGGTTTACGTGTTGAAGAAGGAGGAGGGTGGGAGACATTCTCCTTTCTTTCCAAATTATAGGCCTCAGTTTTATATGAGGACTACTGATGTGACGGGCAGTGTGACTAGGATCATGAACGATCAGGATGAGGATTCGAAGATGGTGATGCCAGGTGATCATGTGAAAATGGAGGTTGAGCTTATTACACCGATTGCTTGTGAGCAGGGAATGAGGTTTGCTATAAGAGAAGGTGGGAAGACTGTAGGTGCTGGTGTTATTCAGAAGATCATTGAGTAGAAACAGAGATCGATCTCTTAACGACCATATAAGGTTGGGGGAGGTTACATCGCTTGTTAATATTGCTTAAGCGTGTCATTATGATAGTTCAAAGAAAATCTTACATTTTGTTTATATCTTCTGTTTTTCTTTGTTGCAATACCAATTCTGTTGATTTCATATTCTTGCTCCTAGTAATCTTGCGGCTCATCATCAAGATTCCAATTGTGAGGCTTGGATACAAGTCCGTATTTACTAGAATATGATACTAATTTCTTTAAGGCTTTGAAACATAGCTGGAATTTTAGGCAATCAATTTAGGATTCTCATAAAACTATTTGGAACAAAAAGTTGGTGCATGTTTAGGGCAACTAGTTTCAATATTCTGACATGTTTGTATTATGTGACATTTATTGCTTCACATATTAATGATGCACAAGAGTTTTGAGTTACAGATTATTCTGTATTTTCTTCTTCTGCTTCAATATTCAGTAATCGTTTATGATATTTGGCACTTGCCACGTATTCTGCAGAATGGTATTGTAAGATTTGGGACCATCCTGGTTTTAATATTTGGAGTTTTCTTTCACTAGTTCTCCATATTTTCCATTGCTGCTATTCACATCATTAATTTAGGAGGGGAATCCCTTGATTCAGAAGAGCTTCGTAAGAAACTTGATGTGGAATTGCTCATAAGCATGAATTAGATTAGACCTCTGTAGGATGATTATGCATTTATTTCTGATAATTCTCTGTAAAGTAGACATCATTCAAATATAGATCTTTATTATTATTATTATTTGTATGACAATCTCTAGACTAGAACATGCTTAAGTTGAAACTGTAATCTTACTTGACTGACATAATGAATCTTAGTAAAGCTATGTGTAATGGTAGACATTCATTATGTATCCAGCTGAAGCTAAGAAACTCCAGACATATGGATGGACCAAAGGTGTTAGTCGACATTAGAAATAAGAAAGCCAATCATTGAATTCTAAGGAGAAGAGCTATAGAGAAATCGAGATGGATCTGATCTCAAAACATTTTTGTTACTGATGTATAGTACTGGAGCATACCACTTACAGTGTATTCAATGACAGGCATTTTATTTATGTAGTAAATCTTTTAGGCCTGCCAGGACATATGAAGTCAGCTTTAATAGACCTTGAAGGTGTCCCATTTGCAAAGTGCAAAACCCTTGTGCTTCTGCTGGATGAATCCATCAGCTTCGGCATCGATCGACTTGGACTTCTCCTCTATATCAGTTTTCTTCTTGCCATGCTCATCAAAGTGGACTTTCTTCTGCACATCAGGACTCTGGTGATGGTTCTTGCTGGCCTCAGGCTTGTTGTTGAGAACCTCGTGCACGCTTGGGAAACTGGGATAGTCCCCCATCATACTCGGCATCCTTTGGATTCTGTCGAGGCGTTCCAGGTATTCATCCATGGAGTAGCTGCTGCTGTGGTACTCATAGTTTCTGCGCATTTTTCTAGCGTGATTTTGGAGCTCTCTTTTGCTCTCTCACAAAAATATGGTGAAAGATGCAGGATTTATATTGCCAAAAAAAAAAAATTGTTCTTCATACATGTCTACTTTTGTGTTGATGATGTATGAATCAGATGCTTTTCCTTTTTTCTTTTTCTTTTTCTTTTTGTAGCTATGTTGGAATAATTCATCTGAAGATTAGTGGGAGGGAGACGATGTGTGATGGGATTGGGATGTGGGATTGAAATAAAATATAAATAGTATTGCAACCCAAGTGATGCATGTGAATTTTAATTTTTTTATTAAAATTATAATATTTTATAATTTGTTTATTATAAAAATAATATGTATTTTGTTTAATATGCATAGAGATTTTAAAATGATTTTTGGTAAACCTCATATAAGTTTTTGATTCAAAACAATGTTAAATTTTATTTTCTTGAAAATCCAAAAAATTCACATATTAATTTCTTGATGTGGATGTGTTTCTGTACGTAATTTATAATTTTCAATGTCAAACAATTTTTTGTAGTGTGTGCTAACTTTCAAATCTTTTGCTAAAACATCTTGAACTTTGAACTTTTTATTTTTTTCTCTCCATTTTTAGAGAACACAATTTTATTATTGGTTATGCAAATTATTTTTTGCATCATTGAATAAAAATTTTAATTATGTGCATTGATGCATACTTGATACATATTAAATTAAATCTCACTCACTTATAAACTTTTTAAAATGACCCAACTTATAAT
>JAPKLW010000149.1:692087-716922 GCA_026898455.1 Plectranthus barbatus | reverse complement strand
AAAGTCCGAAGGAACATGATGTTCGCGGAGCTACCGTTATCCACGAGCAACCTCTTCACCTGACAATTCGATATCAGGAGTGAGATCACGAGTGCGTCGTGATGGGGATGAACGAGCCCCGGCGTGTCCTCCGCAGTGAATTCGATGGCCTCATGTTGTTGCATGGGGCTAACGTATTGGACCTCATGATTTAGGATCCTCCGGGCTCTCTTGGCCGCAGAGCGTGACCTTCCACTGATCTCCGATCCCCCAACGATCACATGGATTGTTCGCTCGGCGGGTGGTGGCTTGTTCTGAGGTTCCGCATTCCCGGTTGGGTTGGCTTGCCTACCCCTGGTCCATGTATTCTTTCCCTTGTTGGTAAGGTACTCGGTAAGGAAGCCATTCTTTAGAAGCTCAAGTACCTCCAGGCGCAGAGCCTGGCACTCCTCAGTTTTGTGACCGTGGTCATTGTGGAAACCACAAAACTTCTTCGTGTCCCGTGTCTTGGGGTCGGATTTCATCTTGGCGGGCTATTTCACAACGCCACCGAGCCCCTTGAGCACGTTGTTGACCAGGTAATTCTGGTCGATACAGAGGCTATATGGAACCTCACCGCTACGCGACGTGTGGCTGTAAGGATGATCTCGTCGGGAGCGTCGCTCATCGCGAAGGTCCTTACGATCTACGTACCTCGACGTAGAGGAGCCTCCTCTATATCGAGGCTCTCGATGCTGACTAGCGAGTTCGTAGACCTTCTGTTCGTTCAGACGCGCGATGCGGTTCGGTTCGTCCTCTTCCCAGTTAATCTCGGCCCAGGCTTGTGAGAGGATCGAGTCCATATCGTAGCAGGGATGGCTGGTCAGGTCCCTGTAGAGCTTCGAAGACACGTCTAGGCCGTTCTTGAAGGCAAAAACTGCAGTGAGAGGAGGGCAGTTCGGTATCGAGGCGAGCTCCTGATTGAAGCGCCCAACGTACGACCGTAGCGATTCTCCCTTCTTGATGCGTATGCTGTTCAGAGCATCTGGGTGCTTAGCTATGCGTCGGCAATTGGAGTATTGCTTCCTAAATGCCATGTGGAGCTCCGAGAACGTCGAGAAAGAGCTCCTCGGTAGGTTGACAAACCACTGAAGCGCTGGACCGGTCAGACTCGCCCCGAAGCTCTTGCACATGCAGGCTTCGCGTAAATCGCCCGGGATCGAGGTGGTCAGCATCTTCTGCTTGTAGAGGGCTACGTGGTCCTCCGGATCGGTCGTCCCATCATAGAGCTGGAATGAAGGCGGCACGAACCTCGCCGGGACATCGGTGTTAGTGATGTCGGGTGTGAAAGGCGAGTCAGCGTAGCTGTCGCGCGGTATCAGTGAGTCTGGGGGAATGATCCCCGGAATGCAGCAGATGAGCTTCTCGAGTCCAGCCATGCGTGCCTCAAGACGCCGCTCGTACTCGCCACGTGGCGGCTTGGTAGCGAGGCGCTCAGTCGGATGGTGCGTTGTTGCTCCCGTGGGCTTACGTCCGAGGCCGGACGTAAAAGGCGTGTCAAGATCGACGGCTTCCTCTAGATCGAGGGCCAGATTCCTGCGAGGATCTGGCGGTTTCTCGCTAGTGGGGGGCTCCTCGACGATAGGTTGCTTCTGGGACGCCTTTTCCTTGCGGAGCTAGTCGTTCTCCCTTCGCAAGGCGTGATTAGTGGCGTGCAACTCCATGATCCTGGAGTCTGTCTCCTTCGCCCGTCGCCGGTTCTCCTCGGCTTCCTCGGCTAGTCGGGCTAGGATAGTGTTTAGCAGCTCCGGAGGTATGGCTTGGGCACCGCTAGTCTGCAGAGTCTGCCGCACTAGCTCGTCGACAGGGACGAGGTCCTTCTGTGTCGAGGAACCCGGTGGGCAAGCCCCAGCCGTCTTCCCCGCTTGGTTTCCCGTTTTCCCGCTATTACCTGTCATGGAATCAACGAAGAAAACACAGAAAGTAGTTCTAAGGGCCCCACGGTGGGCGCCAAATGTTGAGGTTCGATTTCACGAGAAAATGAGGCCCTTAGAACTTCATGAATACGTCACAAATAATAACGGAAATTGGAAACGATAAACGAGAATTAAATGCAGAAATTAAATGTAGACGAATGAAATAATGTCGATATGACCACTTCCAATAACGAAAGAAATCTACAGCGATTTTGACAGAGTTTTGGCTATATTTTGCTAAGAGAGAATTGATGCCAAAAATTAAGCCTTCTACCCCTATTTATAGACAGGATAGGGGATGGTAGACGATAGCTAACCCTAGCCGTCGAGCAGTAACGGCTCGTCGCAAATATCGGGTTGTTCGCGGGTTTTTCGGAGGAGGTTAGGGTCTTCAACGATTGGGCGCCGCCAGTGAGCTAGGGCTTCCCTTCTCTGAACTCCTCGATGTCGACCCTTATGACTCCTCGATGTCGAGGCACTTTACTTGTCGATGGCGAGGCCTTGACTTTGGCGGATTTTCAGTGTCTTGTTGGCGTTGGTGGGCTAGCTTTACGAGTTGGACTTGTTTGCGCGGGCCGACTTGTCGATTGGGCCTGGGCTCGTGGGCCTGGCCCCAACAACATATATAAATTATTAATTTCAATTAAAACCCAACTATAAAAATAAAAATTATAAATCAATCGCAATATTAATATTTATGATCAATTCAATACATGATTTAAGAAAATACAATTTAGGTATTTTTTATTAAAGATATGCATGTGTATGTGTATCCAAAATATCAACTATTTGTAAATAAAGAAGTACATAATTGATATTTATAATTACAGAATAGTTTACCTATTCATTAATAAACTAAACAGTTAATTAATGAACAATTAATGCAACTAATACTTACCATTTTATGTATCCGGCCTTACTTTAATATATACTAGTATTGCATCCCACGCAGATGTGTGGGAGTTTTATTATTTATACTGAAATAATATTAATTTAATATTTTATTTTTAAGTAAATAATATGAATATTTGAAAGATGTAATTCATACAATTATATGATAACATATAACATAAATTAATGTATTTATACAATTATATGACTCATTGTATACACATAGATCTGCCCACCGCCATGAATAGAAAGCGAAAATAAATAATTAGCTTTCTAATTTTCGTAGATACTGTGATTTTCATAATTCTCTCAAAGAATCAAAGTGATTGTGATTGGAAATACTTGTGAAATGTATTTATAAAGATAATTAATAACTAAAAATGTTAAACTTTCTAATTTCATCAATTAAAAGATAATTTTGTTTGATTAATTATGAATTGTTTAGGCAATTCATTTATTATAAATCTCCTTATTTCTAGAAAAAGTATTAATTATATATTATTTGTTGTGAATCGAATCCTTCGTATATCGCAAATAAACAATAATAAAGAGAAAACAATAGAGAGAACACGATGGAGAGAAAAATATAGAATATTATTATTCATTGAAATGTAGAGAAATACAATAGCATGTCCTATATATAAGGATGAAATCATATCATCTATAAAAATCTAGAAAGATATGGTATATATCTCTAAAGTATCTCTTAAGTAATGTCCATCAAATAAATATATTTATAACATTATTAAACTTAATCGTACCTCTTTATTTTGTTTTAATATAAGATCTATATATATGTATATATATATATATATAAGAGTTGGTCTCCTGATAGACGATCTCACCATTTTTTATTGTGAGACGGACCTTAATACATCATTTCAATAAGTTAAATACATCATTTCATTTTTAAAAATTACATTATTTGCAACAAAGAAATACATCATTTGCAATAAAGAAACACACCATTTCATTAAATTCGTCTCACAACAAAAATGGCGATACATCATTTACAATAAAGAAATGAGAAATAGGGAAATATATCCCCATCTTTTACAAATTAGGGAAATATATCCCAAATTTTTCTGTTAGGGAATTATATCCCAAAGTATAGTTCTGTTAGAGAATTTTGTCCTCCTGTGCTGACTAAGTAGTTAAGTGTCATGTGGTGCTGAGGTGGTATTTGACTCAATACGACATGGTGCCACGTCAACGCCACAAGGCAAATGACTAGGCATTTTTAATTTTAAAATATATAAATATTAATTAAAAATAAAAATATAATTGAAAAAAGAGTAAAATTTATATATAACTATTGTCTTATAATATTTTACTATTTTTTCAATAAAGATTTAATTTTTAATTAATATTTGCATAACTTTATTTTTTCATTAAATTATTTTTAAAACATAAAATTATAAATTGAGTTATATATATTATATATAGAGTATGTATATTAATAATATTTATTTTATTTCGTTCATAAAAATAAATGAATATTTATTTTGTATTAAAATATTATTAATAAAATAATAATGATTATAATAAAAATCCAGATTTTTTTATTATTTTTTTAAAGAATTCAGATTTCACGTGAATTTTTAAAATAATTGAAAATTTTAATTATTATTGTTATCATTATTATTTTATAATAATATTTTAATGTAAAATAAATATTCATTTATTTTTATGAACGAAATAAAATAAATATTATTAATATACATACTGTATATAATATATATATAACTCAACTTACAATTTTATATTTTAATAATAATTTAATGAAGTAAATAAAGTTATATAAATATTAATTAAAAATTAAATCATTATTGAAAAAAGAGTAAAATAAGACAATAACTATTTATATAAATTTTACTTCAATTGTGTTTTTATTTTTAATTAATATTTATATATTTTAAAATTAAAAATACCACATCATTTGCTATGTGGCGCTGATGTGGCATTGAGTCAAATACCACCTCAGCGCCACTGACACTTAACTGCTTAGTCAGCACATGAGGACAAAATTCCCTAACTGAACTATACTTTGGGATATAATTCCCTAACAGAAAAATTTGGGGATATATTTCACTAATTTGTAAAAGATGGGGATATATTTCCCTATTTTTCCTAAAAAATACGTTATTTCATTAAATTCATCTTACAATAAAAATGATGAGAACGTCTCATTTGAGAATTTGCCTATATATAATTATATTTTATAATGTAGTTTTTTAGTATGAAAATAATATATTCAGAAAATATAATCAAAAATTTCAATCAATTTGTTTTGTGAGAAATTTTCATCCTCATGAATTGAGATATGTACTATATATATGGTACATAATTTCCATATTTATCAGATTTTTTTTTTCCTTTGAGGGTGTGGAGTTAAGAATGTGATTTAGGGAGATTTCTTAAGATTATGTATTTCCATAAAAATATTTCAACTATTAACCAAGTAATATAACTAAATATCTGCATTCTATAAATTACATCGAATCTTATATTAATATACATGATTAAAATTCTTTAAAAAACAAACTAAAAATCCTCAATTAAAATTATTCCAATTTTTTAAAAATTGTATATAATTAATTTTTCTCATATTTATATTTTAGTTGATGATGTTAAATAACCTAATTAAATTTGGCATTTGAATTATATTTATTATTAAATTATGTTAAATATTTTTTATTTAAATTAATAAAACTCATAGGTTGAGTGCTAAATTATGAAATTTTTATAATTTATTGAAGTTTGATTTACTTATAAATTTATTTATTGATATTTCCCTAATTAATAAAATTAACATTTAATCTTCTTTCATATTTGTAAAATTAATATTCGAAATATCATTTAATGAACTAAGTAGTTGAATTAATAAATAATTAATGTGATTGAATATTTCCATATATTGCCTCAGGATTTGTTTTAATATATATAAAATTTTAAATAAATTATTAATTAACGATTGAAGTCTTTGATATATGATTGATAAATTCAATCATAAATATTAATTATTTTTTATTAAAATAAAATATTCAACCCATTTATGTTTCAATTAATATATTATCATAAAATTATAATATAATTTCAATTAATTGTATGTGTTTATTAATAAAATTTTAAATAAATTATTAATTAATGATTGAAGTATTTTTATGTATGGAAGTAATTCAATTAAGCAATCAAATCTTAATGAATTATCTACATATAGAATTGTTTATATCAATATTAATGAACTATTTAATTCATTAATGACCAACTAATCTAACTCAATTTTACCATATTTCGAATCCGGCCTTACTTTAATATATACTAGTATTGCTTCCCACGCGATGCGTGGGAACATTTATTATTTGTATTAAAGTAATATTCATTTAATATTTGATTTAAATCAAAATTATATTAATTTTAAAAATGTATTAACTATTAATTTTTATATAATAGTAATTTGAAATACAATAAAAAATAATTCATTATTTATATAGTATATATAAAAAAGGATGAATACAGATTCAAACTAAGGATCATAGAGGCTTGACTACATCTCGTGGATCGTGTCTTATAAATAATGAAAAATCTTTTCTATGCTCACTTTTCTAGGAAAAAAAAATGATGTACGATAATCTATATTAATAAATGAAATATACTTGATTTCATCAAATATAAATTTTTAAAATTTAAAGAAATAAGAATAACACTACATATTAGCTGCTTATTTTCTTGTATTTATTTGAAAATTTTCATATCAAAAGGAATAATATAAAATTGGATCCAATTTTCATATTTTTTAAAATAAAATAGAAACATGAACTTTTATTTAAAGGAATACAAAATCTTTTATCTACATGCTTTGCTCTCTTTTTTGACAGTATTATTTTTTAAATTTTAATCTATCAAATTATTTGTGACAACTTGAATGATATTTTGATTTTTAATCATATACTTTAATAATATTTATCTATTGATTGAATTTTAAAATACAAAATTTGATGGTAGTTATTGTTACTTGACTACGATAAATTGACGTAATTTATAATTATTTTAAAGCAATTTTTTTTAATAAATGATTCAACATTTTTTAAATTTTCTACATGAATATTATTTCCTTAATTATAAATATCCAAATTTATTTTTATTGAGATTTGATACATTTAATTGAAAATAATTAAAGAGAAAAAATATTTTGATACATTAATACATAACCGCACCAAATGTATTAGATTAGTTAAAATAGAATTTTGTTAAATAAATAATTGATATTTACGATTACTATCAATATTTATTCTTAACTCAATCATAACTCATTTTTTTCCATGAATAACATAATTTAATTTTGAATTGATAACCATTCAATAAATAATTACAGACTTATAATAAAATAAATATCATTTACACAAACATAATTATAAGTATGTATTGCAATATAATTTATTCTTAAATAATAAAGCAAAATATTTTATTGAAAGATAAAAGTAAATAATTTGTACACAACTATTTTTTTTAACTAATAAATATAATTTACTAATTCATATTTATTGAGATATTATCTACCTTTTATTGAATATTCACTAATATATAAACTTGCCATATATTAATTATAAATATCAATTATAGATTAAATCATAAATGTTAGTGTAAATAAAGAAGTGTATAATTACAGAATTTTCACTTGTTAATTAAGGAACTAATCAGTTAATTAATGAATAATTAATGCAACTCAAACTTACCTTATTTTGTCTCCGGCCTTACTTTAATATATATATATATATATATAGAGGATGGATCATATAATAATAAATAAGTATATTAAAAATAAGAATGAATCTCATCCATTAGATCTAATTAAATCAATGACTAATAACTAATCAAGCAACAATTAAAATGCTATCAAGCAATAAATGATCAAGCAACAAATGAAATACAATCAAGCAACATTGTAATCAAGCAATAACTAAAACATAATCAAGCAATATTGTAAAAATAATCAAGCGATTTTATCATTTTATCACGGGAGGATTTTTTAATATAGCGGGGCGAACATCAATTCGAGCAGCCTTCTCAAAAACGGCCAACTGGACGACTGACAAAAACCTGTTTTTAAACTTAGACGGGTTATCTAATTCATGCATAAAATGAACATACATTCGAAACAAAAGTGGAGTATATTCTAACACAAGAACGAATAAACTAAATCTCAATGAAAACGACAAACATGAGAAGAGGTGTGATTAAATAACTGGATTAATTTTATATAAACGTAGCTAACAAGTTGAGCACCAATAAATTAATTAAATCTAGAGAGACTGAAATTATTAACATAGAAAGACATGTATTTATTCATAGCCATAAACATACTAAAACTAAAGGTCCATCACAACGCGCGTGATGCTCCCCTTCAGCAGAACCCTGTTCACTTCTGTCTCACGAAAACCCTGATTCACAAATCCAATCAAAAAAGGATACGTGAATGATTTGATTTAATTTAATTTAATGAACTCAATACCATCTCAGTGAGTTCTTCAAGGATAGGATCCCACTCAGCAACACCACAAAGATCATCCACTGATTGCTCCAGATCGTACTCATTCAATCTCAACACTTCCTTGTTTAGATCAACCTGATTGAACCCCATTTCCTCCAGTTTCCTCACAAGCTTCTCCTCAATTACATCCTTTGCTCGAACTTCAGGAGCCATGGCAACCGCTTCTGTTGGAGGTGGTGGTTGTGCCCGAAAGAAAGGTGGGTTTCGAATGGTATTTGGTGGAAAGATAGGTAGGAAAGGTGAAGGTGGTGGTGGAATTGCATTTAATGGGCTCATGGAGTAAGGTGATAGCAGCATGGGGAAAGGTACATGAGATACTGATGGGAGAATTGGCACCACATCAGGGAGGTCGGTAATAGGATGTGGAGCAGATGAAGAAGAAGAGGGAGCCACAGAGCTAGATCCAGATCCAGAACCATTACCAACCAACAAGCTATCATTGATGGGAAATTTCAGCTCATTTTCAGTGCTCGGTAATCTCGGTTTCGAATTACCAGCATTAGGGTAACGGAACTCCACAACAGGTGCTGGATCAACGGTGATAATCTCAGGAGCAGACAAGGAGCTGCTTGCAGGGGGCAGGTTGAGGTTCAAGTTTCTAACACTATCCTGTGGCTTTGGCGTTTCATTATTACAAGGTTCAACCTGAGGGGAAACACACAGAACCCCTCCAAGCATCAGCATTTAGAAATTACCCTAAAAATGCAGTAAAAGCAACCAACCTGGATTAGAACCCAAACACGCTGCCCAAACTTCTGGCCAGAAGGTGTGGCCATCCTCCAGTATGAGATATACCGTCCTGGAAGCTCAGGAGAGGTGAAATCAACGGCAACATCAAGTTCCTGGTCCATCAGCAATCCAGCAGCAGGAATCTGGAAAATCATAACAACCACCACATGCATATTAGATACTTCATCCAGCAAGAGGAAAAAACACCATGAAGCGATCTAGGCAGGCAGGAAGGAATTCCCTGGAAAGTTAGGCTAAGCGTATAACAATATGTAAACAAAAAATAACTAGCAATGGCATAAAGCATCAACACCCAACTTGAAATTATATTCCAGGGACACGCATCCAGAAAGGCAAATTATTTATAGAAGATATAAAGCAAGGAAGCCTTCAAATCACTGAGAAAGGGCATGCAATCATAGCAAACGAAGAAGGAAGCAGTTCAATGCATTGGCATTTGATCAAATAAAATGGCAACATCACTTGCCTGTATTTCCACGGAATGTGTCTCTGTCAGTTTATCTCCTCCAATCCAAACAAGTTGTGTTTTTTGGGACCATGCACCTCTACCATTATTTTTCATCCGCCATATCTTGGTAAACGGAGTTAAAGGTGCCATAATTGTACCATCAAATATGTTAACATCTTGAATGAAGCAACTGTCTGGCCTGACTGTCCATTGACCCTTGGAAAACCTTACACGTGGATATATTGCCCTCTGTTCTCTAGCATGAAAACGTGGCAAATGATCTCGATAAACTGCAATGCGGTCTATTAAGGTATAATCATCCTCAGTCCCCATTTTTTGAAAGCAACTATGGCACAAGTCATAATTCGGCTTTCTGCAATAGGAGAAATCTTGTTAGTGACAAAAAATCAAATAAATGAGTACAGAATTCATTAAAAAGAATTTGTTCCATCTGTTATTACACTTTTGATTGAAACCTGAGGCCGACGATAGGATTGATGCTACATCCATCACAACTAACTCCATGATGTAAGATACTCCCACTGCTATCGTTTTGACTATTACTCCTTAAGGGAACTGCATCAGAAGCACAATGCAGTGGAGCACCTGAGATATTTTCTGATGTACTGGAAAACGGACATTCAAAAATGAGGCCAGTACCACCAGCTACGCCAAGATTTAAATCACCATTGTAAGGAGACCAAGTTGACACTGGAGCATTCTCGAAAGCATCACATAATCCAGATGTCTTCCTGGAAATGAAATGACCCCCGTTCATAACATAAGAAGGGCCATCACATGCGGAGTTCGAACCAGATTTAGGTTTAGTAGAATTGCAGATGTCATTTCCAGGAGGCTTGGTATTCACTTGAGATGGGAGATTAGAAGAAGTGACACAAAATCTTGCGAGCTTCCCAACATTAGACTTACCATTAGAACATTCAACAGTTGTCTTGCCCTTTTCTTTTCTACAAATAGTATGTGAAACACCATCTGATGCAGGCTTGTAAACATAGACATTTTGAGATTCAAGGGCCTCAGCCACAACACTGCAGTCAAAAGGGTCCTCCTCCTTATGCTCAGTTACATTTTGAATTTTAATTTCCTTCCTTTTCATGTTTGTAGCTGGTTTAACTTTTTGCAATTTGGAAGACGGCTTAACCTTTAGTGGCTCACAAGCTTTGTTATCTGTGGCTGAGCTACTCGCAGGAGCACCATTCTGCATGTTCAACCTGACTCCAGAGTCTGAAAGCTGCTGGCCCAATAACGATGAGCTAGTTTTTGACAAGTTGTCAACAAGCTCAGAGATACAGGAAGAAGACAGAGAAGCCTTGGCAGCCAAAGCACCAGAGAGTTTCAGAAGTGTTTCAAACAGTGGCTCAGGAACCTTTCTCAGAATCTCAGACACACTGGCAGTCAGATTTGGAAGATGTTGCACATGCGGCAATTGCAAAGGAGTTGCACTTGCATTTGAATTATTTTGACTGCCATTCTTATCGTTCACTTTAACAGTTACTCTTAACGGATTAAGGGCCTGTTTCATGACATCGCGAAGATCATCATCATCAACAAGAGTAACCACATCCCCATCTTCATCGACATAAGTAAGCAACAGATCAGTATCAGGGGCAAAACTGAATAGGGTGACAATCTTCTCTCTCAGCCCATCCATACTCAGAAAAAGCTTTCCATCAACAATAGGGGCTTTGAAACGCCTAAGCACATTCTCATACTTGACCTGTGGAAAGTTGCGCCAACAGTAAGAACTCAAACAAAGATAAATCAACACACAACACAATACATAAATTCCAACCAAACACGACCAAGTGCTAACACAGCATATGCGAATAAATCCCAAAAGCACGCATAGAGAAGGTAGCATCTTATATCGTACGTGGTTGATTAGAGTACAAAATGTAAATAGTGTCCATAACATTACAAAAGAGAAAGAAGATGTGAATAAGCTATCAACTCTATCATCAAACTGCAAGAAAAAATACCAACCAATAAATTGCCAATACCCAAGTACTTGATTATTTGGTGAAATAACAAGGAGAAATACGTGTTAAGTAGAATCAAGTAACAACAACACACTAGTTGATTACAGAATCAAGAAAACAAAACACTAATACGCACATAAAAGAGTAAACTAAGTATGAAATAATAATATAACAAAGTACAAATTCTGCGTGGCTCTAAGGCCATGCGAGAGATTTTCCAACAAAATTGATCTATTCAAAACACGATTATGAGCAAATACGTAAATCTTCTGTCCATCGTCTATAAATTCAATGAATGAATTTAGTGTATTATTAATTATTCTAGTATATATTTTTTAAAAATAATATATTTTAGTACAATATAAAACAAATAAATCTTTAGTGCAACTAAAAATTAATAAAAATATAAATTTATTTTAACTGTTAAAACAAATAAATCTTTAGTCCAACTAAAAATTAATAAAAATATAAATTTATATTTAACTCAATATATATTAAGAAAAAACCAATGTGTACCAAAAAATTGATATAGATACTACAGCAATCTATATACCATGTGGAAGTAGTTGTCCTAATCTTATACTAGAAAATACTGATCATTTTAAGTTGTTATTTATTTTTTTTACTGTCCTTTAAGAATTGAAGTTAGCTCAATATTCAGATGATTTTTGAGTCAGCAAGGTAATATTTTTTAACAAAAGACTTTGGACAAGTTATATAATTTCAAATAACAAAGATGATTTGAATATGCGTTTTACGCTTATATTACTTTTAATTCAAACTTTATTTATAATTAATTTTATTAAAAAAAGGCACCATTTCACTGTCCAGCCTTGGATGTTTTGCTTTGCTAAAAGCCGGAAGAAAAAAAATACACCCATCCTCCAAACCTTGAAAGCTCGAAAATTTAACACAATATAACAACAATACGTATAAGGATGCATTACAGTAACTCAAGACAAACAGCACCGGAAGTACAGGAAAAAAAAAAGAAGCACCTGAAATCAAAATTACGAGGCATGAAAAAAGGACTGGAATAAATTGATAACCTTGATCACAATAATAGAAGAAGCCTCCATAGTTAGTAGCGTTCCAAATTTCCACGAAAGCCACAAACGAAACCTAGCAATCAAACGTAAAGACCTAGAGACCAAAATTCGTGATTTTTTCAAAGGAAGAGGTAAAATAAACGGCGAAAGAGCGTAGTAGGGAACCTCACACCGACCAGGTCAGGTAAAACCGATATCTGAAAGCGGTTCCACGGCAATCCGCGCGCACCCGTGACCGAGTTACGCAATATGATCTCTGTGAGTGAGAGAAAGGTACCAGATACAGAAAAGTGACGCAATTGTGTGTATGGGAGTGACTATATGAAGAGTGTGATCTTAAATTTCGCCCATATTTCGTTATTTTTATTTTATTTATTTTTTCCCTTCTCAACAAAAAAGTATTTCAATTCCCTCTTTCCAAAGTTTTAATTTCTCTCTTTCTCTTTTTAAGCACATATAAGTGGGTTTAATTTAATTTAAAATTTTTTTTTTAATCAAGGAAACTGAAGTCGTCGAGATTATCGGCTGATTGAGGATTAATTCATCTTTATTGATACTGTGTGATGTAGCTAGTGATTGGTGGAATAGGATGACGTGGACCTGCTTTGAGTGGAACGATTCGAGCCTATTTACTAGGCTCATTTTGCTGACTCATTATTGGGTTAGTGGGTTTGATGTTGTTGGGCTTTTCTAACAAACTAATTTTTTAATAAATGTATAATTTTGATATCACTTTCAAAACTGCTGCAATTAAATGTACAACCTGTTATTTAAATTCAATTACGATATCATGAAAATTGTTAAAAGTCAGAAATTATACTTTCAACAAACTTTAATGGTATTGTTTTATAACTTATATATGAATAGTAACTAAAGCGAATTAAAAGTCTGAGCGTGTGGAAAAAAAACAATCAAGTAGTTATTGCCTTTAATTGCAATAGATTCAAAGTCATGTAATAACTTTCGTAAATCTGGCACAAGGTTTTTTTTTTAGTAGCTGGCTTTTTATTTAACTAAATTAGGCAGCGTATAATATATATAGTTTAGAAATAGAAAAATGAGAGGAGTTCTCCGAGAAGTTGCAAAAAATTATAGAGTGATTTAATCAGTTGAAATTTCCAAAAAGATAACAAAAAATTAAAGTAAATGTAGAAAACTTTTTGCATTCATAGAATATGTGGTGGTCTAACCTAGTTTAGGAGAGATGAATGGAAGTTCCAAATCGTAGCCAAGCCATTCCCACAAGGCTCATAATAGTGGCACATGCAAAAGCCAGAATGCTCCTCTCTTTGATGACAACTTGCAGCAAAAACATAGCCACATCCGACGTGATCTTCCTCCCTTCTCTAGCTAAAACGCGTCGGCGCTTCCCGGCAAACGCCAAGAGCACCACCACCGTTATCCACGTGAGGAGCGTCGTCCGGGCGGCGAATACGATCAACAACGCCACTAGAAACGCCAGGAGGAGCGTCAAGAGTGGGGCGTAGTAGCCGGAGGCCGAATAGGCGGCCGGGCGATCAAGCGATGAGAGGATCATGTAGAATGAAATCAAGAAGAATAAGAAACAAGTGGTACTAGTCTTGGTGGATTTTGTGATTTGCTCCATGGGATGCTTAGAGAGAGAGAGTGGGAGATTGATTAGGGGTGTAGTTTGTCTACTAGTTGGTTGGGTGTTAATTATAGGTTGGAAAAATTGGGGAAAGGAATTGGAAGGCATGTGGACCTGTGGTGCACATGGCAAGGTTGGCAATTAGGGATACCAACCTTAATAATTTAGAGAGTAAGTTTGGACAATAATGGATTATTATTGGACATTCATTGCATGTTTTGTAGTGTTTATTTCCCAATCTTAAGCATTGTTTTTATTTAATCAAGGGAACATTTTTCCATGTACCGTCCTTTTGGTTTAGAATTTATTTTAGTCAAATATATATGTTCTTCTTTCTCGGGAGTGTTAATTTTGAAATTATCCATTCAAGCTGATTTTCTTTCTTTACTTATATTGTAATAGTATATTATCACATATATAATTTAATGTTTTTATTACTTCGATAAGACACAATATGGCAACTTTTGGCAGAGACAAATCTATTAGCAATTTTTATTGCCAAAATATTTCTCTCAAATGGGTGACTACCTGCTCAGTGAAGAGTATTTTGCAGTTTATTTTACATTACAAGTAGTTAAAGAGTTGTATTTTTTTAATTTATTATATTAATTTAAACACAAACTTATATGTCCCTATTTTTTTTAGCTCCAACTGCACCCAAACAATGGACGAATTGTATTTTTAATGAAAGAAATCTACATTAAAATAGGTAGAGTATAAATTAGTCACTACTATATTATATGTAACAAGTAACAATAAAATGAAATGAAATGAAATAGTATAGATATTAATTATAATTATAGTATTGGGGTGCGGTGTTTTATATAGATGCACAGGGCTCTATGCGCATAATATAATTCAAATGAGCTAGCTAGCAACTGCAGAAAACATTGAACACTAATGCATCACCAATAAATATACATTGAATTGCACTCAAAATTAAAACAACTACATTTGCACTCAACTTTCTTAATTTATTACTAAACATATGTATATGTATCTATCTATATATTCATATCAGTATCACTCACTCAGCCTAAGCAACACTTATTATCTTTATACTTAAAAACACAACACATGACGTCTACTGATAAAATGCAACGACTCTAAATCACTTCATAATTATTAACTCCACATATTTTCTCTCTCACCAACATACCTGACGTCTAGTCTATGGATGAAATGCAAGTCACAAAACATGCACCTTAATTTTAATTAGTACTCCTGATTCAGGTGAACATCAGCATCCGACTTTCCCAGCCCTCCAAAAGCAGACACCACTCTTCTCAACCAACTCGTCACGAGCCCCACTTCCTCCTCCTGCTTCTGCTCCTTCACAAACAGCATGCTCTTCTCATCATCCACATCCATCAGCATATCCACCCATCTCTTTGTCATGTACGCCATCACCGAGTCCAGCCCCGCTTCCACAACGCTTATGGGAGGGATCTCCAGAGGGTTCCCATCCAAATCCAGCTTGATCAAGTTCAACAACCGCCCGAAGGTGTTAGGCAATGCATGAATCTGGTTGTTGCTCAAATCCAGTACCTTAAGGCTTATTATGTCCGAAATCGTTTCCGGAAGTTGGGTCATGTCACTGAAATTGCTGCTGAGGTCCAAGAATTCAAGATTTGTGAGCTTCCCTATTGTGGTTGGGATGGTGTGGAGCTCATTGAAGTGCACATCCAAGAGTCGTAGAGATTTCATCTCACCAATAGACGTGGGGAGAGAACGGATCTTGTTCAGTTGAATGTGGAGGAGCTTCAGGTTGGATAGCTCCAGCCCTATGTTGGTTGGCAAGTATGTGAGCTTGTTGAAGGAGGCGTCTAGCTCCTCCAACGACCTGTTTGGACATGAAGAAAACTGCCTTAAATATGCATGCATGGCGACAGGTGGAGAAGAAGGTGTATGTGATAACGTATAATATTTTGAGGTTGGGGGTTATACTTGCAGTGGCAGATGCTATCAGGCAGGGCAACAAGCTTGTTAGAAGAGACATTCAAGATTTTCAAGTTGTGCAATAGGCCAATGGAGTCGGGCAGTGATTCTAATAGGTTAGCTACTAGAATGAGTTCTTCAAGATTTTCGAGCCCTGCAATTGAATCTGGGATTTCCTGTTGCACTCACCAAAAACAGAGGCATCTGATCAAATGATAACAAGGATGTAGCTACAGAATCATGTTTTTATTTATGACTACTATCATCAGAGACAGAAATTGATTTTGTAAAGATGGAAGGCAATGCCAAAATATATGTGTCGAGTTCAAATTAATTCGTCGTGGATATAGTCATCAACAGTGAGCAAAAACATAACAATCTTGATCAACTCCCAAAAACTGAAACAATTGAAATAATTAAAGCAAATCAGTAATTCTAACCTCTAGCTTGTTATACGACAAGTTCAGCACAGTCAACAACTTCAATCCCCAAAATTCCTCCGGCAAAATCTTCAACTTCCGCCCCGATAAATCCACTTTCTCTATAGCCTTCTTCCCTGCCTCTGCCGCCTTCAAAATCGCCGCCACCTCCTCATTAATCAAATCCACCGCCTTAACCTCACTCACCTCTTCCCCCACCTCCACTTCCTCCACCGTGTCAGCCCCCGCCAAGACCGCCTCATGGATCCGCTCTAACCTCCTCTCCGCCTCTTCCAACACCTTCTCATAAGCCTCGTGCATCTCATCCAGCCCGATCACCGCCTTACAAGCCTTGTAATCCTCCACCGCCTCGTCGGCGTCGATCTCCGACAGCCTAGCCCGGGCGATGTCGAGCGTCTCGTGATCAGGCCGGGGCCCTAGGGCCTCCAATACGGACCGGGACTGCGCGACGTCGTTCACTGCGTCGTGCAAGGCGGAGATGAGCTCAGGGTTCTTGAGATCCGGCATCTTCTCGGAGACCTCGAAATAGGGCTCCGAGTCGGAAGGCTCTTCGGGATCCTCCGGCGGCGACGGAACCCGAGGGTTCTCGATGATGATATCGTTGTCCGGGGATGAGGAGAAGGAGCGAGTGAGGGCTGACGGGAGCGCTTCCATGACGTGATCGATGATGGGTAAATTGGTGGGAGTCGGATCCATGGGATCGGGGGGACTCGGATCCATGATTACGTATATTTGTGATTGCTGGAGTGAGGGTTGTGATTCTGAAATTGTGAGCGGAAAGTGTGAAGTGTGTGTGCATGTGCGGGATGATCAGATTCAATTGGCATAACCGTAATAACTGTCGGGTATGCGGGCTCTGGGTGCGGATCGGATCAGGTCAGGCCCAATTTGAATATTTAAATGAAGTTGTAATTTATGCTTTAGACAAATTTTGGTAAGCGGAATAAAAGAAAAAGACAAGGAGAAAAGAAAACCCCTAAAATTGAAGCAACTAGTAATAAATGGCGGCTTGCTTTTGGATGGTGATAAAACTAGCACAAACATAGGATGTCAATAACCACAAAAACTTAAATCCAGCATCACACGGTTATCTGAAAGTTGTGGTTGGCAAGATTAATTAATAACGCAGCCTTTGGGTCAATCACATGAGATTTGGGAGATGTTATGGCTTAGGCATGTAGAATGGAGGTCCACCCACTTTGTCTTATTGATCCTCTTCCCGTTCACAATTTAGACCAAGAAAATGAAACTCACCTCTTCACTCAACCTAAAATTCAAGTGTGTGCAGGTTGTGTCTTACATGAATAAATTTCTTTGTATTCAAGATTTTACAAAACAAGAAACTATACAATTTTAGGACTCCCAGCTTTGGTGCGGAAATTTCGCTTTTGTAAAAGGAAAAAGGTAACGCTTTCTTTGCAAAATATCAAGCACTATTGGTCTTATGAAATTACATTACAATTTACAAGAGCTATGATTGAAATACTTTTCCAGCAATCATGCATATTGGTTTTGCTTTGTAAAAAAACAAGCTTTTTCCACGTATGGTTGCTTTTTTATCTTATCTGCTGGCTGCGTTGTATTTTGGAAAAAAGCTTGATGTAACGCCAAGCTGAATACAATTCTATTTCTGTGACTTTTCTTGTTTATAGCAATCAAATTCTTTCAATCTTGGACTAGTTTCATGCTTTTACTCTGTTTATCAAGAAATAAAAATGTTTCTGTTTCAAGATAACTTGAACTCTGTGATGGTGTCTGAAGTGGAAAAGCCGATTCAAGAACTACTCTCCCTGCTCATCCTTCTTGCAGACAGAGTGATCCATGCAGCTCAAGAAGCCGAATCTTTCAAGGCCGGAAACCTAGAAATTGCCCGCCTAGTCACCGACGTTTCCAGGGTTCTCCGGTCCCTAGCCCGGGTCACCAGCACTTCCACCACCGTGTATGACCGCCCCATCCGTCATGTATGCATAGGCGTGACCAAGGCCTTGGACCGCGCCTTAACATTTGCTCGTAGGTGCCGCTATGAGAGAACCAACTTCCTCCACCATGTGCTGTCCATCAACACTGCAGCAGATTACAAGAAGGCCTCAACTTTACTTGAATCTTCATTGGCTGATCTCCAGTGGCTCCTCTCTATATTCAACCGCGATTCCTCCGATCACGGCACCATGCCCCCTTTCGCCTGCAATGATCCTATTCTAGCCTATGTATGGCCGGCCATTGCTGCTCTGCATATGGGCCAGGGAGAGGGAGCTCAACAACTGGCAGTCTTTGCTGGTGATGGAAGGAATAAAAAGATTATCGTGGAAGAAAATGGGGTTCCTCCACTTTTGAAGATGTTGAGTGATAGCAGGAGTTGTGATGCACAGATTGCAGCGACCTCTGCTTTGTGCAACTTGGCTGATGATCAGGAGAGTGTGATGGTGATCCGAGAGGCGATGGGTGTTGGAGCAATCGCGAAAGCAATGGCTAAAGCGCCCATTAGGGTTCAGCTGGTGCTTGTGGAATTGGTGTTGAAGATGTTGAAGGTGGATCCGGGTGTGCAGGAGGAGTTTGGTGAGGAGAATGTGGCTCAGCTGCTGGTGGCCGTGTTGGGCGTGGACGTGGACTTGGACGAGTTTCTTGAGGTAAGCTACCCAAAAACCAAGAGCAACTCTCATTTGTGTGGTGAGATTAGTGAAGATGCGAAGGTGAATGGTGGTGGTGAGTGTAGTAGGAGTGAGAAGGAGAGGGAGACGCCAGAGGTGAAGCTGAGGCTTAAGGTAAACTGCGCTATTGCTCTGTCGAAACTGGCTCGTAGAAGCCTGTTGAACAGCCGAAACATTACTGATACAAAGGCATTGCTAGTTCTGGCCAAGCTCATCAAAAAGGAGGCGGGTCAGCTGAGGAAGGAATGCGTGAATGTTGTGATGGAGTTGGCTGCAGTGGCCGAGTCCGACAATGACCTCAAACGCACCGCGTTCAAGCTGACCTCGACACCTGTGAAGGTGGTCTTGGATCAGCTGTTGAAGGTGATAGACGAGGGGAGGGAACCCCTCTTGGTGACCCCAGCAGTGAAGGCCATAGGGTGCTTGGCTTCGATGTTTCCTGCAAAGGAAAGGCGCATAGTCCAATGCTTGGTGAGTCAGCTTAGTCATTGGGATCACGGTGTGGGTGCTGAAGCAGCCACAGCTCTGAGCAAGTTTGTGTGTTTGCGAAACTACAACAGAAGGGAGCATGCTGAGGCATTCATCGAGTTTGATGGGGTGCCTAAGGTGATGATTCTGCTCAGGAAGAACGTTCGGGGCTACTCGTCTCATCTGGAGGAGCTGCTGCTGCTCTGCAACCTCGCCATCAGTGCTTCCAACACCAGGGTGCTGGAGGAGGCCGGAGTGCTGGGCGTGTTGGAGGCGGCTGCTAAACGCGCCGTCTCGGAGCGGCCAGACTTGAGAGAGCTGTTTGCCAAGGCTATACATCAGCTTGTGATGTATCAGGTTGGAATGCCACGCCCAGGTTTGGATGACCTAGTTGGTGAAATGACCACCTTCTCTGGCCCTATCCATCCCCCTCGCCTTCATAACATCATCATGAGATAAATGTGTAATGAATTATATTGATCAGCCCTAGAAAATGTTAATGGAGAAATTTGTTAATGACTGATGGTAACTATGTCAAATGATTCGTGATAAGAAAATGATTCATATAATGGAATTATCAACATTTTTTTGTTAATTAAAAAATGGAGTAATAAATAAAAAGAATCTCATTTTTTGTGAACTGTTAATTGGATCTGTGTGTATAATATGGATGCATCAATCAGTATCACTAGTCACTACTGTAGGAGTCATATTTGATGATGTAAGAGCAAGACCCTTGTCGAAAAATAATGACAGCAGCTCAATCAAGTTGATTAGTTAATCCAGCGACAATTATTCGACGCTTAAATCAGTTGAAATCACTAGACTATCAAGAAGAGAGAATGAAACATGCATTGAAAGTTACAATATCTACGTACTTAGCTATCCTATGAAATAAGTATATATTTTGCAATTCTGTCTCTAAATATACAATCATGAGCATACAGTCATGATTAATGGTATAATTATGAATTATCGCATCAACGTCGTTCAGGTGGATCAAAGGCTACGCGAGTTCATGGTTTGGCCGAAATTGGTCAAACCGGATTAATTTGGTCGGTTTAAAATTTAATTTTTAAACTAGTGGTTTGAAATTTTTGAAACCGGTTAAATTTGATTTGGTTACAGTTTGGAGACTCAAACCGGCGTATATATATACGTATATATATTAAATATATTATAATTAATTAATATAATTTGTAATTTATTTGTTAAGTTTCTATTTTTTCATTCAATTAACCCATGTTCAAATTTCTTGGCCAACATTCTCTAGTTTTAGTTTTAATTTTTTTATCAAAAATTAACAAATGATTATTAACGTTAAATATTATTATTTTATATAATTTCTTTAAGATAAATTAAATATGAACATTACTATTATCATTTTACACGTCTTTTTCGGTTTTACATTAAATTATAAATATAAGATTTTTTAAGTTAAAATTACATTATTATAAGTACTAACAAATAATAGAAATCATTTAATTTGTATTTAGGCCTTGGTTTTCTACAAATTATAGTAAATTATTGAAAGTCGAAATATATTTCATTTCAAATCGTCAAACCGGCCGGACCCAACTGTTTTTATACGGTTTAGCCAGTTTGATTTCAAAAAATTATTTGGCCGGTTTGGTTTGAGAAATTTTCAAACCTTACCCTATTGGTTTGGCCAAGATTTTTCTTCCAAACCGGACCGCGGACACCCCTATCAATATCAAAGGCTAAATAGACACGAGGGTAAATTGGTCATTCCGTGTCCACCTCAATTACTTGCGCACTAATCCTATTTTCTTATATTTATCACAAGCTGTCAATTTTAACATTAAACAAAAAGGGCTTTTTCATGGGCCATGATATTTTTTAAGCCTAATTAGTGTCCAAAATGACTCTTCTAACCACTTTACCTCTAACAATGATCGTTATGAAAGCTGGATCCACCAACTACTTTTACTTTTGTCATTGGAATAAACTTTTTTTTATTTTTGTATGATGAATGGCCTGTGAAAGAGTTTTTCATGTTGAAGTCCAAATAATTAAGTTGAGCAAAGATTGGGCTTGAGGGTTTTCACACTAGTTGAAAAACAATAGCCTAATGTTTGAATTTTAAAAATGATCAAAGCCCCAAAGGCATGATACTATGTGAATCATGGTTTTAAATGAGAAAACATAAATTGTGCAAAAATATCATTATATTATGCAACATATAAGTATTCTACAATATTTAATCTTTTTTTTTTTTAAGTTTCAATTAAACTAAGGTGAAGTTTATTTAAGTGTGGAATGAGAAATATTACAATATTTGGTTTTGCGTCAGCAATTACAACATGGGATATCACATTTCTAGTTAACATATAATTTGTATGCAGAAAAAAATTATTTGTTAAAAAACTTCATTCTTGATGTGATGGTGTAGTAAGCAAAACAATTTCATATTGGAGCCGTGTATGCGTACAAGTTTATTATATTTTATTGAGATTTTTGGGACAGATTCACAAGCTATTATTTGACATCAATTAGTTGGAAATTGAAGTTTTAAGCAAGATTATTTTTTAAAGGTCAGCTTTAAGAAGATAGAGACATGTGTAATTAGACATTACTTTGTGAGTTGAGGCCATGATTTGCACATGGACTTCTTTTCTAATTGCATACATTTAATTAGGTCAATAAATTATCATTAATTGATTGACAATAAGAAAGAATTGATTGATTTACTACATTTTATGCAGATTAGTAAAATCCAGGGCTTTTTGCTTGATAAAATGTAGTATTTCATATTCTTCATGTATGCATATTGAGAATTGTTGAAATAGAGTGTGTGAGAATCTAAAATTGATTTCAATCATTAATTTTGATAATTTTTTTTAGTTTAACATAAATAGTTTATTTGTTTTCTTTCCCAAATAGTTTAGGATAGATTGGAATAAATATCAATTTTGTAGATCATAAGAAGGAATATTCCTCTAGGGTCTATGCTAGGCTGATACTAGGCCTTCCCTAATACAGTTTTGAGCATTGCTAGAGACATTCAACAGCATTATCATAGGTCATGCTCATCTGTTTAATCATATTTATTTGCTTATTATTACTCACATAACTCCGATTGCAATGCACTTTAATGTTTTAGAAAACCTCTGTTCATGGCATAAAAAACTTGGGCAATCTAATCTTGTTTTAAAATAATATTAATTCTATCATATAATTTTAATACTCCATGTGGAAGCAAACGCATTGTAATCGAACATAAAGTATTATAGAAGTTTCGATTTCCACCAACTCTTCACCGCCACTAGAAATAAAGGGTTTTTTATTTACTCAAACTCTTACCTTAATAGCAGAAATCTTCAGCACATCAATCAACCAAACTGCTTGTCAGTAAATAGAAATATTTGGACCACCAAAAAAAAATATCCAGGAAATGCAACCAAAACCATTCATTTTTTTCTTCTTTGCAAAACTCAAACAAATCACAATTCTTGAATCAAATTTGGGCAAGAACTCTCTCCTTATTAGGCAATCAAGAGAAATAGAGAGAGAAAAACAGAGGAACTAAGATTATGACCTGGAAAACTTCCCTACAACTATCAAGCATCAAATTTGTTTCTGTATACACACACACACATATATATATATATATATATATATATATATATATATATATATATATATATAATGTGTGGAAGGTAAAAAGTAAAAAATAAAAAAAGAAGAAGGAATTTTTACATTTTACTGGAAAACATCAGTCAATTCTTGAGCAATTGATGTCAGTGCATAGTTACTGAAGTCTTCTGAGCCATGATGATTCCTTTCTTCACCATTGAACTGGAACTCAAACATTGATCCCAACTTGTTCTCCGCATCCCATGAAAATGCAGCAACGTTTTCGATTATGTGGGTTTTCGCCTCGCTCAACCTAGTACAGCTGTTCACATTTGAGCTGTTGCTGGAGCTGTCAGTCATCAGATATGCATCTGAGTAGTCTGCTGCCTCCGCCATCTTCTGCTGATCGAGGTTGGTCAAGTTGGGCATGGAGTTGAATGGATCATAGGGCCTCACCAGATTCTGATCACAGTGGGAGAGGAAAGATATCGAAGGAGTGTAGCCATTGAAATGGTCAATACTTTCTTGAAACTGAGGCATGAATATGGGATGATCATCAAAGGCTTGTTTGGTGGTCACAAAATCTGTGCAGATTGTGTTGTGTTCTTGCAGCTGCAACTTTCGGGAAGAGGTGGTGGAGTTCTGGATAGTTGATGAATCTGTGCAGTCCTGCTCCAACTTCACTTGGATTTGGGCTGTTATTGGTTTGTGCGTGTTGGGATCAATCCCTTGCTTCACCAGCTTCTTTTTCAGAGATGAGTTCCAGAAATTCTTGATTTCATTATCTGTTCTTCCTGGTAGCTGTGATGCAATTTGAGCCCACCTATACAACAATTTCTCACTCACCGATGTATAAAAAACTATAAACATAACAAATTTCAGTGATTGATTTGGATTTTTTTTTTTTTTTTTGTGGAGTTTAATGTTAGAACCTGTTGCCAAGAGCTTCGTGGAGATTAAGGATGAGATTCTCTTCTTCTTGAGAAAACATTCCTCTTTTAAGATCAGGCCTCAAATAATTTATCCATCTCAGCCTGCAGCTCTTCCCACATCTCTGCAAACCTTGAAGAATTCAACCAAAAAAAAAAAGGGCCTTCAAGATTTCCCATTCAACATTATATTATAAAAAACAAATTTGGTAAGGAAGAAACCAGCTAATCTAGGGACAGAGCTCCAGCAGCCGACACCAAACTTAGTGATGTGGTTATAGAGCTTCTCATCTTCTTCAGGTGACCACAGCCCTTTCCTCAACTTCTGCTTCACACTGCAAGGCTGGCGCCCCATTGCCCCAACACCGACAAATTCTAACAATGACACCACGATTTCTAGCTCAAATTGTTTGACATTTTGCTGTTGTGGAGCAAGAAATGATGCAGCATGGTTGTGATCACCTCTTTTATGTTAGAAAAAAAAGATTTGAGACAATTTATGGTGATTTAAAGAGGTTTAAGAGTAATCACACTTACATGTCAAGTTTTAGACAAGAAGGGGGTGGGGGGGGGGGGGGGGGGG
>JAPKLW010000149.1:675042-691987 GCA_026898455.1 Plectranthus barbatus | reverse complement strand
CCCCCCCCCCCCCCCCCCCCCCCCCCCCCCCCCCCCCCCCCCCCCCAAGCAATCCAGTGGTTTCGAAGCAAATTCTTGTTCTACTTTTACAATTGGATTAGATTTAAAATAAAGTTTTCCCTGTTTAAGAATAATGTATAATCAAGAACATGTATACAAAATATGTTTCTTGATTTGAACATCGAAATTGACACAAGTTTTAATGTGTGCATTGACTTTAAAATTTTGAGACATAATTGCAATTTATTGGCAATGCTTAGAAGCTGATTTTTTAGGTATTATATGCATTATTATTTCATCGTTAAGGGAACAACTACAATATATGAATTTTATACATGTATTTTTATACTTCTAATTAATTTTATACACTAGTTTTTTTCATAATGAATTGAAATTAATTATCTTTTAATATTACGTACCAGTTTCAGTACAAATTATACATACGTCACCAAATAAAAATAACGTTTCTACAAAGGTTAAATATTCGAAACTATTCACACGACGACAAAAAATATGGATTATATAAACAAGAAGTAGTAGAATCAAACAACAAATACATCAAATTTTCAACATTTTACGCTTTGTGTAGTGGTTTATTATTAATTTTGAGTTTTATTTAATGTGTTTTTTAATTTCGACCGACACAAAAAGTAGGAAAAAGTAATGGGCCCGTGGAGAAATTGGCTTTTTCAAGAAAAACTTTCAAAAAGTAATAAAAACAAAGAGGCGAGGAAAGAAATGAAATGTGGATTTCATGGGGTGTGCTTCATTAAATATGGACAGTTTTTTCTTCCCAAGGAAAACAGAAAGTGAGAGGCAAGCACCATAAAATTAAATTTAATTATAAATGTTCCCAACGTATTGGTATATATATATTTTGAAGTCGTTTTCTTGGTTTGATATTCACGGGGCAATGTATGTAAACATATATTCATGCGTATATAAACTTGTATACATAAATAGTTAAGAATAACCAAAATAGATTTATAAATTAATGAAATGGAGGAAGATTCATTTTGAAGAGTGTGATATGAGCACGTGACATGCACGTCAAAAAGGACAATAATATGAAGAAATCGTTTTTCAAATGTAATAGTAGTAATTAAAAGGATTTTTTAGCAAAGTCATTTTTGTGTCTCACTACAAATAATTATGTCTCGGCACCAAAAATCTTCATCAATTTCGTGACCGTTTTGAACTTGGGATAGGGAAACATATTATATCATTTTGAATTTGTTTTTTTTTTTTTTTAATTCATAAGTTACATATTTTGAACAAAAATTCTAACAACTTATTAGTTTAAACATGACCTTAATATTTGTGTTAAGATGTAATATATTTCATGGCGTTTAATTTTAGGTGCAAGTATTACTCTTTAAAAGTTTTCCCAACTTATATGTAAGCATTGGTAAAAAAAAATAATGAAATACCACTATTTACATGTTTGGTTTCAAGTGAAAAATAATATTCGAGCACACCTAACTTTATCCTAAACACATTTTTAGAGTGATTATAGATTATATTTGTAACAGAATAAATAATTTGAGAAGCTAATTAACAAAATAAATTATTTTATCGATTGGGTATAATACCTCTTAGAATTCATTGATTATGGAAGAAGATCGAAAACACGCGTCAAAAGGAAAAGAGAAAAGTGGAGCCACCTGCGACGGTGGTGGCGGCGACGGTGGCCGTTTAATTGCTGGAGCATCTATTGCTACACTATCTTCATGTTCGGAGGTAATTGATGATTCTTTTTCATTTATAATTAAAAAATAAAATCATTTTTTTACTTTTTCATTTTATCAATATTCAAAAATTAAGTATTTAATATTAAAAATAATATAAGAAATCGGCATCATAAGAGCGATGCGACGAAATGCGGCGCAAGAGGTAAGACTAAGAGCGGCAATCGACGACGAATCGATGATTGGATACTGTGGAAACCGACAGCCCACGTCAGACGACACAAACTTCAGATTCTGAAACATTAAGCTGCACTCGACAACACTGAATCACATCCCGCATATGTCCAATTTCCCTACAGTTCACTCTCGTCAAGTTCTTTTCACTTCATTTTCTTCTGTGACTAAACTCTCACTTCAAAATTGCTACCCTGCACTACAGTTCAGCATAAATATGCACAATTTTAACTTGTGAAGGAAATATAAAAATAAAATAAAATTATCTGTGTATATAATATTTTATCTCACTCATCATTTTCTCTTTTCTTTTATTAATATCGGATATACAATGCATATTGATAATCACACGTGAAAAACAACCATTTTATTTAGTATTAGACAAACTAACAATTAAGTTTCCTATCCAAATAAGAGACAACAATATTCTTGTACAAGTATTAAGTCAAAAAATGAACAATAATTTAAAATAAGACGTCAAGAGCTAATAATTAATTAGGACAACATTTCTTTCTTTATCAGCATGTATTAGTTTTTAAAAGTATTAGTATAAATATCTAATGAGCTGATATACTTATTTTCTACTCCCTCCTCCGTTCCATTTTAATAGTCTTGTTTCTCATTTTCGTACGTCTCGCTTTAATAGTTTCGTTTCTCAAAATGGTAACCTTTTCACATTCAACAATAAAAATATTAATTCAACTCAACTCATTCTAAACTCACATATCTTAGTTATTGTGCCAAAAACAAACGAGACTATTAATCCGAGACGGAGGAAGTATAATATATGGTACGATATCCCAAATAGCACGCTTTATTAATAAATAATATGTATTCTTCCAGTTTAATTTATATACATAAATGTGAATTTATTTTACAAGTTGTAAGTGTTTATAATCCCCAGATTTAACTACAAATCACAATTTAATTTATTATTTTTTGATGGGACATATCTAATTCAAATTCACATAATCAATCACTTCACATAAGATTGGTAGCAGTACATAATTCATTGTTTATAATCATTATACTTCTGATCGACATAATTAAAATATTCATCATTAGTCTTGTCATTTTAAAGAATAATACTCCCTCCGTCCCTCTTAATTAGTCCCCTACCATGTGGGCACAATAACCAATACAGTAAAAGATAGAGAAAATTAGTATTTTATTAATAAGTGGGAATAAACTTAATTGGACAATTATATGAAACGTACAAAAAAGGAAGAAGTGACTAATGAAGTGGGACGGAGGGAGTATTTTATATGTTTTAGTAAAGATAAAGTTATTTGTCTACATATATCAACATAAGCAGTTTATGAATTCTTCCATCTGCAGAAATGTAACGATACTCGTTCGCATTTAAATAAAACATGGATAAATACCGAGACAACAATATATTCATATGTATGGCTAAAAAAACAATTTCTTGTAGTGGGAATATTTTTCAATAAATATAGTCATGCAATATTTGAGTTGTCGAGGGCATTTTTCAAATGACAATGACGCCCATTTTCTATCAACATTCAATTTGTCAAAAATCATACTCCCGACCCGCCCGAATTGTTATACTTACCAAATCGGGCGTCCCAACCGAATTATTACATTAATTTTAAAGTTTACAATTTTTTCACACTCAATAATAAAATAATTCCACTTATACTCGTAATCTTTAATTTTCGTGTCAAAACAAATGTCACAATTCATATGGAACGGAGGTAGTATAACAATTAAATCTGCATAAAGGGGTTTCAAAAAAATCTGCGTAAAGGGGAAAAAAAAAAAAGAACAGTGATACATAGAAAGTAGACATCGAGATTGCAATATGGCAAGTAAAACGACACTTTAATAAAATATACTTTTCAATAAAAATAATCCAAACCGGAATCCCACATGAGTTGATTAAACTATAATAATCGCCTTTTAACACATAAAAGCTATACAGCATATCAGACACGACACACTGTTACACAGATTCGAATATTGCTCCGCGGGATTTAGGTTCGCTTTTCACATATTCATCGAGAGGGCAACAAGCCGCCGACTTCCTTGCGAAACTGGGCCTTCATGCTACTGGTCTCACTATTTTTGACAGCTCTTCTGCACCGACCAATCTTTCTGCATTGATTCAGATGGATCAATTGGGGTACCCCAACTTTCGCTTTCGTTATGTTTAGTTGGTTAACCACAATTGATATTTTTCATGGAATTTGATTTCATGTTTCATTGGTTTTGGATTTATGTTTTGATTGGGATAGTCACTTTCGGGCTATCTCCAAATTGTATACATTCTAGATCTAGCTTGGTTGGACATGATATTGTACAAGTCACAGGTTTTGTATTGACCATGTTCAGTAATGGTCATGCCGGATTTTTATCATGATATATACAGGTCGGGGATCATTGCCTAATCCCCACCCGCTTTGGGTGCTTTGATAAAAAAAAAATGTATTTCAAATCAAGTAGCTTTCCTTTTTGAATAATCTATGCTTCCACCTAAATTTTATGATAATATTTCTAAGTACTCACAATTAATACTTAAATTCCTACCCAAAAATGAGGAAACTAAATAGTGCACCCTTGCATTGCCTTTTCAAATTGAATCAATTGAGTTGGAAATTAAGTTAAATCCACTTGACTAGGGAGCTATAAATCAACAGCTTTAAAAAATGAATTAAAAAAATCGCACAACGAGTTGGGAAGATGAAGAAATCAGATCTTTTTTTTATGGGAACAATGTTGATTAAGAATATATATTTTCTTTTCCCAATTTTGATTAATAATAACTTTTTAATTAGTCCATTTGTTCAAAATATGTAGTTGATTAAAGTTTTCACAAAGATTAAGAAAAAATAATAATCAATAGACAAACCATAATTCAAACAAAAAACGTATAATCAATTCAGGAATTAATTAATGTCTTGTGGATAAATCCTAGGTGACACTAATCCACTTTCACTCACCTACTCACTATGGGCACGTGCTAATGTAGCAATATATATAACGTACTCACGTCTTGACGTGATAATATAAAATTGGTGAATGGATCAATTTTAATTATTATTTTTTTGTTATAATTAATCTCTAATGTATTACCACATCAATCGTGAACACATTAACATGTAGCCATGGTGGGCATTAAAACACTTCCGAACACTAATCAGTAAAAATGATGAAAATAAAATAAAAGTATTTTCAATGAGATGCTTGAGTCTTGGCAGCCCTCTAACTCTTGACTAGCCTATAATAAATTTTGCATTTTTAATTTAGTCTTTTTTTGAGCGTATAGACATATTTTGAGTGTACCATAGTCTAGAAATAGAATTGTTGTTCACCAAATTTGTTGATGGTTACAAATCTTGCTCCACCCAAAGTTTTAGGAATCAATTTATTTACACATAAAGGTTTAATTAGCGGCATCAAATTAGATGAATGATTGGATAGAGAATTAAACAATTATCTTCTTTTTTTTTTTCCCCCATTTTTTCTAGCAATTCAATATCAACTTTTGATATAAAACACATGGGAAAAAAAAATATATTGTAATCAATTGAATATTGAAACCTTCCAGGAGTGGACCTCCATGTTTAGTAGGGAAAAGATAATAATCCCATTTTGAAGTTAACAATGCCAATTATGTGACATGATAAAACCTAACTAATTAATGCCCAACGACTATCAAGTCTTCTGACTATAAGAGAAATGTCCATTTTAATAATAATAAAAAATAATTAATAGCATTAATCATGGCAATAATAATGATGTTTATCTATAGACTGTAGGTCATGTGGCCAAGTCCCCTCAATTTCCATCGATTGATTTTAAGTTTTGGGGGCACTCAATTTCGTTTTATGATTTATTTGAATTTAGATCTATGTAAAGTGTATGACTCGTGGAGTGATTATATTGGTTGAGTTTCAAAGTGAATTTTGGCCTTCTAAATGTTATTACAATTTAATATATTCTGTTAAAAAGAGAATATTTTGCATAAAAACTTGGAAAATGATTATTCAACACATAATCCATACAATTAGATTATGTCAAATCAGGTACTTAAGTGATCCGGACGTATCCATTGTAGTCATTAATTAACAATAATAAAAAAAACTAAACATAAGCATCTAAGAATAAAAAATTTCTTTATCATGATGGAATAAAAATAATAATAATAAAACATCAATATGACAGTTTTTTGGATAATGATTATAGAGTTCCCATAAAATAAAATGTAAGAACGAAATAATGCTAGGATTAACTAATTTAGTCTGAATGAGCTAAAATTTTCTTTTATTGTAGAGAGAGAGAGAGAGACAAGAAAATTTGTCTAAACTTTTTTATTATCAAGATCTTTAAGTATAGAATATTTATCGTTGAGTTTTGAGGAAGGCTAAATAGAATTGAGCTCTTGGTCATTATGATTTTCTAATTCTAATAAATATTCAAATTTACACTAAACTAAAAGTAGACGCCAGAATTTTGTTTAGGCAAAAGTGTGTAATTAAAGAGAAGGAAAAAGGACGTCTCCCAGTCCCAGCAATATCATTAAATCATAATCACTTGAAAAAGAAGCATAATTATTATTATTATTAGCAAATTTTAACTTTTCGAAAAGGCCGAGCCATTTATAGGTAAATTCCTCCACTTTTGAAAACCACCTGATTCATGTGACTTCAATTTTTCTTTAAACTGCTCTTTAACTTCTTGCAATAGTATGTATTAAGGAGTTTTATCGATTCAGGACCCGAAAGATAGTTTAATTATCAATTCAGGACCCGAAAGATTAATTGTCAATTCAAGACCTGAAAGATCACAAAAATTCTCAATCCAGGACCCGAAAAATCATAGAATTCTCAATCCAGGACCTCAATATCAGGTCCTGGATTGAGAATTGTTTGATCTTTCGGATCCTGGATTGACAAATCATCTTTCGGATCCTGAATTGACAATTTAACTATCTTTTGGGTCCTGGATCGACAATTCTCCTATGTATTAATTATTTTGTTTTAAATGCATCAAAAATCGAAAAAAAATAAAATTATGATAATATAATGATCTTATTCGTTCCACACCTAACAAATTACACGTGGTGAAGTAGTTAATTTAGTGTAATATCGTCAATCAGAAGATGAATCTAGAAATTTATGGAGCATGCATGACGGTAGTAGCTAAAAAGTCTCATTCACTTTCAACATAAATAGCGAATGCATTGTGTACATGCACTAGATTGTATCTGAAAAATTCATGACTCTCCCCAATTGAATTGCAAAGCAAAGATAAAGAGCTCTTCTTCTTTCCTTCATTTAACCCCAGTATAACCTATTTTCAGGCTGAATCTCTCGACTAAAACAAGACATATTTCATCCATTCTCCACCCAAATACTCAACCTTGATCATCTGATGTATCCTCGAACTTCACTGAAGCGGAAACACCCCTGAATAAAACCACAAGAACGTCACAACCCAATCTGTATCTCATATATTGATTGGTTCATTGACATGCAAATAATCAACAAACTGCAAGCATCAATCGTAGGTGTGCTATAGTCCATGGATAAAACTCGTCTATTCTGCATAAAATTCTCCACTATTGAGCAAAGAGAAGCAGCTGAATTTGTTCAGATTTGACCATATGCAGACCAGTCTTTAGACATGGGATGCCAGTGGACCCGGTGTGACAATCACATATTACTTTGATTTTATTTTTTTTAATCAAAGCCATGAAGTGCATGTACATATTGCTCATAAAATCTACTTCAAAATAGAACAATCCTTCCCTCAATCATACAGGGAAAGAAAAGGAAGATGATCAAAACCAAGTGTGAATCCAATGTGAAATTTCAAACTGCAAATCTCGGATGGAAAGTGGCTGCTTGCACATCCAAAAGAGAAACAGTAGAGGATCCAAACTTTTTTCAGATTTGGAACCATGACAAGAAAAGATCCGAGTTGCCAAACAATGCCCCAAGAAATTGGATTATCAGAGAGAGAAATCTCCGCAAGAAGAGTCCACAAATAGAGGGAAGAATCCTACTTCAACTCGGTAGATGGAAGACGACATAAAACATGAAATAAAAATAAGGAAACAAAAACATGAAGCTGGTGATTAGTGAGAGTTCTGGTCTTTGCTTAGTAGAGGGAAACAGGGAGTTTTGAGGAAAAGATCATCCATGTTTTTCTTCATGTTTCTAATATAAGATTGATGCACCTGATCTATGTCACTAAGGGGGTGCTTAGTTGATTTAAATGAGGGAAAGGGATATATTTCAAACACGGCTTATCCGGAAATAATGAAAATGAAATATTACTGAGCATAGATCCTACCTTAGATCCGCATTTGTTCTACAAGTAGCTTCGCTGTTCAAGCTTCGTGCTATAGGCTTGTCATTCTCATCATCATCAGACTCACAATCCTGCTCACCATTCCATATGCGGGGTTTGGGTCTCACTTCCATGTCTTCTTCTCTCTGAAAATGAATACATGTCAGAGATATTGCAAGGAAATAAAATACATTTGAGAATGGTGCAGAGTGCATGTTGGCTGTTGCCCAGCAATTTTACCTCTTCGGGAACTTCTGTGGTTGGTGGCATTGTTTGAAACTGGGTGCTGGGTGCATGCTGTAGTTTGGAAAGCTGATCGAGTAGCATGTTTCTGCAATATACAAAAATAACAAACCCCATAGGATATAACTTAAAGGAACACATGTATTGTTTTTTCAGGCAAAGAAACTTCAGTGACCGTTAAATTATAATCATTTTATTTGGTCAATCGACCCACTAATCCATTTCAATGGCATACTTTAGGTCATTCAATACAATTTAGGTATTTAACCTAACAGAAATTGACAATGTCGAGGGTAAAATTGGTCGTTCTTACATTATGGAGGTAAAATGATTGGCAAAAGCACATACATGGTTCTTCTCCTTCATTTAAAACTCATTTGCTCCAAGAAGAATAGAAAAACCAAGTCACATGGGCATGCAAATAAAGAAGTTTCTAGGAACACCTAAATAAGATCCATAAGTCTGTCTCATTCGAAGCTTTAGACAAAGGTGCTATTGAGAGGATGATGTTCAGTACAAAATATCACCTGATTTTCTCCAAATCCCTCTGTGAATTCAGATTTTCCATGTTACTTGGTTCCACATGAAGAGTATAGTCGGGGCCAAAGTACTCATAATATTCATTGAACGGCAACTTATTATCTGGCTCGACATCTACTGCAACAGCAGTCTACAACAGCACAAAATTTCAATTCAATTGATGAGTAATCTTAAAATGATGATATGAAACCAGATAAAGATACAAGCACATAAAGTAAAAATACAAAAGTATAGCAATCAATCAGAAAGAGAGCATGTATATGAAAGCAACTGAGCAAGCGGAAGTGTAGAAAGAGAGACCTCATAGCACCAGCAACGGGCAACATTCCTGATTGTATACCCTCCCCCACCCAAAACCATGAGAGGAACATTGAATGACCTCAAAAACCGAAGGCAATCTGCATGACCTTTCACAGACAAATTAAAGCACCCTAATCGGTCACCAGACAATGAATCAGCCCCACATTGAAGAACAACAGCATCTGGCTGGTATACTTCCATGACTTTCTGCATTATTGGACGGAATAAGCTACGGAAGTTGTCATCGTTCAACCCATCATTCAGAGGGACATTGAGAGCATAATACTTTCCTGTGGCCACCCCAACATCTTTAATATGCCCAGTTCCAGGAAAAAAGTCACCAAATTTATGGAATGACACTGTCATCACACGGTCAGTTACATAAAAGGCTTCCTCAACCCCATCCCCATGGTGAATATCAATGTCGACATAAAGCACACGCTGCCAGTTAAAATATACAGATTAGAGTATGACACATTACAGAGAGTAAATGCATAGCTATTACATCAAATACCAAGTTGATTTATTGCATAAAATAAATTATAACTCTAAGATTTCCAAAGTCTCAAACACATGGATCAAGTTAGCACTTGGAATCAAATATTAGTAATAATAATGAACAATATTAATTTTCATTGAGAAATAATGCTTCGTTCCAATACTATGCCACAGAGGTACAACCATGGAGTAACTAAGTTCAACTTGTTTTCAGTTTCAAATTTTTAAAAAATGTCAAACTTCCAAAGCAAATGGGGGATTTTTACATATACTAACATAACACCAGCCACAAAGAAACACAAACCAAATGATAAAGTACAGCCACCCATTTTATAGCACTTAATATTCTAAGAAGCCGAAAACAAAGACATACATTAGACAGTAAACAATTGTATCAATTGAATATAAAAATAAAAGAACCAACCAGATTATTAAGGTGTAAAGACAGGTAATAATTCTATCTGGAAATAATTTTACAAGATATCATCAAACTCATTGTAAATAATACCTCTCTAGAAATTATATAAAAAAAAAAAAACTCCTCAACTTATCCCTTATATTTTATTAGGTCCCAATTGGAGAGAAAATTTGAAGATGGATTTTCAAACTCATAATAACAAACTTCCTGTAGCTGTTTGTTTTGAATCCATTCTATTAGCAACCCATAACTCTCCTTTTGAAATATTTTTCAGAGTGATTTCACTCGTTTGGATCAACTTGAATGGAATTGATGGGAAATCAAACCTCAAGACTCAAGTTGAATCCTTCGTATCCAAAGGCAACCTTGCCAAAAACATGGCCAAATTATTTTCTCAAAAACTCACAACTTAACCAAACACAGCATCTAATTCTCAATTCTTATTGGGCGATAAACTACAATATTAACACGCTTCTACACAAGTTGGAAGTGCCGATAACAGAAAATGGTACTCGATACTCAAACTATAAACCGTACGGATGCAATCATTTAAATAAACTCAACAAAACTAATGCGGACAAAATTACAAACAAGCAGACAAACATCCCACCTGCACACGAAATGTTTCCTCAATTGCATTTAAAGCATATATGCGCAATGAAATAAACAGTGAAAGAGAAACTGGTTTTCCATTCCATACCCTGTGAACTTTTAGCAGCTCGAGAATCCCCAAAACAATATCATTAACATAGCAAAACCCCGAAGCCTCACTCTTCTTCGCATGATGCAAACCCCCGGCCCAATTAATCGCGATATCAGCATCCTGCCTGTTGAGCTTTACGGCGGCGCCGATGGAGCCGCCGGCGGAGGCCTGACAGAAGCTGAACAAACCGTCGAAGACGGGGCAGTCCTCACCCACATTGAAGCGCTTAAGGTGACGCGCGTGCGTATGGTCGTGTAGAGTGTCGGGCGAGACGGAGGACAGGAACTCGACGTACTCCGGAGAGTGGAAGCGGCGGATGTCACCGGAAGCGGCAGGGAATGGTCGGCTTATTTCCATGCGACGGTGGAGCGAGTAGTGCACGATCAGGTTGTGCGCCATGCGGATGCGGTGGGGCTTCATCGGATGGCCCTGCCCGTAATAGTAGTCGCCGATTGTCGGCTCATAGAAGTAGGAGACGCGCCGCTTCCGCGCGTCGGGACAGGTTGAAGGCAGCGACGCGCCGCCCTCGGAATTCATCTCTCAATTGGCGTGGGGGGAGGAGAGTGTGGTTTTTTGGGAGGATTTTAAGGAAGGGTTTAAACTTGTAAAAGGTCGCGTTCAAAATCAACTCAATTTTCTACATCTAAATAGTGTTTATAGTCGAACTAGATTACTCGACTGAAGGTTGAGCAATTTATATTTTATTTGTTTGTGTTAAATTGGATATGCATTTAATTCTGCCATTGGATTTCACTCGATTTATTATTATTTTAAAAATATGGAGTATTATTGTATTATTATTATCAAAATAAATTCTTTTATTTTGATAATTGATTTAAATTCTTTCAATGCTTCTAATTTCGTCCTTCTCACTTGAATATCTTTGCACTTTTATTATCAAGTTTGATGTTGTACTCCCTCCGTCCCATGTAATTAGTCCCATTTGGTTTTGGCACGATAACCAATGTTAGTGAGTGTAGTGGAATTAATATTTTATTGATGAGTGTAAAAAAATTTGCCATTTTAGGAAATAGGACAATTAGATGGGACGGACAAAAAAGGCAAATGGGACTAATTTCATGGGACGGAGTATTAATTTCTTTGAAAGTTCTTCACCCATAAATCGAAGGGTAAAATGTGAAACACTTAAATTTTCGGGGTGAAAATGCTTTAAATAATTTTTATAGGGGATGAAATTCCAAAATAATGAAGTTAGAGGAATAGTCTTCTCTAATCTTAATTCCGGACAAATTGAAAATTTAGGGATTTCTAAATTCGTTCAACATCTTCAGCCATGGCTGCTCCATACAGATCAAGGTTTTCTGCGAATCTTATTCTGTAAATAATGATAGCTATTGAATTGACCTGATATCATACAATTCTCGCTGTGAATCTGATTATTCGTGGTTGGAACAGAGAGGGATTGAGCACGCGGCCGGTGGGGTATGGCGGTAATTCCGATGAGATTCAGTTGCGAATCGATCCTATGCATGCGGATTTTGACGATGAGGTGACCGGTCTTCGGAAACAAGTTCGGAGACTTCGAGATGTAAGAAGATTTTGTTTCTTTTCGAACTTTTTTTTTAATCGGTTCTGGGGACAATGAAAGATCGTGATTTGGTATTATTTGTAACACGCTTGATGATTTTCGGTCATTATGTGATTCGATTCGGTAGAGTTTGTTGCAATTTATGCTATATTCAATTGGTGTTGTTTATTTTGGTTTGTAATTGTTAATGTTTAGGATGAGTGAAAAATTGGTAAGTTAATCAAAATTTAAGGCGAACCTCCTGGAATTCAATTCGATCTTACTATTTATCAACATTGTATGAAGAAGGGAGTTTCTGTTCCTGAAGCAGTAGCTTCTTAGTTACATGCTAGGAATACCTATGGTTGCTGATTTCAAAAGGTATTTCTTTGTCATGGACTATCATACAAGCTATTCAAACTTTGTAATAAGTACAGCATGATATGTAAATGGGATTAAAATGAAATGAGAACTTTTCTCGGTGTTGTTACATGCTATCACGTTTGTGAGTTTGTCAAATAAGTGCCGGAGATGATTAGGCCTTGTGCTTTGTGCACATAAGAGTTTATGGTATTGATCATTTTACTGAAATATGGAAACTTTCTGATATAATATATGGTCTTTAATAATATGGCTAGTAAATGAGGCTGTATACCACAATTGTGGAAGTTGGTCAAGCTTATTGGCTATCTTGAAAACTATTCAATATCCACGCATCATTTAGGACATACCTCATTTTCATCTCTTAGCAGTAATCTGTGCCCAGGTTCAGAATATTGATGTCTGTTACTGTGTTCTGCATTATCCCCCTCTCCTCCTATTTTTGTGGGGTGTCTTTTGTGGATTTCTTTTGGAGCATACTCTGATATTTATATGCGGTTATACACTCTGCTAATCTATATGGATTATGTTGTGGCTTCTATTGTGACCAGGAAAAAATTTATGGGAAAAAAAAAAAAAACTGCACTTGCTTTATGAGCATGTGATACCTAAGCGAAGTTTATAGCATTCAGAAACCCATTTTTGCTTATTTTGTGATCAAACTAAAACAAATTTGAAATCAACATAATTAATTTGGGATCTGCAAGCCTCGTAATTAATTTTCTTTATGTTCTATAATTTGCATGCCACCTATATTCAGTTTAGGCTTGGTGAGTTAACTGTTGCTTTCTTGTGCAATATTGCAGGTAGCTCAAGAAATTGATACCGAAGCAAAGTTTCAAAATGATTTCTTGAATCAGCTGGTATGTCATAAACTGCACTCACCATTTGTACCTGATCTTTGACAGAGGATTGACTTCTCTGACTCTATAATCACCTTGAGGCTTCATTTTGGGCTCTTCTTAAAAATAATGTTGACTACAGGACCATACATATTCTTTGTACGGCAGCTATATGTTCTTCATCTTCTGTATGTCCTTTTTAAAAATACTATAAGCCATCAGATTTTCAGTCATTATTTTGATGGGAAATGCAGTTATCATAAGATGCTAGCTGACAACTCTTCAATTCATAGATCAAGACAGTTGTCAACATTCCTTCTAGGCTTACTGTAATTGATTGAAAGGGAATAAGGGGAAAATAGTTAAATAACTTCTTACTTTGTCTGATGATGAGTAAATTAATAACCATCATTATATAGACCTTTACTAGCACTATGGTTCTCTTGGATGATGGATGAACTCTCTAAATGCTGAACAAATTTGTGAAGTTAGATTTAATCAATTGCCTTAAATCTGATCTTTATTATTGTTGATGGCATTTCAAGGGATACCTTCTGAGGATGTAATAAGACTTGAAACCCTTTGGGAAGAAAGAACTGACATCATTTGTTTCATTTACTTTTGTAGCAAATGACATTGATTCAAGCTCAGGCAGGGGTGAAAAACAACATGAGGAGACTCAACAAAAGCATCATTTGGGAAGGATCAAACCATGTCATGCATGTCGTCCTTTTTGCACTGCTTCTGTTTTTTCTCGTCTATTTCTGGTCCAAGTTTTCACGAAGATGATGATGCTCCATCATCACATCCTCCCACAACTGAGATGTTGAGACAAGGTAATATCTGAAGCTGGATCTTGTAAAATGCTTGCATTTTGTCTCCATAATCAGTTGGTTATCATAATTTATTTACTAGTGTATAGGGTGTTTTGTGATAGAAGGAACTGTAATGAAAATATTAGCCTCTTTGATAAATTGTCAAGATCTTCTTTTTTTTGTACGGTCAAAAACCTATTTCTTGTACTAAATCTCAGACGAATGCATCCCCCATCACCTGGAAAAAAAAGAGTGTAAAATGCTGAGACTTCAGATGAGAAAGCTTATGTGTTTGTTGCCTACATTTTTTTAGCAGTTTATGGGTAGACTTTATTGCATATAGATCTTAGTCCTTTTTAATTTATTCCTAGTTTTGAAGTTAGTTGTTATAATCGTAAATGCTAGGTAGACTATGGAGCCATGTTAACTGCAGTTTATTGCTGAACTTTATAAGATGATCAAAGTTATTTTCCCTGGATGGTAACATTTATTATACCTGTTAATTTACATTTGCGGCATAGTAGCTTATAGGATTAGCATCTTTATGGATTTTTTAATACATACAATGATATAAAGCTACAAAATGAGGTTTATCTTTAACCTTTTAGATCAAAACCTGGCTACGCATTTCTAACTTTTCGATCATAACCTAGCCTACACAATTCTCTTTATTAACCTGTAAATCTTATTTTACTTACTTTTTCTGTTACTTTTTCTCTCCCTTTTGGTGTGGGAAGAATAGCCCCTATTAATAATGTGAATTAGAGGCATTCAGAACTAAATTCCATATAATTTAATACTGAGTATAAATACCACAATGCGTTTTAGTTATCACCCATTGCCAATTGATTTATATAAATATTGAGTCATTTTGGATTGATTTTTGCTCTGGAGCTTCATTTGCTTTGTAGCGATATCTCATGTTTTTTGTACAATCGTCGACAATTGGCTTGAGACACATGCTACTGTATGATGCTTAGTTGGATCTAGTCATGATCGTTGTCGAAAAATTGCATATCTCATAGAATCGCCTTTTTTTTTTCTTTTTTTGGGTGTACAGTAATTCATACATTCACAAAATAGGCGACGTCAAGGACAATAACTGACATTATATTAATTTATAAAATTGTATGAGATCTCCTTCATTCGGAGTAGTGGTTAAAATATTTTGTTTGTGATCGAGAGATCTTAGGATCGAACTTTTCTAGGGATATCTGAATGTGTGGGTGTTTAATTAATGTATTAGTATTCCAAAAAAAAAAAAAAAAATTGTATGAGATAATTGGTTTTTAGAATTTCCTATTGTGAATATTTCTACATAATGAGATTTGTGCTGATATGGTGTTATTTTTGGTGGATGATAATTCATTATTATTTTCTTGTGCTTTGATTTAAATTTTATTGAGAATATGTGGTCAAATGATTTTTTCTCAAGTTAAAGCCCAAATGTTGAAAGTATTTATGATTATTCTTTCATTTTTCGTTTTCCTAGAAAGAGTGATACAAAGGAAAAAGGCACTAATAAAAGTAAGAAAAAAAAAAGAGAGAAAAGGCTAAATTCGTAATTTACATGTTTGCACATGACTTTTAATGAATATCATACGAAGGATAAGGATTCAAAGTGGAGTAGTGAAATTGCTAATCACATTCAGCCACGACTAATAATTAGGGCTCAAAGTAGAATTTATAATGGCGTGGACTATTAATAAATCTTGAATTTGGATATATTCCGTACGATTCTTTCATACATTATTACCTGGTTGAAATTATTATTAGTTGAGGTAGAGGATTAACATCCAAATATCTTCTTTTCTTAAAAAATGATGGAGGAAATGACGACTAAACACAAAATATTTCATAAAGTTGAATTGAGATATAGTCATTGAATTCAATTGCAAATGCATGAAAAAGAAAATCGATGAAAAAAGAATAATCCGTGATAACTGAATTTGCCTAATTACTAAAATCTATAAAGTTAACACGTTTAACAAATACTAATAAGTAGGATACTAATAATTATTTACGAGTAAAATATGTAACAATGTCTACATACACCGCCCACATTGTCTCGGCAGAGCCACGTGGCCGTGGCATATAAATGAATATCTACACTACACCACACCACCCACAATGGGCATATGCATATGCCCCAACTCGATAATATTATTGATCAAATCAAACCCCTAAACAAATCAGCCAAAACAATATTTTTTTATATGCAGGAAAAATTTACTAGTCTAAATAAATTGCCTATTGCATGCTTTGATAGCAATGTCGTCACCAAGCCCAGATATACATACGTATGTACAAAAACAAATAAAATTCAACCATAGCACTCTAATTTTAAAATGGATGGTGCACAATATATATATATATATATATATATATATATATACAAAAATGTATATATATATATATATATATATATATTTGTATT
>JAPKLW010000149.1:620807-674942 GCA_026898455.1 Plectranthus barbatus | reverse complement strand
TTCCTTATCATTAAACGGCCAAGAATGAGGAATCTCTCTAGAAATGCAATCTTTTTGTATAGTTTTACAACTATGATTTAGAATATTAATCTGCAAGGCATCAAAGTCAAGATGCAAAATATAAATATACATACAAATCGGAATTTCCTTTACATCTTGGAAAAAAGTGTAAATCTTGGATGAAAATGATTGAAGATAGCCTGATACACTAGCTAGGGGGTAAAATCATCTACATTCCACACCGTATCTTCAAAAGGGCCAGTAAATAGTCGATAGTTGTTAAATTAAAGATGAAAGTGATTAATATTTTAAATCGAGCTAGGAATTAAAACTAATGATAGGGTATAATCTATGATTAATATATACATGAGTCGTTTAATGATAAGGAATAACCCATAAATCGAATATTCTTAATCAAAATGCAATGATTTGAAGGAGTAATTAAATAGACCCGGCAATTAATTAGTTCAATTCACTATACATGCATGAACTTGAACCATTTGTTTTAACTTTTAAGGGGAGTATCACTATTAATTGATCCTATAATAATTCTTATATGGCCAAAATATTTTGATGTTTTATTGGGTTGAGATCATTTATATTCATAATAATATGATATATTTTTCAAGCAAGTCACAAACATCACCATCTTGGGCCATTATAATGTACATCAATTCTGCAAATATATATCCTATCTTCGTAGTTGGATGCATGGGGTGCGCACAGTGAGTCTAATAGTGATAAATATGTATAGATATGACATATGAGACTTAAATAAGATGAATTTTCTGACATCCATTCCTTATGTTTTCCATTGAGTTTCATTTATTCAGTAAAGGGTCAGAAATTAAGTTCATTTATTTTTAAACAAATTAGCTAGCTATATGTACATTAATTGAGCATAAACGAATAAGAATTTGTAAAAAATAAATCTAATTATGTAAGCACAAATATATAAAATTCATGAAATCTCTTCACCTAGTAGTGGAAGAAGATACATTTACAAAAGCAAGATGTTATTTGCAAACATCACCACTACAACAGAATATATTCATTCCTCTCACCAGCCCACATATTTTGACCAATACAAAATTAGAAACCCTATGGTATACACATACATGTAAGGATTATGATCAACATTGATCTGCAAATCATTTTACATGAATGTGGATTAAGAAGCAGCCTCAGATTCCCCTACTCATATCATATGATATCCTAGGATTATGATATATGGAACATCACGAAATTAATGGGATGGCCTAATTTTAGAGGACATGAGTAATATTGTTCACCTTCAATATCACATTATTAAAACTGCAGTCTACATGTACACACTGTAGTAATTATAACATGAAATGAAAATATCAAAAGAGGAATAATTCTTGGTTATGTAGTTGAAAGAGGGTAAATATGGGGAGAGACAACCCCCCCACATCTATCATAAAATTATTAGATGTGTCACACTCATCTTTTTTAGTGTACCTCTCATTTATTATTGTCTGTGTCTTTTCCTCCTTACATTCCTTCTCCGTCCCACTAAGTGCTCTTTTGCCTTCCCTCCCATCCACTCCTATTTTAATTACCGTTTTTTCCTAACTGCAGTAGCTTTCTCTCCTTCAATTTAGGGTTTCCACCCTCATTAGTGAGGGTTAACTCCAAGAATATTGTAGCTCTCTCTGAAGTTCCTGTTGCTGCAGTTTGCAAAATCCTCCCTTTTTCTTCAACTTTGAAGAAGAGACAACTGTGTCTTTGAAACATCTCCTACACAACGAAAAAGGTAGTCTGCTTTTTTTCTTCTTCTGATCAAAGAAAATAATAGAGACAGGTGAAACTCATGAAGCCCTCAAAGCCCTTTTGTTGCTTTTCATTTTCTTTTTCTTCTCACTTTGTTAGTTTCTGCTGTGTTTTTATTTTCTCAAGCGAAACGCTAAGATCACATTGTAGCTTGGCTTCTCCACTGACAGTTTCTTGATCTAGGGTTTTCTTCTTGATTAGCAAGGGTGATTAATTTTAAAACATGGTTTCTTGCAAACCCTTTTGCTGCAGTGCATTACTGTGACTAGATCTCAGCTTTAACTGAAAGGATTTGAATTTAATTTGAATTTCAAGATCGATTTGTTACACGCTTTTTTTGTTTTTGGAACTCTGTGCTTGCAGAATTCTGATCTTTTAGTTTGTTCTAAACCTTAAATTTTCCTAAAAAAAATAAAAGTTAAATTCTGAACCTTAAATCTAGGCTTCCTGCTGTACCTTGCGCATACACACATTTATGCATAGTATTTATTTACAAAGCTTTTGCAGCAGAGATGATCAGATTTAGTTAGGAAGTGACAGCCCAGATTGAAGAATTATATTAAAACAAGATTTGGATAACTGAATCGTTAGTCAAAAACAAAACAAAAAAGAATAGCTTAAGAATTGTTGATGAACTAAACATAATTGCATAAATAGGGAGAATAAACCAAAATCTGATGATCTGGAGGCGGGCGAGCAATATATACAACAGTAAAAAAATTTAAAGGAAAATTAATCAAAGCTATTCCAAATACTATCTATAAATGTCTGTTAAGGATGATTAAATCAAGAAATATGATACCAAAAATGGTGATAGTAGACAGATATATAGTAAAAACATACATGTGCGGAAGTTCTGTAAAGTTACAATATAAAAAGAAATCGAATTTCAAAGAAAATTTCTCATTACTTGGATATATACTGAATCTTCTCGTATAATTTGCAGAGGGCGATCTCCTTCCATGGCTTCCTCCAGTTCGTACAATTCCCCCTGCGCTGCCTGCAAATTCCTGCGGCGGAAATGCATGCCGGGCTGCATCTTCGCGCCCTACTTCCCCCCAGAGGAGCCGCAGAAATTCGCCAACGTTCACAAAATCTTCGGCGCCAGCAACGTCTCGAAGCTTCTCAACGAGCTCCTCCCTCAGCAGCGCGACGACGCCGTGAACTCCCTCGCCTACGAGGCCGAGGCGCGTGTCCGCGACCCCGTCTACGGCTGCGTCAGCGCCATCTCCTTCCTCCAAAGACAGGTTGACCGTCTCCAGAAGGAGCTCGATGCCGCCAACGCTGACCTTATTCGGTTTGCCTGCAATGGGATCCCGCCCTCCACCGCCCCCCATGTGGTGGCCCCAGCGATAGGGCCGCCGCGGCAACGGGCGGCGGAGCATAATAGGAGGATTGGAGACGGTGGAGGTGGGTTTTATCAAACACCTAATGGCTACACATTCCCTTATAACTATCATTCCCCATGGAATGGTAGTTTTAATCCTCATGGAGGAGGAGCCATGGATGGGAATATTTGAGAGATTTATGGAGCCATGATTTCATTTCTCTAGGGTTTGTCTCTCTCCTGAAATTAAATGTCTGCTGCAAAACCTTTTTTTTTTTTCTTCCCCTTATTACATCAATAGGGTATCCATTTTCTATTACATGCCTAAGTCATGGTTTTCTAGCTATGTTTGCAGCTTCACATGCAACCCTCTAGCTAGAGAAACTTGTAAAATAAAGAAGAAAAAAAACACTGTTATTCACTGTTTGAACCCAATGATTATAATCCATGGTAGGTAGTGTATACTGATCTTCTACAGGGCCTGATGAAGAACTTGAGAGGGGGGAGGGTTGTATACATCTGTGACACATGACTAGTTTACTCGTACAAGAAAAGGGCATGTGATTGTTTCTGATGGATATTGTGGAAGATTGAGAATAAAAAGTTTTATTTGTGTGAGAGTGAATCTTTTCTTCAAATTCTTTGTAAGAGAAAGATTCTCTAGCCATGAGTCTACTTGTTTCATCTCCATTAACCCTACATCTATACTTAATTCTTGCTTGCTGAGGACCACTAATTGTTTAGTTTTCTTTTCTTTTCTTAATTGGTGTGCAAATTAAGATGCAGGGCAGGAGCTGATCTGATATATATATATAATTGCATAGGCTTTGGCTTGAAAAGTGCAGTTGGATTCCATGGCTCCATGAAAAAACCGGTGTTTCATCTCCTACCCACACTTCCTTGGAAAATCATATATATGTACAATATATAGATAAGTCAGATAATGTTACTTGTAGATTCATATATATGGTGTGTATTAATGTTTACTATTAATAATAAGTTTGTTTGTATGTAATATGTATAGTATTTGATATAAGGAGATAAATTGAACATGAGATTCAAATACAGCACTGACACATAATCGAGAAGAGATATATGTAGACCGCGAATGAAGGGGAGGGGGAGGCCCCTTTTCTCTAATGGAGGCTTTTTTCGATAGTCCAAAGAAAATGTCTACTTCATAATTGAAAATATAATCTTTAAATGGAGTGAAACATGTCTGCCACATCTACTGTTTAGCCAAGAATATTTTGAATCTTTTGTACGTAAAGATGGAGTGTGAATCTTATCATAATTTTGAATTTTTAAGTTTGTGAACCTCAGCTTTTGCTCCGGACAGCTTCTACAGTGAGGAACAGCTCTTTCTTGCATTGGATCCATATTGTCACACTTTCATTTTTTTTTTCATTTAATTTCAATATTATATTTTCTCCAAAAAAACCCATTATAAATATCAGATAGTGCATTCTTTTTGACTATTTTTTTTTAAAATTATCAATGACCTTCAATCTTTATAAAAATATGGATAAAGATCATAATAAATTCTAGTAATTACCCGAATTAAACTCACTCCACACAAGTAGATTTTAGCCAAATAGAAGCACTAGGGTTAGGGTTTCAATCCAATGAAGTGAAATGAAAAGAAAAGAAATCTCATATGGTGTGCATGCTTTTCAATCCTGTCTAGACTTTATTTAACATCAAGCCACTCTCCCCTCTACTAGCTAGCAACTTCTGTCACTTTAATTATCCTTCTGAAATAATTATATGATTTAAGTCATTTGATATTTTTACAATTATATAAGAAAACTTTATGATGTGTAGTAAAAATTTTGAAAGTGCGAAAATGAGTTAGAAGATGATCCAAAGTTGATAGTGGAGCCCAAAACTGTTTCAAAGCATTAGTACTAAAGTCTTTTGATACACATCAAACTTCAAATATATGATTCATTAATCGTTTAAAGTGCTTTGTTTATGATCAATTAGTAATGAGTTTGAGGACACGAAGGAGTTAGTATTCCTTCTACATATATGATCCATCATGTAAAGTGGTTCAACCCTAACATATACTCCCTCCGTCCGGGTTTATTAGGCCCTTTTCTTTTCGGCACGGAAATTAAAAGTTGTGAGTGTAGAATGAGTTAGTGGAATGAATATTTTATTGTTGAGTGTGAAAAAGTTATCATTTTTTGCAAGGGGCCAATTTAATTGGGACGCCCGATCGATTTAGTAAGAGGACCTATTCTGCTGGGACGGATGGAGTATAAAATACCATGAGATTATATATAAGCTTAATTTGGTGCACACATGGAATTTAGATTTTGGTAGATATGAGATTGCAGCGTGTGTAGAGCAGTGTAAAGCTTCTTTCCCACACACTGCAGTCCAGAAGCTTTCTGTCACTTCAGTTTCTTCACTTACAAATCACTATCTTTCTCTCTCCCAATGAGTTCCATCAATTGTTTATCCATCATCCTCCAATTCATGGTTTTCTCGAGATCAACAAAACTTAGAGAGATTCATGTCTGTCGGATACTTTGTTGCAGTTGTGTTCGTGCTGTCAAATTATCAGACAGATATTTGCAACAACAGCTTCTTCTAGTGGTGCTCTCTGCTCACCACCAATATTTAAATCATTCCACGACAATGAAATTTGTTTCCAAAATATTTCGTCGTCTTCTTTTTTTTTTTTTTTCAATCTTTTGTATGTTTGAACAGTGAAATGAGACAACTAATGATTCATATTAATTAAAAAAGTGACTATATATAAATTTGTTGAAAGCATGAAAAACCATTCTTATATAAAATTATAAAATATTAATTGCACTATAAATCTTACAAAAAAATATATAGTTCATTTCCGTATCTCGCGCTATTATGCATATATAGCGTTCAGAATTTCGATAGATAAATGGATTGATAAATATTTACTTAAAGTTAGAGTTTTAATTTACAAATGGTGAGTTTTGTACCTGATTGTTAGTGGAAGGGATAAATGTAATTATGGTTGGTTGTTGGTGAAAAGGAAAGGAATTGTATAGCAGGTAAAAAGCAGAACATACGTGTATACTTCATCATGTGCACACATGCATGCACCCCACTACCTACATTCATTGCCCCTATTCCTTGTCTTCTTGCCTTTTATATTATTATTATTTTTCTCCTTCAAAAACATGTCACATATTTAATAAATTTTTACATGCTCCTACTAAATCCGGGGAAGTAAAAAGGTGGAGCTAATTAATATTGTAATATGAAATTATTATTATTATTGTGTAGCATCCAATCAATGGAGAAAATTACTGAAATATCAAAATATATGACATATCGTATAAAAAAATACTGAAATTACCAAATATTTGATATACCGTAATTTTTGGTGAGGTATTACACCATATCGAAAATTTTCGATACGATAATGGTATGATATCCTAATATTTTCGGTATACCAGTAAATATCATACCAAAAATATTATAATATCTTTTGTATTTTATTTTTATTTTGAAACAATAAATTAAGAATAAATCATATAGATAAAAAATTCATTTCTTCCCTTGAGATAAACATGTTTCTTGAATAAATGTCAATAGAAAATATCATAAAAATAAAAAATATATCGAAAGTTTTAACTATATTAACGATATACCAAAATAATGATAAGATAAATGATATATAAATTATGTCATACCAAATTCATATTAAAATGATTCCGAAAATTTGATTTACCGAAATAATCGTATATAGCTCATTCTGAAACCATACCGACTCATATAAAAATTATATACCAAAAACTTCGGTATAATAATAGTATGGATTTTTCGGTATACCTTACCGAATGATCGCTAAAGTCAATTGAAAATCTTTCTGGTTACGGCTAAATTGAGAAAGAATTTGAAACCAAAATGAAAAAGAAGCTTTAAAAATACATTTGTGTTGTGAATCGAATCCTTCGTATATCGCAGATTAACAATAATAGAGAGAAAACAATAGAGAGAACAAGATGGAGAGGAAAATATAGAATATTATTAATGATTGATGTGTAGAGAATTACAATATGATGTCCTATATATAAGGATGAAATCATATATTCTACAGAAATCTAGAAAGATATGTATATATCTCTAAAGTATATCTTAAGTAATGTCCACCAAATAAATATATTTATAACACTCCCCCTTGGACATTACTTCGTTATGTTCATGCCTCGTTAAAAACCTCGCCGAAAACCCTATGGGATAAAACAGTCGAGAAAAAGAGTACATGACATACGTTTATTCATGAGTTGCACTAGATGCCTCATTAAAAACCTTAACCAAGAAAACCCAATGGAAAAAACTCAGCAAGGGAAAAAGAGTACATCTATTTAGCCTTCTGGGCATAATGTAAACCTTCAAGGTTTAATTTTAAAAATGTTGCTCCCCCTCAAAACAATGATATTCAATATCTTCATGATTAGTTTGAATTTGTCACTTCATTCAACATAATAATATTATAATTATAAACGATACAACATTATCCATATTTGTAATAATCTTCAGGATTATCACAAGATAAAACATTCTGAAAAACAATCATTTTTGGGGAGTTGATGTGGGTAAATGAATACAAGTAACAAATATCATTAAGTTTATCTAGTGTACCCACTAATCATTTATGCAACACAACTTTATTATCCTCACACTAGAGGGTGGAGAATATTTCAGGTATCATAATATCATACAATATTTTGTAACTCTCCAAAAAATATCATATATGAGTGGTTAAGAAAAGTATTCAAACTGATAAGAAATGTCAATACCACAATAGAGAACAAAATAAGGAGTACGAGATCTATAATTATCAAGATCAAATAAATATTCCTTTTTTCACTTAGACCACCAATGTTATACTTGGTTTCTTATAGATATACCAAGATTTGTATACCTTGAAGATAACAAATAATGTGCTTATTTCAATATCTCTTTGTAAGATAAGCACAAAGTCTTGCTAGCAAGATAATTTTGAATATTGTATCAGGCCTGATAAAATATAGTGTACAAAAGACACTTAAACTGAGAACTTCTGGTCCAAAAATATCATGTTATCTTCTTTAAGTCTAAATGAGACGTTATCCACTTCTGGGGATCAAATGACATTGGTGTTCTGAATAGATATGATAGATCTCTCTAGAACTCTTACACATCGACTGGTGTTATAAATAATAATAACTCTTTCGAGGGATTGTCGATCTGCAGGTCGACATAATACTTGGTCTTATCCAAGTCTTTTTATTTCATACTCCGTCTTTAGGCATGAATTAATTTTCAAGTTAATATGTTCCTTCTTCAAAAGGAATTTATACAGTGATCTCATCACTATATATGTTGCGATCTATTTTCTTTAAAATCCATCGGGGATTTAATATAACTATTATCGTACAATAGCTCATATCAATATATGATCATGAAATTTAGTAACTGCATATATAAATTTATATTTTCTGCCATAGAAATCAAGTAGCGGAACGTTATGCCATTCAAATAGGAGAGTAATTTATTTAAAATCAAGTATGGGTCTCTGCGAAAAACCCTTGAGATCTTAATCTCGCTTTATATTTCACTACCTCATAATAATCATTATATCCTGCAGGGATAATATTCATGAGCGAGTTAATCTCTATTCCAATTGCTCATTTTTACATTTTTGACTAATCATAATGTTTCTAGCATTTAAGCTATGGATCCAGATTGGAGCAATTGTGGAATAAGTATGTTGTCGACAACTATAAAGTTTATGTTATTCTCCTTTGATTATAGTATTCATGGCATTATCTGATTTTTATCATTTCCCATAATATTTTAATTTATTTGTTCCGCAATCCCAATAATATTATTATTTAGTGCACGTGCTAATGTATTGGGATTCTTGTCTTCAGGACAATCCTCTTCAAGAGGTCACATATTCCTCTTCAGGGGTCACTGGAATGTTATTTATATATTTGATTTTATTGACCGCGGATTTTTAATTTATGCACCAATATATATCTCATACTTCTGGTATGAAGACTCACATACTTCTGGTATTAAGGAGTTTCATTTATTTGGTCCATTAGGGTCTTTAATTATTTATGGTGCATAAGTTCAATCACTCCACTATATACAATAGATGCATTTATAAATGCATATGGCAGATTGCTTGCTAAACATTGCAAGTTTTGATTCATTCATGTGTGGCTTTAACTATGAAGATCCTTTTATTCTTTGACATTTTTCGGCATTCCATTATCTTTGGACTTATATCTCCCCCTAATGCCGATAAATGATCTTCTTTATGTCTACAGTCAAGGTACTCTATAATAGGCTACTAAGGTTTATTTATAGACGGAGATTTCTGTACAACGATATTTATATTACGTTGAGAGCCTTTATAGGTATACTTTGGTGGTGATATATAAATGTAGACTGTAATAAAATGATTCGCAGATGGGAAATGATTATTTATTTACCACACTATTATATGGGGGATAGTCACATTATGCAGTTGGTCGGATTTAAAGGAATAATGACCATGAATTTTAAAGCGACCCTAATATTTGATAAATTGGTCAAAATATATCTTCTGAAAGATAAATTTTTTATTTGTATGTGATATCACATTATGATAATCCGACACTTTATAGTAATATGCCCAATAAGACCCAAGTACTCATGCCGTAAGATTAGAAATTATGGGTCATTAAATTTTATTTTCATCGCAACATGATAATTAAGTAGAATAAATGCATAAAAAATATTCAAGTAAGTAAAAGTCAATAATTTCATTGTGCATAGATAATTAAAAGAAGTACTCAATAAGTTCATAAATAAAAACCAAAATAACAATATTAATAAACAAAATGCAAAACATAAGGAATCCTAAAGATCTTAAAAGTAATCTAAAAATTCAATTTGTGTGGATCTTCATCCTGAACGAGCTCATCTTTCAATAATTCATCATCATCATCATCTTTATCAAGATTGATAACCAAGTTTGCTTCAGGCAAATCTCGGATATTCTTGCCCTTCTTTTCTTTTAACATTCTTTGATATGCTTCCACTAAGTGCAAAGGAGTACGGCATATGTGAGACCAATGATCATCACATCCACACCTAATCTTGAGATTTATTGTTGTATCCATGATCTCGGTCACCCCATTGTGACCAATCTCTTCTACAATGAATGTATCCTCGACCTCGTCCTCTACCTCTGGTAGCATTGTATTGTTGGACAATAGCATGTCCTTCAGGCACAGCTTGCGAACCAACAGGTCTTGCATTATGATTTGTCATAAGAAGTTGGTTGTGTTTTCTGCTACTAGTAAAGCAGATATAAGTTCAGAATGTTTACCATAATTTTTAGCTCGATACTGCTGCTGGAGTACGAGATTACTAGCATGAAATGTTGATAGTGTTTTTTCTATCATTTCAGTCTCTGTAATTTTCTGCTTACAGAGTTTTAACAGCGACACAATTCGGTGTAAAGCTGAATTATACTCATTTATAGACTTAAAATCTTGAAATCGCAAATTTAGCCAATATTGTGCTTGAGGTAGGATAACAGAAGTTTGTTGATCAAACCGATCCCTTAGAGATTGCCATAAGATAACAGGATCCTTTTCAGTGAGGTATTCATTTTTGAGGTCTTTGTTCAGGTGATGACGAAGAAAAAGTAAAGCTTTTGCCTTCTGGGCAGAGCTACTTGAAGAGCCTTGAATTATAGTCTCGCTTAGGTCACATGAAGCTAGATAAATTTCAACATCTAAAGCCCATGTTAAATAATTGTTGCCATTAAGGGCGAGCTCAACAAATTTTCTTTTGTTGATATCAGACATTTTAACTACATAAATTATATAAAAAGATTACTATAAAAATCATAAAAACAATTATATTCGTCAATTTTCAATAAAAGAGTACTAATCGAACAACTTTAATCATAATCAAAATATAATCATAATGTCATATTGCATAAAATAGACCATTAATTAAATTAATAAGCCGACATGATCAATATATAATCCTAAAGAAAGTTAATAGCAATCATGTTAATTAAATAAGACCATGAATTCGGCGAAATCAATTTGATAAACATTAAGTAGTTATACTAAGCCGTAACATATGGAATGACATATTAATTTTGCGTAAGCATTCCTCATGACAAAAATTAATAGCAATCATGTTAATATTAATTTTGCGTAAGTAATCGTCATGACAAAAATTAATAGCAATCATAATACTCATTAATATATGGAATAACAAAGATATTCGTCATGACAAAAGAGAATCAATAAGATAAGCATATTTGATAAATCGATTATCGTATAATTAATCATTCGGTTATGCAATATTTCAAAAGGAATACAGGTTTTTTTTTCATACAAGTAGCGATAGGGATATAGAATTTGAGAAAAAACATTTTCAATTCTCATACATAAAATAGGCATATTGAATCGCAGTTCTAAAACAAAAAAGACAATGCCCATTAATTCAAATAATAAATCAAATGTGATTTTCGAGAACCATCACCCAACTAATAAAACAAACAAATTGCACAATTCACTATTATTTTCTTTAAAAAAATAATAATTATATAATCTTAATTGTAAGTTACCTTGCAGGAAAGACACGATTCTTTCCTAGGGCATACTCACCAAAGTTTCTCAGTTGATTAGAGTCTCGTGCTGATAACGTGTTGTGAATCGAATCCTTCGTATATCGCAGATTAACAATAATAGAGAGAACAAGATGGAGAGGAAAATATAGAATATTATTAATGATTGATGTGTAGAGAATTACAATATGATGTCCTATATATAAGGATGAAATCATATCTTCTACAGAAATCTAGAAAGATATGTATATATCTCTAAAGTATATCTTAAGTAATGTCCACCAAATAAATATATTTATAACATACATTTGCATTTTTTTAGACCATTACCATATGGGAAATTTATTAGGCCTTCATTAATACAGGATCGGTAAATTAAATAGTAAAATAACTAGAAATACACTCGTGCGTTGCACGAACATATTTTATATGTAGAGTTTTAATAATATAATAATGATTCATTAGGTTGGTGGATGTTAGAAATTTCGAAATACACCATTCGGTTGAAAGAAATGAAAATGTATGAATGAGAATGATACTAAAACATTATGAAATTACAAAACTCCAAAATGGTGGATTTCATTCTCATTTATCATTCGCAAATCTCAATAACAAATTATTTATTTCTTATTTTTTTTTATCTTATGCTATTTTATAATTATTTTTTATTTATTCTATTATTATTTTAAATATTCACTATTTTTAATAATGATCATATTAAATAAAACTATTATAATATTATTATTCTTATTTTAAAATATTATATTATTATAATATTAAATATATTTATAATTATATATTGTTGCTATAAAATATTAAATATATTAGAATAAATAAATTTTATGCAAATATAAAAATTGTAAATGAAAAATACATTTAGACTTTTATTATAGTTTTTTAATGTGCACGGTCTTTTAGAATTTTGAAGGGAATTGACCGGAACTCCTTTAGTATATTATATAGATATTATGTTTTCATATCTACACAAACATTTTGTATGTATATTCAGATTAAACTAATGAGTGCAAAAAATACTTATATGTATCTATCACTCGATATTCACGATGGTAAAACTATCCCCAATGATAAGAAATTTATTTATATATAGACTAATGAATGAATGAAGTTAAAGTAGATTTTGTTCCCAAAAGTAGATAATATTCTTCCACATTTTCCCCTCCATAAACTATGCATTGCCCAGGAAAGCTGCAGTTTCAGATCATGAAATCCTATAGTTGTTGTTCTTTTTGGCAATAAATATTCATTAATTAAATTAAATGACAACCGTTTATAATAATTATTTGTTTCAAAGTTTGAGAAAAACCAGCTTTGCGCCGTAAAAAGTGGCGGAGTATATATTAAGCGCTGCCGGCGCGGCGTATCAAAATCTCATTTATGTGCGAGGGAAGGAATAATCACAAAAGCTACAAAATCTTCACTTGCTTCTCTCACTAGAATTGCTTATTCGTGAAGAATTTCAACGATAAAATATAGAAAGAAACACTTAAAAAAGTTCATAGATATTTGCTGCGAGAAAAAGAAGTAACACACGGTATGCCCCTCAACCCTCAAGTGGTCATTAAGAGTCACTTTCATCATATAAGTTTCACTTTAATATATCAACATATATGATTTGTAGGCCGGTAAACGAACCAAACTGTTCGTGAGCTATTCGGATATCGACTTGATAAAAGCTTGTTCGAGTTCATTTAGGGAAGCTCGTTTATTAAATGAATCAAACTTGAGTATATAGTATTCGATTCTGAGCTCGTGAGCAAGCTTGTTAACTAAAATTAGTAAGAAATATTAAATTATTAATTTTATATTATTAATATTTTAATGATTTAAGAGTAACAATAATAATTCATTTTTCTAATAATGACAAAACTTTAATTTGAGCATGGATATAATATTAATTTTTGAATTAATAACTTTTTATTTCAAAATAATACTAAATATATTTTGAATATATTCTAAATTTAGAAAGTTCTATTAGGCTCGATAAAGTTCGCGAACTTCAAAATATTTGATAAAAAAGCTCGAAGCTCGACTCAATACTAAACGAGTCAAACTTGAGCACGGCACTACTCGGTTCAATTACAATCGAAAGGTAAGAACTTTACCCATATTGATAAGTATATCATCTAAAAAAAATAAAATGTAATAGGTTGTTCTGATTTATCGTGTCTTCTTCAACAAAAACTAATAAATATATACACTAGCTTGTCACATTCACAAATCACAATCATTCAGAATATATAATCACAATGAAATAAGTTTGTGTAACGAGCTTTTGATCGGGAAAAACATGTTTTTTTTTTCATTTGGAGGCGATAAAATACATGCCTAGCCCATTTGCTACTTTTGAGGGTCTGGGCTGCACTCAGCCGTGCTGGGCTGTTCCATATTGGGCCGGCCCATTTAGTTTTATTTGTGTCAAGGGATATTTTATAATGTGCTGGACAAACAAAATTTGTTCAAATCATCAAATGAAATGGCGATAAAAATCTTACAGGAATCTAAACAGTATTATTTAGGATTTTTTTTTAAAATATGAATGAATATATAGTAAAGTAAAATGTTACTCCCATCTGTTCCATAAAATTAGAGCCATTTTTCTTTTTTATTTATCCCATATAATAGTTTCATTACTAAAAATGAAAAAGTAGTCAACTCATCCTAATAAATTATTAATTTTCTTTATCTTTATTTCTTTAATTATTGTGCAGAAACTAAATAAGATTAATTGACAGAGGTGTATATTCAGAAAATTAATATATTTAATATCATTAGTTATACTTCCTCATTTGGTCAAATACATAGATGCAATAGAGAAAATATCCTATTTTGACTAATTGATAGTAAGATCATCTCCAACCGATTACCCAAAACCCAAACAAAAAATGCAGTAAATATCATATCAAACACTATTCTTCTCCAACTGAAAACACTAAACTCAAACTCAAACTCAAAAGAATTTTCTCAGCATATTCTTTTTATCACAACTTTTCAAACTTTTCAAATACAACCAATATCTTTAACAAATTTGCAATTTGAACTTTTTTATTAATTTCAAAGAAAATAAATTATTACAAGATAATTAATTATTAAAAATATAAAATATTATTAATTGCATATTTATTAATTAAATAATTATTTAAAATATCGACTAGTAGTTTTTGCTAATTGGTTGCGTATTAATGTTTAAGTATTTGAATGTATTTATATTTCATGAGTTGCATTGTATTTTCTTTTTAGTATTGTAATGTTGTTTTTTAATATTTCGTGTAATGTTATTGCTATAGAAATTTTAATGTTTTTATAACAATGCATATTTAATTTTTTAGGTTTAAATTTATTTATAAAAATACAATAAATTAAAATTTTAATACAAAAATTAAATATTGCAAATAGTATTAAATTTCTATGCATTTTAATTAATTATACATTAATTTTTTAATGACATAATAATATAATATAATTATTATAAAAATAAATGATATTAAATTTCTATTCAATTTTATTTAATCACACATTTCTTTTAATAAAATAATAATATAATTAAACTATAAATATTATATATATATATATATATATATATTACAAACAAATAGATAAAGAAAGAAATAAAAAATATTAAATGTGTAAAATTGTAAAACCTAAAGGATTAGATTATAAATAAAATTTATTTTTGGGTGATGAACAGTAAAAACGCATATCTGCGTCAAAACTGAGATGGAATACTGCAAAATGCAATTTTGGTTTGGTTTTTGAGTTTTATTGGGAAGATTTTTAGTTTTTGAGTATGGTTGGAGTTGCTCTAAGTTGAGAGGAATTCAGGGATTTTAAATCTGGGTCATGCAGTTGTTGACACCCATTTTGTAACTCTGACCAAGATTACTGATTCTTAAACCCTCTTCTTCCAGCTTTTTGTTGAAACTCTCCACTGCCTCCCTTCCACTGAAAAAATCAAGTTCAAGTTTCAGATCCTCATTCCCCTGCTCCTCCTCACCAACGCCTCGCTGCAGTTGATCAAACAGATAGACTCTAGGGTTGGGCCACGAGGGAACTCATTCAATCTACACAAACATACCAGATCAAGTCTTTCAAGAACTGGAAAGTGGGAGCTCTCTACATTCCACTTCACTAAATCTTCACAGAAACTAATAAACAAATATCTCAGGCGACGGAATTTCCCGTCGACGAGGGTCCACTCAGAGCATAGAGCTTAATTCAGAGTTTCCAGGCAAGGCAAGGATCCGATCATCATTGTCACTTCTTCCCAATCAAGACGAGACCCTGTTAGAGACAAGTTGTTGAGTGAGCTTGGAAATGTGAGGCTCAATCCGAATTCGCGCCATGCAGTTTTTCTACCCAGTCCAAATCTGCAGGTGAGTGATTCTAGTTTATGGAAACAGCCAAGATTGTGGAGACAGTAGTCCGAGGCTGATTCTGGGGATTCTTCTGCTGTGTCGGAACAATCCAATCGCAGTTCCTTGATGTTGGGAATTCTATGGCAAACCTCTTCACTCAACTTGAAATTGTCTACATTCCAAAGTGTCTGCAGGTTTTGCATGACTTGGTTTGGATCGTCATTTGGAAGAGGAAGGGGGAGATGAATTCTGGACTGGAGTAGACCTCGAGACTCCTGAGCTGTCGCGTCTCCCAAATCTCATTAGGTGCAATGAATGATCTGGAGCCTAGTTCAATTTGTAAATTCCAAAGTAAAGATAATGGTGAACCAAGGTAAAGAAAGCAATTCCTCTTGTACTGGACAAAATATCCGTGATAGTCAATGCAACGTAAGTTAAGATGCTCAAGATCAGATTCGAGGAAACCTCCACCATCCTCGTTTGCTGTTACTTCATGCTTGTTTAACACTCTCAAGAACTTCAAATCAAGCCACTCCTCCTCACCTTCTAATTTCCATGTCAAAGAACGAGCAAGAGGTGCCGATCTTGGAGTCCTGCATATGGCTCGTGGAGTATCAACCATGTAGAAGAACATCTCTTTCTCTGCAACCTTGATGCACATCTCCCTCAGAATATCATGAATTCCAACAAATTCAATTTCTCCTTGCCAGTTTCTTGTATCTGGACTTTTAGTAGGAAAAATGAGATTCCTGTCGATTAGATCTTTTAAATGATCCACTGCAATTTCTTCCAAGTTCTTGGACTTGCATGGTCTTAGAAATCCTTCTGCAACCCAACGTTTAATAAGGTCTGGCACATAAATAACTTCATCTTCTCCATATGATCCCATGTAGAGGAAACACGGTTTTAGATGAACTGGTAAGTTGCTATAACTAAAAAATAATATGTTAAGAAACTGTTTATTCTCTTCGGAATTCAACACCGAGTTCATATTATTTGCAACATTCTCCCAATGTTCTTGCATCTGTGTGGATTTCCGTAAGAGATTGGATCTGTGTGTTTTCAAAAGAAAAGGAATGGTGATGATGGATCATTGAAAAGAGAAACCAGAGCTGCATAAGCTGCTGCCATGGTTCTAGATAATAATAATATCTGATACAGCTTTATTCTTTAAGTTTGAGGGATTATCTAAAATGGCAAGTGTTTGATTAGCGTGTGAAGATGGAAAAGGAGTCTACTTTGAAGTCTTTTTCCATCACTTGTTATGATTCTTGATCTTCTTTTTTTTCCGTATGACACTTTCTTTAATTAGTGGGATAAGCTAATCGGTATCAATATATACGCGGAATCAAATCTAATTATTAAATATGAGAAAATGAAATTGAGAACCAATGATTAAATCCAAACTTATTGAACTTGGCATAAACCCTTGGCCATTGCATGTTACTACTCCGTTGAAGTTTTCTAGTTTTTCTTCATCGCCCCAACAAGGAACATCAAGTTGAATAACCTTATCCAGGGCCAGCACTCTAAATTTTGGGATCCGCTGCGAAGAAAATTTGGTGCCCTCTATTTAAATTAGATATAAAAATTATTAATAAAATATATTTTAAAATTATCTATTATATTTAAAATTATAAAATTTATTCAAAAATCTCTTACAACATAAAACTCGAGTTCTTCACAACTTAACAACTATCTTATGGATTTCACTTATTTTTAAATAAAGATTAAACAAATTAAAAAAACTAAATTATATCATATAAACTAAATGCATAGTCATCATTTAAAAACAATTCTCCAAGTATTTTTCAAAGCAAATTTTTTGAGATTTTTTCATCATTTCCTTTCTTTTTTTCTTTTTTCATAACAAGATAAATGTTTATAAGCTCAAGAAGAGCAATTAACATAATATTAGTATGATTAATACATAATAAATAAAATCTGACACATTAAGATTTAAAATCACTCTAAAAAAATTTAAAAGCTCAAGAAGAGCAATTAACATAATATTAGTACAAATTTATCCATTTTACAAGAATTAGTGTTCTATCATGTGATTAGACGGAATATTAATATTTTTATTTATTTTGTAATTTCTTCTACCAAATTTATATAATAGGAATCTTATTCAAATATAATAAAATTATATTTAATTTAGTATATGGAGTAATATAAATCAAATAAGAATATAATTTAATTTAGTATATAATTTAAGCTGGGTAAGAAAATATTTTATCGCATCAATAATATGGTAAAAATATTCATATATTAATTGATGTGGAAAGACATCACGATAAATAAGGAAAATTATATATTTTATAAGATCTTAATTTATCTATCATTAATCTCAGAGTTCTCGACCTAAATTATATGTATAATTATTTAGTAGATAAAAAAATAAATTAAAATAATAATATTGTTGTTTATATGTATGCAATGTATAGATTATCACTATAGACTATACAATGCATATATTTCAGAAGATATTGAGTTTGGTGGGAAAAAAATATATTGCATTGTTTTTATCATACGTTGCATCCTTAATGCATTATATTCACGATTTCATGCATTTTATAATACTTCGTGTATTATTACGAGATTTATTTATAATCACTAGTTTTTATATTTTTTTCTTATTTTAAACATATATATGTAATAGGGATTTCGATTGAAATATAACTAAATAAAAAATATATGTGAAAAAATAATTTAAATCATGTAAGTTATAATTACTTAAAGATTTTTTTATAATTTAGAGGAGATAAAAAAAAATATTACAAAATGACAAAATCTATATATACCTAAAAGCAAAACCCCCTAGTCCAAAATTTTTCCCCCCAAAAAAACTTTCCATAAATAATTACATAATATATAAGGTAACTACTAATAAATATGGTAAACATGAAGTAAAAAGAATATATAATTAATTAATAATTTTTTTATGTAAGTAAATAGTTATTGATTATTAAATATTTAAATAAAATATTTATTATAAAGAAATTTAGACAATCTATATTTGCATTTTTATAAGATCAAATATAATTTTCAAAATGGTTATATAAAATATATGAGAATAAATTATTAAATCTAAGTCTCAAGAATAAAATAATGTAAACATTATAGCATAATGACAATAATGTGTGAAAACATGAAAATAAAACCATGCAAATAATACTAACTATTAATAGAATGAATATATTGTTATTATATAATTATAGTTGGGAAATGAATTGTTATTATATAATTATAATAAATTAGTTTTATAAACAAATCATGATTGTCAATCAAAAAACGCATGTTTAGATTCTTAATTGACATTATTGGGTCATTTATAATTAAATAATTATGTTTCAAAGCATAATTAGTGGCATTCATATTAATTTGTATTTATTATCATTAGTATTATAAATAGTTTCTAATTCACACAAGGATCAACATCATTTTTTTTTACTTTACCATCAAATTTGTAGTTCCATCATATAGAGTTTTTTTTTCCTTTTGCATTAATCTTTTGAATTGTACATTATATTGTTTTCCTACTACCTAGAATACTTGCAAATTTTCTTTTCTAATGTTTGATTGATTTAAATTTAGGGTTTGAATATTTGTTTTCTCATTTAATTTAACTTTGTCAAATTTAAGTGTGTTGTTTATCTTTCGTAGATATCAATTTATAGTTTGAGCTTTATGTAGTTGTAATCAATTTTTAGCATTTTTTATTTGAAACATGTGTATGTTACCTTTCGTTTGTATCTTTTGTAGTAGCTTATTATTGGCAATATGTTTTTCTTAAGTATTTTTTTAATCCTTCTAAACAAATAGAGATAATTATATTTGTTGATGTACATTGAGTTTTATGAGGTTTGTTTGCTATAAGTTTTGATGTATAGTATTTATTTGTATATTAGTATGTGATAATTCTCATCCAATGAATTGTTCGTGATCTTATTGAAAGATAGTTTCAAATGTATGAGATAGAAATCAACATTAATTTTACTTTATTCATCTCTTTTCTATTTCTTTTAAGCATTTAATGGTTTTTTTATCATATGTATTTTATTTTTGGCAATGTAAAATGTACGAAGAATGTCTGTAATGGTTGAAATAATTTTTCTCAAAGCTTTTCAGAAATATAACTATATTAATTGAGGTGAAAATTGATGATATTAATGAAATATGTTAAAATTATAAAAACATAAAAGCAATATCCCAAATTATGTACATAAAAAATTTCAAGGATTGAAAATAATTAAATTGCTTACATTAATCTATATGTACTTAAAAAGCAAAACACCAACCCAAATTTCCCCCCCTCCCCCCCCCCCCCCAAAAAAAAAAAAAAACCTAAATATTCTTATAGTAAATTAGGTAATTATAAACGAATATGGTAAGAATGTAATTAGTATAACTTTAACTAATATTATTAATTATCTTTTTGGATATATAATTATGCATTACTAATTATGTATATATATATATATATATATATATATATATATATATTACAATTTTCTTAATTATATTAAAATGAATTTAGTATGTTTTAATCCATGATCAATTCCTAACCATAATGCAAATTGACGAAATATGATATATTTTAAAATGTAATAGTAGTAAAACTATACTCAATTGTAAACCTCATTATAATTTAGATAGTAGATAATAAAATATATTTCTATTAGAAACCTTTCCAAAGGTAAAAAATATTTTGATGGTTTATTCATTGAATTATCATAAATTAACTAATAATATCAATGCAGTAAAATAATGTTTTACGCATCCCAAATGAATATTATCAGCAATCATGTGACGCAAATTATAATAAAAATGTGCACAATCAGTGCAAAATGAAAAAAAATGAAGTTATCTAAAAAATATAAATTCTAAGATTTTTATTTGATAAAATATTTTTTTATTTGTACAAATTTAGTGTTTTCTCTTCACATGTCAATTTTTTTGAATCAAGAACTTCTTGATGCATTAAAAAATATTTTATGGGCTTACACCATGAAAGTACTGCAATAAAACTTTAGTTATGTATATCCAACAGGAGAATTATTATTTCATGATAATTAGAATTAAGAAAGTCTAAAATAAAATAAAGTAAAATAAAATAATCTTATTGAAAACATGGAAAGAAATATGACAATTAAACAATAATTTTTGTAACTCTCTTAACAAATCTCTCCAAGGACAATTTAATATTATTGTCAAACAACTAACCTTTTAAAAGTAAATAAGTGAGAGTAAAGAGAGAGATATGGGCACAAGAACAATAGAGGATGAGAATGGAAAATAAATAAATGAGAGGGAGGATAAAGACGAGATGGTAAGGGGAGTAAAATCGAAAAATGAAAAAAAAAAGGAATAAAAGAAGAAAAAATAAAGTTAAAGTTTTAGATATATATTGTTTAATTCAAAGATCTGGTTAATAGGTCTTCAGGTTTAATTAACATAAATTCACATGGTAATATTATTAATATTATTGAAACAATTCTATTTCTGAGGGCTTAGATTTAAAAATTGGAATTATTCTATATGTATATTTTATCTAAATATATTTTGAGAAATAATACTTTTATTGTCTTTAATGTAGTTTTGATAATATTGTATTTTGGGATGATAATTAATTAAACCATAAGATATGAAAAAAAAAGGTTAAAACACTAAAGTGTATCTATATGTAAGATAAAGAGAAAGGGAAGATAAAATGTTAAATGAGTGTGTTACCAGAGATGAGAAAATAATGATTACGTGTTTATATAAAAAGAATAGGAGACGGAAAATAATGAAAATGAATATAAAAAAATCAAGAACATTTAAATATATGTTCAATGACTAACTCAAGAAATATAGTGTATTAAAGGAACATGCGCTATTAAGATAATTTATTTCAATATCAAGAATAAATTGATATGTTTTATGCTATAAATATTTTTTTTTGAGCAAATATGATATAAATATTTAAGTAAATGAGAGGACGTCAAACCTCAAATCCAAATGTGTATGAAGGAGAAGGAAAGTGGTGGTAAAGTATGTAGCTATGATCGTATAAAGCTCTTTGCAGATCATGAGTAAAATATGAAAAAAGTTTGCAAATGAACAACGGATTTTGTATGATACAATCATGAAAAATATTACTCAAATAATGGGAGACTTTTCTTTGTATATGGATACGGAGGAACATGAAAAACTTTTATTTGGAAAACATTATCTGCTGGATTGAGATCAAAAGGTGAAATTGTATTAAATGTTGTTTCAAGTAGAATAGCATAGTTACTGCTACCCGGTGGTAGAATGACACATTCGTGTTTCACAATCCCAATTAATATAACTAAGACTCAATATGCTGCATAGAACAAGGGAGCCAATTAGCTGAGTTGATGATACGTCGCAAACTTATAATATGGGATAAAACACCTATGGTCCATAAACATTATTTTGAGTTACTTGATAAGGCAATGCGGGTTATAATGTGCTTTCAGAATATACAAAGTAACAATCAACCATTTGGAGGCAAAACTGTTGTATTTGGTGGTGATTTTATAAAGATTTTGCCTGTTATCCAAAGAGGTAGCATAGGAGATGTTGTTAATGCGACAATTAATTCATCTTATTTATGGCATCATGTGACTGTTTTGAAGTAGACAAAAAACATGCGATTAAATATGCTTCGAGAGCATATGCAAGCATCACCACTAAAAGACTTTGTTGATTGGGTTGCAACAATTTAGGATGAGACTTTAGGAGCACCAAATGATAACGAATGAATTATTGATATCCATGAAGATATTAATATCAAATTCATCGGAGATTCAATCATGGATATTGTTAATAGCACATATACTACAATAGTTATTAGATCAATAAATATTTCATATTTGTAGCATCAGGCTATTCTGGCACCAACAAATGATGTGGTTGAAATGGTCAATCAGTATATGACATCATTGAACAATAATGTAGGCAATATATACTTAAGTTCTGATTCTATGTGCACAACGAAAAATGCAGCTGATATTCTTAATGAAGTACATACTCCAGAATTCTTGAATACATTAAAGTGTTCTGGATTACAAAACCATGAGATGAATTTGAAAGTTGGAACACTGATCATGTTATTGAGGAACATTGATCATTCATCTGGTTTGTGCAATGAGACTCGATTAGTTGTAACACAACTTAGTAAACATGTCATAGAAGACAAGGTTCCGAGTGAGAAAAATAATGGTGAAAAAATATTTATTCCAAGGATGACTATCATATCATCTTATCCTCGAATTTCATTCAAGTTTCAGCGTAGACAATTCCTAATTCATGTTTCATATCATCGCAAGTCGTGCTGGATTGAAAATCTTGATATGTGACAAGGAAGAACGAAGTTTGTCAAAAATATCAAATGTTGTGTACATAGAAATTTTCTAGAATTTATAATTTTACAAGTTACAATTCATACGTTATTCTTCAAATCAATGTGTAATCTTCATTGTTTTATTTTATCAAATATTAATTTTATTACTATTCATAACTAGATTAGTTATTCTATTATGTACTGAGTTTCTTTTATTCAAAATCATCTTTCATGAATAAACATTTTATCATAAGTTAGAAGATTCACTATTTATGTGTCAATTATTATTTTAAGTTTTTATAGTGTATATTTCATATGTATATAAATTATAATACTCAAATATTTAGAACTTAAAGATAATATAATACAAATAATATATATACACCGCGCAACGCGTGGGCAGAAAACTAGTTACCTTATAATACATATAAATTACACCATAATGCATGCAAAGTTTATTAACTCTTGAGCAGTGAATGACAATTTAGAAGAATGAGATTTATTTTTATCATTTGATCCATTCTCTATTAATTTTACATTGGCAAAAACTTGCGTTAGACAGGCCTAAACGGTTTAGGCGGGTTTTATCCTACCCAAATGGGTTCACCCATCCCAAATAGGGTATATTATATGGGTTTGGGCTTGTGTTAATGGATAAAACCCGCCTAAAGATTGGGTTAATGGATAAAACCCGCCTAAATCGTTTAGGCCTGCCTAACCCAAGACCTTCCCTTTTACATTCACATATATCATATATGGTGTGTACTAATGTTTTGGAATAAGTGTACAATAATCTTAAACACACACACCCAGATATTCCTTGTAAGCTCGAACCTGTGACCTCTCAATCACATGCAAGGTGCTTTAACCACTACACCCCGAGCGATAAATAAATTTGTTAGCATTTATATTATTTAAATATGGAGATAAATTGAACATGAGATTAATTACATCACGGAGACATAATCGAGAAGATTTGCGATGGGAGGAAGGCCCTTTTTTCTCTAAGGATTATTCTAAATGCAACCACATTATTTCTTTATTTCTTCGCAGTCCCCTTAGGTAAAATAAAATAAAATTATTTTATAATATTATTATTTTAATCTCACAACCTCTAATTTAAAATTAGAATAAAAAAATTAAAATGCAAATATTTTTTTTATATAGCCCTTGAATCTGAAAATTTAATAAAATATAGCTCCCGTTCATTCTCTTAAAAACACTATCAAATTCGATATTATTATGCAAAAGAATATCAACAAATCATTATATTGTTGTTAGTAGTTTTTTTAATCATAAGAAAAGACTTAAATTATCGATATAACAACATAATTATGAGCAGAAAATTAACAAGTGATGGGGGCAATGGATGAAGCCGTGGATTTCATCGATGGTGTGGTAGATTTGAGGGCAGGGTTTTCACGAGAGACGAGAAGGAGAAGGTGGAGTTATATAAGATTAGAGCGATTCTTTCGAAACCAATATTTTAGAATTTGTCAATGCCACCTGTATTGCGATAGTGATATTCACGAGTTTAAAGTCGGTCGTCGCCACATCTTCTCTCCCTTTATTTTTGTAGATTCTAAATATTCCCACCGTCCCACCTCAATTGTCCCATTTTCCTTTTTCGTCCGTCCTTCAATTGTCTCATTACTTAAAAGACAATTTTTTCACATTCAACAATAAAATATTAATTCCACTTAACTTACTTTACACTCACACTCCTTGGTTATTGTGCCCGGTCAACTCGAGACAATTCAGCCGGGACGGAGGAAGTATGATAGAACAAATGATGGAGTCTCCGGTGAGCAGGGTCACGAGGGGTTGGGACGCTACTTTTTCTTTTTTTATACTCCCTCCGTCCCATGCAAATTGTCATGTTTCTTTTCGACACGGAAATTAAGAGTTGTGAGTGTAGAATGAGTTAATGGGATTAATATTTTATTGTTGAGTGTGAAAAAGTTGTCATTTTTAGAAATGTGATAATTTAGTTGGGACGCCCGATTTAGTAAGTGTGACAATTGGAGTGGGAAGGAGGAATTAATATTTTTGATAATTATATTATTTATAATATTATATGTTATTATAATCATATATTATTATTTTTAATATATTATAATAATATTATTATTATAAAATCAATCATTATTGTGTATCTTAATTTTATATTTTATAAAACAAATAAGAAGATAAATAGATTATTTATTTATTTTAATATGATTTTATTTTGTTATTTTTATTATTAAATTAATTATTATTTGTATAACAATTTAATTATTTTATAAATCAATCATCATAATTGAAAATGATTCCAAAACTCATCTAGTAAATCAAACATTAGAATTGAAAATGATTTCCAAAAATCAAACCTATACTCAATCCCTCTACTATCAAACTCATACCCATAGTGATTGCCGAAAGTTAAACCAAACGCCCCCTAATAAACTTTTGGAATAAGGATCGATTAGACCCTCCGACTATTATTACAAGAACACATTAACCCCTCTGACAATTTGATTCAATTAACCCTTAAAAATTGGTTTAAATCAGCCCTTAACTTTTTAAATCTTTATTATGTCCTTATTAAAAATGTATAAATCATATATATTTATTTTTATCTATTTATAATATTTTCTATTACTATTTTATTATTTTGATTTGTTGAATATAAAAGTCTTTAGATATTTAATTTAATTATATATTAAATAATAATAATAATTACTACTTAATATCTTTAATAATAAAATATAATATTTAATTTACACAATATTCAACAATAAAATATAATATTTTTAAAAAAACGAGTCGAAAGTAATATATGGTGGTTTTTTTTGAGTTTAATGATAAAACATCTAAATATTTTATTTTATAATTAAATTTTATGTAAAATATTTATCAAATAATGCCGCTCCGCTGATATCTTACTTGTTGGTCCGAGAACAGAGCTAATGCACAATGAAAATAAGATTAAGCAGGATTGCACGTCACAAACTGGTTATTGCTACTAGTTCGCGTTTTTGAAAACTTATTGTTTAACGAATTTTAGGTTAATTTTAATTTCAGATATACTTCAACACAAGGAATGTGTTGAGTTTTAAATCCTTGCAGAAAATAAATAAAGTAGTAAAATGAAAGGATATATAGAGGTTCGTAGCCTATAGTCCTACATCCTATCTTCAGACCAGAGTCTGGAAATTACTAAGTTTTTTCAGAAATATAAAGAGCTCACGATTTATAATTAGCTGGTAGATGTCAATGTCTGCCAATCCACTAGCTCACTCGCTCAGGCCTTCGTATTCCTTCTGGATTTGCAAACTTGGAATGTGAGCACACCACACAACCTCCTCTTCTCGATCTTTGGAGCTTTAGAGTTTTTCCCTGAACTGTCGAACTTGCGGCTAGACAACCGTGATGGGTCAATTATAGGCCTAACCAAAACCCTAAATAGATAGATACAAGAAACCAAAACCCTAAGTTTGTAGTCACCAATACCCAATTCGATAGTTTGACTACCGAATCAATTTAAAATTTATGCTAATCAACTTATTTCTTAATACTTCGGAGGTTAAACATCCGAATAACGAAAATCCAATTTTTATAACAGTTCGGTAGTTTAACTACCGAATTGCACAAAAATCAATTTTTTTTTATCATTTTTATTTTCGAAATAAAAAAAATTATGTATCATATTTAATTTATATTTGCGAAATAATTTTTTTTAAATTTAGTTCGGCAGTTAAAGTGCCGAATTAAAAATGGGTGATTTTATTTTCAAAAATTAAATAAAAAAAACAAATTAATGTAGTTCGGCAGTTAAAGTACCGAATCACTTTTTTTCATTTTTTATTTACTACGAAATATTATAAAAAAATATTAGAAAATTTAACATGCAATTCGGTACTTTAACTTCCAAACTACATTATTTTTTAAAAATTTTGGCGAAAAAATTTGAATTTTAAATTTGGCGCCGACGTTAGTTTGACCAATGTAATTCGGTAGTTTGACTACCGAATTACAGTGTTCGTACAACTTTTCCGACTTTTTTGGATCGTGTCGTAATGTACAGTATTGATTCAGACGCGTGGTTGACTGAAGTACACAAAGTAATTCGGTACTGTAACTACCGATTTACTTTTTGTTTTGTTTTTTTTCAATTATTGCAGTGTATTTTGAACATTTTTGGATTGTATCGTGATGTACAGTACTGATTCAGACGCGTGGTTGACTGAAGTATAAAAAGTAATTCGGTACTGTAACTACCGAATTACTTTTGTTTTGTCTTCTGCAATTATTGCAGTGTACTTTGGTCAATCCGGGTGGTTGATTGAGGCACGTAAAGTAATTCGGTAGTTACAGTACCGGATCAAACATTTCTAGCTTCATCCATATGAAGGCTCATAGCATACGCAAACAATTCATTGTTCATCATCCATCTTCATTCTCCACTCTTCTTCTCCACTTTCCTTCTGAAACTTTAGCAATATGACTACATTTTATGTTCATTTCTATTGGGAGAATGATGATCTTTTAAAACCAAACTACTCGTGGGAAGTTAATTATGAATTGAATTACTCACAACTTTCAGTAAAGGTATATGAAATTACTGGCTGGAATCCTATACAGTGGGAGTTGGAGCTGAAGCTGTTCGTTCACGATGGCAAGGAGTGGAACACTATCAACATTTTCAACGAGAGGAGTATACGAGTCCTCTTACAATACAAGGATTCATGGCTAACAGTACGTGTGGGGCGGCATGCTGCAGTATGTGCAAGTGGCGTCGGAGGCCATATTGCTGGAGAGTATGAAGGCGGCCACAACGATGGCGGAGATGAAACTGTAGCTTCGAGCAGTGATGATGCAATATACGTCCCTGACACGGGCAACGATGGCGACGATGATAGTGTCCAAATGGGGACACACGTGTATAGCGACATCGGCCATTATGATCCTGATATGACCGACCGTTTTGATGATATGCCGATATTTTGGAATTCTGTGGATAACAACATAACGGTTGACCTATATTTCAAGTCGAAGAAGCAGCTACAAAATGTCATTACATCATGGTCTGCTGCTCAAGGCATGGTATATAGCACGAAGAGAAGCTGTACTAAACGGTGGGAGGTATACTGCTCCACTAGAGATCCCACTTACCAGACAAATCTTCGTCAACACACTCCATGCCAATGGCAAGCTCGTGCAGTTTACGATTCAGCTGCAAGGGCTTGGCGACTTAACACGTGGGTAGACCGACACAACTATTCCGGAGATAACTCGGGAGGTCAAGGGCGCAACATTACCTCAGAACTAATATCCCGTCTGATCATGCGCCATGTGAAAATTGATCTAGATTATAAGGTGAAGAATGTAAGGGAAAATGTCCGCAAGCCTACAACGTAGATGTTACTTATGCAAATGCATGGCATGGAAGGAGGAAAGCATTGGAATCCCTTTACGGCGACTGGGAGTCCAATATCCGTAGGCTTCCCGGGTATATGTAGAGTCCTCCAACAATATAATCCAGACACAGTTGTAGTATGGAAATTTGAAAAGGATGAGAAGTTATTGCCGCAGAGGACGTTTCGGTATTTGTTTTGGGCATTTGGTCCTTGTGTGAGAGCGTATCAGTTTACGTTTCCAGTCATCTCGGTGGATGGAACACACCTTCGTGGTTCCTATAAAGGAAAATTGCTGGTAGCAGTTACAAAAACTGCAAACAATCACATATTGCCTATTGCCTATGCCCTTGTTGATGAGGAGTCCACACACAACTGGAGGTGGTTTTTAAAGCATCTGCGGCTTAATATTCTACAACAACGAAGAACCTGCATCATATCGGACCGACATGCCGATCTTCTTCGAGCTATTAGTGAGCATTTTGAGCGTTTTCCAGAATCTGGAGTGCATCGGTTCTGTCTTCGCCATATTCGCTGCAATTTTCTCGATAAGTTCAAGACAAAGGGCATCAGAATGGTGTTCACCATGATTGGGCAAGCCATTTCATCAACTGAATACACAAATGCTTGGGCTGAGATGCGGGGTTTGAACCGCAAAGCGTGGGATTGGCTGCAAAAAATACCGGAGGAGCAGTGGACGCTGTACAAAGACGGAGGCCATCGTTGGGGAACCACGACGACTAATAACTCCGAGAGTCACTACAATACTCTCAAAGGGGTTCGATTCTTGCCCATTAGAGCCATTGTTGCATCAACTCTTATAAAATCTGCATCAATCTTCAATACTGCTCGGGATGAGATTGCAAAATGCACTACCTTCCTTCCCCCACACTACTACAGCATGTTTATGAAGATTAGATCCCAGGCCACAAGTCATGAGGTTATGTTGTTCGACCATGTACAATTGTTGTACAATATCATCAACTATTCGGAATATAATGATGATGGGGAGCCAACAACTTTTGCGGTCTACTATGGTGATGAGCATTATTCGTGCGGGTACTGGTAGGTAAAAAAATTTCCTTGCTCTCATGCAATGGCTGTTTGTCTTGCTAGGGGTGATAACATTAATGATTTGGTCCCTGAATTCTACACCCACCGCACATGGTTGAAACAATTCAACGGGGGTTTCCATCCAGTTCCAGATAACACACCTATGGTGAATCTCGGATGGTACCTTGTGCCAAATTACACCCTCCTAAGTCACCACAAAGGAAGGGGGCGACGCCAAATGTAGCGTAGACGGATGAATATGGATTTCCATAGTAGAAGGTGATGGAGCCCAAGTAGCAGCAGTGAGAGTTGATCCAGTCTACATTCCGAGTGGGCCGATGACTAGATCTCGAGCAAGGACTTTGAGGGCTGGATTGAGCTTATTGATTAAAGATATTTGGGCTGCCAATGTTGCCAAAGAATCGTTGCTGTTGGAAGAATTAAACGAATGCCCAAAAGTTATTAATTTAATTATGTGTAATGATTGGGCTTAGTTTAATTTATTTAGTTATTTTGGGCCAACATGTTTAGGCCTTATTTAAGTTAAATTTCGAATTTAATTCCTTTTAATTATTTAAATTAGTTTCCTTATTAGTTTAGGGTTTGAGTTGCCTATATATAGGCCTTGTATGGAACAATTTTGGTTCAGTTTTCAGTTCAATTATAATTTTGTGAGTTATTTCTCCAAATTCTGAAAACTCATGAATTTCTGTGGATTACCTTGAAATTCAAAATTGACTTATCAACCGGACTTTCACATCCGTTTGTGGTGTCTTCGACTATATCCTTCGTTGTTGGATCAATCCACTTCTTGGGTCGTAGGAGAATTTATTCTGGACTACGGTACTTGAGGGTTTTCGTATCCAAAGGTGTTGGATCTTCCATCGTCAGTGTTCAGTTTTTGCTTCCGCATCGAGTTTGTTTCCCGTCGTTTGATTCCTGGGCTGCGATCTAACCTTTCCGGCGAGGATCGTATCATTTTGGTATCAATATCCAGGTCGTACCCTTCTTTTTCCTTTGTCTTCAATTTTCGTGTCTGTCTCAAAAACAAATCGAGTCTTATTCTTGTTCTTGTTTCCTGTCTTTTGTGATTCGTAATTTTCTTCGTGTCTTGTTCTTGGTTGTTGAGAGGGTCAAAATTTGGGGAGTCTAGGATTTGATATTTGAGTTTCCTTGTGTGTCAAGATTTGAATTAGCCTTCTTACCAAATTAGATTAAGTCAAATCTTTCCTTATATACCTTTTTACCTTATTCATATCTTCCTTCTTTGGTTTCCATATTATTTCCTTCTTGATTGAATTACCAAACAATTTGGTAATTAATTAAAACAAAAAAAAGGGCGAAAAAAAAAAACAAATCGGGCAAAAAAAAATAAAAGTTAGAGCTCGAAGAGAAAAAAATATTCGTAAAAAAAAATATCGAAAAAAGTGTTGGGAAAGAAAAAAAAAAAGGGTAGCAAAATTAAATCAAAAATCCCTAATTTCTTGATTTCTACTAGTGCCTTTTTTACCTTTTTTGTCGGTTTTGGTCGTTTTTGTCGTAACTTTTACTTCCGGTGTCTGTTTTTGGCTTAATTGTGCTTTTCGGAAACGTCTCGGCGAGACGATCAAGACTCACAGCTTTGTGACATAAGGTGCTTTTTGGCCAAATTCATTTGTTTTCGAGTAGTTATTGCCCTCCGAAGTTTTTTCCGAAAAAATTTTCTGTCTGTTTTTGGTCGTTTACCTTCCTAGAGTCTTCTAGAGTCTTCCTGTCCTGTTGGTGTGTCGAATTGAAGTCCGTGGAATTTTATAAGAATTTTTGAGTTTTTAGAAAGGGAGAAAAGAGTGGTAAAAGGCAAGAGTGTGTGAGATTAATAGAGGGACTGAAAAAGCCATTCATATTGCGAGCGATACACGAGTGTGAGTGATTAACATAACTGAGTTATACACGAGTGTACGTGATGTGGTGAGGTCCTTCTTATTATCTTTCTATCTAACCTTTTTGTGCAGGTATGACTAAAAGTAGTGGTTTTGCTAAAAGTAGTGGATCTGAGGGGTTGAAAGAGGATGAGAATATGAGTAGTAGTCAAATGAAGTACATGATGGAGGCCTTGAAATCAGAATTTACTAGGATGCTGAAAAGTGAGATGAATGCTATGCATAATCGAATGGATGAATTTGAGACCTCAGTTACAGAAAAGACTAGGCGTGACTCATCTGGTAGTCACAGGGATACCGGGAAAGGACGTGGTGGTCGAGGTGGCAGAAGCTCCAATACGAGACGGAGTCCTTATGATGAAGAGGACGTCGATGACTATGAGGAGGAGTCGTATGATAACAATCTGGGGACAATCAAGATGAACATCCCGACATTTCAGGGAAAGAACGACCCCGAGTTGTATCTAGAATGGGAACGGAAAGTGGAGATGATGTTCGAGTGCCACAACTATTCAGAGCTGAAGAAAGTAAAGTTGGCTGCAGTAGAGTTCTCGGATTATGCCCTCGTATGGTGGGATCAATTGGTCAGTAGCAGGAGAAGAAATAGGGAGAGACCTATAGAGACATGGGACGAGATGAAGGCAGTTATGAGGAGGCGCTTTGTGCCGACTCATTATTACCGAGAGTTATATAACAAGTTGCAGAGTTTGAGGCAGGGTACCCGGAGTGTGGATGAGTACTATAAAGAGATGGAAGTGGCAATGATCCGAGCTAATGTAGTAAAGGATAGAGAGGCGACAATGGCTAGGTTTCTGGCTGGTCTAAATTGGGAGATCCGGAATACAGTGGAGCTGCAGCATTATGTTGAGTTGGATGACATGGTCCACATGGCGATCAAGATTGAGGGACAGCTCAAGAGGAGGGGCAACGGCAATAATTCGAGGCAGAATTCTACAGGCTGGAGGGAATACCAGACTGGAAGTAGTTCAACACCTAAACGAGCTCCGTGGAAGAAGGAGGAGGAGCAGCCTCTAGGGGAGAAGAAGCCGTTTGTGAAGCCCAGGTCAGATTCCGCAGCTCAAGGTAAATCCGTTACCACTGATTTTTGTAATAGAGATCGCAAGTGCTATAAGTGTCAGGGTTTTGGGCATATTGCTAACGATGGCCCAAATCGGAGAGTCATGGTGATTCGAGATAATGGAGAGATTGTGACTGATGAAGAGACTGACCCGGAGATGCCTGATTTGGATGATCCTGATGAAGATATAGAAGAGATTGAGGCGCCTGCAGCGCTGAATTTTGTGATGAGAAGGGCTTTGAATGCACAGCCTGCAGCCGGAGATGTGGAGCAGAGGGAGAACATCTTTCATACACGTTGTCATATCAACGATAAGGTCTGCAGCATGATTATAGATGGAGGTAGCTACACCAATGTGGCGAGTCAGTCGATAGTGACAAAGCTAGGGTTACAGGTGATGAAGCACCCTAGGCCATACAAGCTGCAGTGGCTGAATGATAGTGGCGTCATCAAAGTAGTGAAGCAAGTCAAGGTGCCGTTTCGCATTGGGAAATATGAGGATGAGGTGTTGTGTGATGTGATTCCTATGCACGCGAGTCACATACTGTTGGGGCGTCCGTGGCAGTTTGATAGGCGTGTGAAGCATGATGGCTTTACGAACAAATATTCCTTCGACTACAAGCAGAAAAAAATCTCACTTGTTCCTCTGACCCCTAAACAAGTCTATGAGGATCAAGTCCAGTTGCAGAAGGAGTCGGGTGATGAGATGCAGCCACGAAGTAGTAAGGAGAAAGGGGTGGTGCAACAATCCTTTCTAGCTAGGGTTGGGGATCTGAAGTGGGCGGTTCAGGAGGAGAAAGCAATGGTGTTGCTGATCTACAAGGAGAATATGGTTTTCACTAACATTCCTGATTCTCTACCCCCTTCTATTTCCTCTCTTTTGCAGGATTTTGAGAATGTTTTTCCAGATGATACCCCAGTCGGGCTGCCACCCATTCGTGGGATTGAGCATCAGATAGATTTCGTGCCGGGAGCAACCCTTCCAAATAGACCAGCTTACCGAACCAGCCCGGAGGAGACGAAGGAGTTGGAGAGGCAGATTGGAGAGTTGCTGGCCAAAGGGCACGTGAGGGAGAGTTTGAGTCCTTGTGCAGTTCCAGTTTTGCTAGTGCCCAAGAAGGACTCGACCATGAGGATGTGCAGCGACTGCCGAGCAATCAACAACATTACGGTTAAGTATCGCCATCCTATTCCTCATTTAGATGACATGTTAGATGAATTATATGGTGCTTGTGTGTTTTCTAAGATAGATCTGCGAAGTGGATATCATCAGATTAGAATTAAGGAGGGAGATGAGTGGAAAACTGCTTTTAAAACCAAACTTGGGTTGTATGAGTGGTTAGTCATGCCTTTTGGTTTAACCAATGCTCCTAGTACTTTTATGCATCTTATGAACCACGTTTTGAGAGCTTTTATTGGCAGATTTGTTGTGGTTTATTTTGATGACATTCTGATTTATAGTAGGAGTTATGATGAGCACTTTGAACATTTGAAATCATTTTTAGATGTACTTCGCAGGGAAAAACTGTTTGCTAACATGAAGAAGTGCATCTTTTGCACGGATAAGTTGGTGTTTTTGGGTTTTGTTGTTAGTGCAGACGGAGTACAGGTGGATGAAGAAAAGATTCGAGCAATCAAGGAGTGGCCGCAGCCTAAGAATGTTGGCGATTTTCGCAGCTTTCACGGACTTGCCAGCTTTTATAGGCGTTTTGTACCCCATTTCAGCAGCATTGCAGCCCCATTAACTGAAGTGATTAAGAAGACTGTGGAGTTTAGATGGGGAGAAGAGCAAGAGAAGGCTTTTGAGTTGCTGAAGTACAAGTTGACCCATGCCCCGGTATTATCTCTTCCTAATTTCTCTAAGATATTTGAGATTGAATGTGATGCTTCTGGGGTTGGTATTGGTGCAGTTTTGATTGAAGAGAAGAGGCCCGTGGCATACTTCAGTGAGAAGCTGAACGGTGCAACGCTGAATTATCCTACCTACGATAAGGAGCTGTACGCCTTGGTGAGAGCCTTAAAAATGTGGCAGCATTACTTGTGGGCTAAGGAGTTCATCATTCACACCGATCATGAGTCGCTGAAGCATCTAAAGGGGCAACATAAGCTGAACAAGAGGCATGCAAGATGGATGGAGTTTGTAGAGACTTTTCCTTACGTCATCAAGTATAAGCAAGGTAAGGAAAACGTGGTGGCTGATGCACTGTCTCGCAGGTATGCCTTGATCTCTACTTTAGATGCTAAGTTGCTTGGGTTTGAATGCATTAAGAATCTGTATGCATCTGATGAGGATTTTGGTGACATTTATGCTGCATGTGAGACATCTGCTAGTGGTGAATATTTTAGACATGATGGGTTTCTGTTTAGGAGAAATAAGTTGTGCATCCCTAGGTGTTCTCTTCGAGAGTTATTGTTGTTAGAGTCTCATGGAGGTGGTTTAATAGGTCATTTTGGTATTGCTAAGACTTTGGCTGTGTTGCATGAGCATTTCTTTTGGCCTCGCATGAAACGTGATGTTGAGAGGATCTGTGGTAGATGCATTACTTGTAAACAAGCTAAGTCTAGGTCTAGTTCCCATGGATTGTATACGCCTTTACCTATTCCTACTGCACCTTGGATTGATATTTCTATGGATTTTGTGCTAGGTTTACCACGTACTGTGCGTGGTAGTGATTCTATATTTGTTGTTGTCGATAGGTTTTCTAAGATGGCACATTTTATTCCTTGTCATAAATCTAATGATGCATCTCATGTTGCTAATTTGTTCTTTAGGGAAGTTGTGAGATTGCATGGTATTCCTAGGACAATTGTTTCTGATAGAGATTCTAAGTTCTTGAGTTACTTCTGGAAGACTTTGTGGTGTAAGTTAGGAACTAAACTGTTGTTTTCTACTACTTGTCATCCACAAACTGATGGTCAAACTGAAGTAGTTAATAGGACTTTATCTGCTTTGTTGAGAGCTGTACTTAAGAAGAATATTAAGAATTGGGAAGAATGTTTGCCTCATGTTGAGTTTGCTTATAATCGTTCAGTTCATTCTGCTACTCACTTTTCTCCTTTTGAGGTTGTGTATGGGTTTAATCCTTTAACTCCTTTAGATTTATCTCCTTTACCTGTGCAAGAGTTTACTAACCTTGATGGGCAGAAACGAGCTGATTTTGTGAAGCAGATTCATGAGAAGGCTAGGCAAAACATTGAGCGCCGTACTGAGCAGTATGTCAAGCAGGCGAATAAAGGGCGCAAGAAGTTGTTGTTTGAGCCTGGAGATTGGGTTTGGCTGCATATGAGAAAGGAGAGGTTTCCTTTGCAGCGGAGATCGAAGTTGTTACCTCGAGGAGATGGTCCCTTCCAAGTGGTGGAGAAAGTGAATGATAATGCATACAAGTTGGACTTACCCGGTGAGTATGATGTTAGTGCTACATTCAATGTTGCTGATTTAAGTCCTTTTGATGTAGGTGATAGCTTGGATTTGAGGACAAATCCTCTTGAAGAGGAGGGGAATGATGGAGCCCAAGTAGCAGCAGTGAGAGTTGATCCAGTCTACATTTCGAGTGGGCCGATGACTAGATCTTGAGCAAGGACTTTGAGGGCTGGATTGAGCTTATTGATTAAAGATATTTGGGCTGCCAATGTTGCCAAAGAATCGTTGCTGTTGGAAGAATTAAACGAATGCCCAAAAGTTATTAATTTAATTATGTGTAATGATTGGGCTTAGTTTAATTTATTTAGTTATTTTGGGCCAACATGTTTAGGCCTTATTTAAGTTAAATTTCGAATTTAATTCCTTTTAATTATTTAAATTAGTTTCCTTATTAGTTTAGGGTTTGAGTTGCCTATATATAAGCCTTGTATGGAACAATTTTGGTTCAGTTTTCAGTTCAATAATAATTTTGTGAGTTATTTCTCCAAATTCTGAAAACTCATGAATTTCTGTGGATTACCTTGAAATTCAAAATTGACTTATCAACCGGACTTTCACATCCGTTTGTGGTGTCTTCGACTATATCCTTCGTTGTTGGATCAATCCACTTCTTGGGTCGTAGGAGAATTTATTCTGGACTACGGTACTTGAGGGTTTTCGTATCCAAAGGTGTTGGATCTTCCATCGTCAGTGTTCAGTTTTTGCTTCCGCGTCGAGTTTGTTTCCCGTCGTTCGATTCCTCGGCTGCGATCTAACCTTTCCGGCGAGGATCGTATCAGAAGGGGTCGAGGTCGAAGTCGGACCCACTGTACTAGATGCAACGGTCCGAGCCATGATGCAATTGACTGTTCAATATCTCATCCAAAATCAGACAGAGTACCGATTGATCGCATTTACAATGTTGACGGAAATCATGATTCCGAAGAAAATGATGAAGAGGACAATGAGGAGACCGAAGAAGACGAGGAGGAGGAGGAGGAGGAAGACGAAGATGAGGAAGACGATGAGGACGATGATGATTAAAACTTATGTATTTGCTTTAATGAAGTAGTTGTTTTAATATGTATTTTTTTAAATTATGTAGTTGTTTTAATATGTTCGTTTTAATTATGTATTTGTTTTAATTATGTAGTTTTTTTAATTATGTATTTGTTTAAATATGTATTCACATTTAATCGAGTATGCTATGTTTTATTGAAGTTGATTATCTTCTCATATCATATTTCTACATTCATTATTATTAATATATTATCTTATACATACAATTTTCTACATTCATTATTATTAATATATAATCTTATATATACCCCCTAAACCCCTGCTGTCCCCCACCCCCAAACCCGTTTCCCCTCCCCACCGCGCCCCCGCGACCGCACCACCACCGCGCCGACAGCACCATCACCGCCACTGCTACAGGTAATCGAATCTCCATCCCTTTGAATTTTCCTTCTTTATCCAATGCTTGTTGTTTCTGAATTACATGTTTCACAACCCCTACTTGTTTCTGAATTACATATTTCTGAATTTTCGTTCTTTAAACTAAATAATGGCTTTGAACTTTATACATGCTCTGTTTTTTGAGCAGTGAATGACTTTGAATCAATGTAGTTATTGTGTGTAATGGCTTTGAATCAATATAGTTATTGTCTGCCTGTTAAGTGAATTTGGGATTTGAGCATTGAATGAATTTGTTCTCGGCAATTTACAGGGCTTTCATCTTCATTTATTTACTTTTAATGTAGATGGAGAATTTGGAATGTAGGGTCAATCAGGGCCCTATTGAAACTGATCTTCTTCATTTGCAACATCGCCATCGATCAAAGGGGGTATTCAATGGTGATGATTGGGCTACTAAGCTCTTACAGTGCCGCCGTTCTGATTTAAGTTTATGGAAAAATCTTTTCCCCTCTGTTAAAAACAACGAGATAGTTCGACATGAATTGAATGTATTAGGCTTTGATATAATTCTTCAATTAGGATTCATTCAATTAGATTGGGCCCTTATTCAGGCATTAGTGGAGAGGTGGTGACCGGAGACCCACACTTTCCATTTTTCTTTCGGTGAGGCTACTATAACTCTCCAGGATGTTGATTTGTTTTTCGATATTCGGGTCGACGGTAATACCGTCACAGGGAATGATAGTCCACCAGAAGGGGGATGACACTCGTATATGGTGGAGCATTTGGGGGTAGAACCAAGATTAACTAAGAATCGATTATACCTTACGTGTATTGAAACCAGAATCTTAAAGGAAGTAGAGGAGGATGTAGGGGATGCTTGGCACAGACAGACGACACTATGCCTTGTTGTTTACCTTCTAGGTAGCTTTTTTTTTCGTTGACACAGCGCAAAACAGCGTATACTGCCACATTGTTCGCGCTTTAATTGAGGATGTGGACCGAAAATTGAGTTGGGGTAGTGCTCTCCTGGCGGTTCTATACCGCAATTTATGTAAAGCCACATTGATTGAAAAAAAGATCAAGAGTATTGGCGGATGTTTGATTCTGTTACAGGTAACATTATTAATCATCTTTTTTATTAATAAGTTATGTGAATACTATTTTTACTTCTAATTTTTATTCATTTAATTATGTCTATATTTGGGCTTGGGAGAGGATTATGTATGTCCGACCCACTATACTGGATCCTATTCCCCTCCAACCAGTTGATGGTCCAATTGGAGCCAGGTAAATACTTGTTATTTGATTTTAAAATTATTTGTAATTAATTAATGTAATTAACTTATACTCAAATGCTTTCCAGATGGTCATACTCTAAAAGCAAGTTGCATGTAGCAAAACACGTGCTTCAAGCATATCGCTCACAATTGGCGATGTTATGCGAGGATGAGGTAAATGAAATCTAAAATTTTTATTAATTAATTTTATTACTTTAATGTTTAAATATACTAATTAATGCTTTAATAAGTGCAATTTGTTTTTACGCCATACTCCGTTGAGGAACCTGAGGTTCCTTGGATTTTTTCTACATATCTTATATGTTTCGAGGTCTGCGAGGGTCACTATCCGGACCGTGTCACCAGACAGTTCGGTTTTATACAGATGATTCCTGATTCAGGCCTTCTTACCACAGAAGACGATCTTGAAGAACTACATAATAGAAGGCGAACAAGCAAATCCTACAATTGGAGTGACAAGCTTACATCGTACATTAATCATTGGAATCATAGAGATGAGCACATATACATTGCTGGTGAGCAAATTGTGCCTGGAGGCCCCACAATCTTCCCTGATTATATTTATTAGTTTTTAACTCGAACCGTAAAATTTGTGGCTAATCCAAATCACACACGTGCTCAAGTTGCCCCAGTGGGATATTTTGGACACGCGGATCGCCTGCGACTTTTAATAAGTTCTTTTTTTACACTATTCTATTTTAATTGTTTATTCAATTGTCTCTTTATCTTTTGACTCACATTATTATATATATTTTTTTATTTCAGGCTGATGTGATTAGTGACATGACAGAATTGGCTCGTGGAGGAGCTTCTTTATGCCTCAATGATCCAATAATACCCTCAATTTTCAATTAGATCGTGCAGTTAGGGGACGAGGTGATGCGACTTGGGAGACTTGAACGTCCGGTAGTCCAACCAACCCAATTGATGTCACAAGTGGATCCCTCACAACAACCTCGAAGACCAGGAGCAACGCAGCAAAGAGGTGGCCGAGGAGGGTATAAACAACGCGTTGGTGGTCATGAGGTGCTGCATACTGAGGTGGAAGAGGAAGAAGAAGAAGAAGAGGAGGAGGATCATGACGAGCTCTCCACTCCATCTGATCATGCCGCAGACGACTTCATATTTCACACTCCTATTTTGACAGGTGATTTTTTTTTTAAATGTTTACCTTCAATTTTATTTATTCTAATTTATATTAATTAAGGACTAGAAAATCAAGGTGCTGGACCTTCCCAGTCAACTCCTAAAGGTAGAGGTCACCGTGAGAAACGTGATGCTTTAAAGAGAAGACGGGGGCACGATGAGGATTTTACTAGTCCTTGATTTTGTTGTACTTATTTCTTTCTTTGTTGATAGTTTTGTTATTTTTTTGTTTTGAGATAGTCATTGACTATTTTCATATGGTATTGTTGAATTATGATTTTCCACTTGTGACGTGGATAGACTTAAGTTGATGTTGGTTTTGTTGATGAACAGATTGTACAGGTTTTCGGATTGGTTTATCTTGGTTATACTTGTTTTGGTCTTGTTCACGTTCTGTTGAGGTCATGCTGAAATTTTGATTGATGTATTTACAAATGAACAAAATTTAATATAAATATGAATGTCAAAATTATTAATATTATTATTTGAATATTAGTTAACCAATTCAAAGTAAGTTAATTAATAATTTTGAAATTTTAGTTATTCAAATATTATAAAAATAATTAATATTAAATTAAAATTTAAAATTGAATAAATAAAACGGAATAAGTTAAACAACCAAATTCATATAAATTAGAAAAACATTGCAATTTGGTAGTTAAACTACCGAATATAAATTGGAAAAATAATGTAATTCGGTAGTCTAACTACCGAATTAATTTAAACACAAAATAATTCGGTAGTTTAACTACCGAATTGTTGTTAATCTTGATTATCCATAATTGATCTTAATTTAAATTGATGGACGTCGATAATTCGGTAGTTTGACTACCGAAACATTGGAAAATGCAGGTAATTCGGTAGTTTAACTACCGAAGTGGCTATTGGTGTCTACAAAGACAAGTCAACGTCTTTTGGTGTCTACATAACTAGGGTTAGGGGTATAGAGTTATTTAACTCCAACGGTGATAGTTCTTGCTTGAAGATGAGCAAAAACTAATGTGTTCTTACTTAGAAAGTAAGAACATCAAGAAAATAACTTGTGCTTAAAAGAAGCACACCTCGTGTCCAAAAATAGCACATGGTGAGCTTAGAAAAAACCTCGAAATTTAAGAACATGAGTTTTTGTAACTTCGGTTGTCTCGGTTCTTGTGATTTTGTATTCAAAACCATTATGCTAGAATGATCTGTTGAAATCGGTAAACCCTCCTCTTTGGATACTTCATCTATTTATAGATGAAGTGGGAGTGGTTTCAAATTTGTAGTCGTTTAGAGACAACCTGGATGTTATCCAATCCTATGTCTCTCTTCTATGCGAAGAGCAAAGTGCTTTTGCAGAACTTCTGCACCTGCTCCGTCCTTATCTGACCAAGGATGTTGACTCTACAACTCTATGTCAGAACGACTCTTCGGCAGTTCGAGGAACTGAAAACTTATTGATCAACAATGTCTTCAGACTTTAAGTAATCTTCATTCTTGAAGTATGACCTTGAAGAATGTTCCTCCGACTTGTTCTCTTGTCTCTATACACGGATTGGTGCTGTGAGATTATCTAAGATTGTAAATTGGTGACATCCAAACTTGTGACGTCAGCTAGTTTTTTTTTTTTTGGATATCAATTTTCAAACTGGTAGCTATTTTCTTCTCACTTCTTGCGCATCTTGAACTGGTGGATTAGATCCCGAACCCAGTTTATCTTGATCAGCTTTGTTACAACTCAAAGAAAATTCTAAACATGACTTTACAAGTTTCGTAGAAATTAGAATTATTCTAGAGACATTCTAAACTGGTGGTTTCTATACAATATTTAAAACATCAAAACAATCAAGTAAGTAGGAATACCTCCTAATATTACCACTTAGTTTTCTCATTTTTTATTAATTAACTAATAAATAATTTACATAATGTTGCGGGTGTTTTGTGTAACAAGAATCCCAAGAACAAATTTGATAATTCAAAATTCGATAACAAAGTTTATGAAGATGGAATTGAGAAATCTAATGCTATCTACGAATGAAATACGATCAAGTAATTTGACAAGTAATTATGGAATAATGCTTAATTCTGTAAGTAAGCTCTCTTTTTGTTGTGGTTGTCATTAGCCACCTATTTCCGCCATCCCAGAATATTTATAGAGCTCTTTTGACAAGAAACAACCTCGAATCCTCCGCTTCGCGATAATGGCTAGTAATTATCCTCATGATGCGCGCATGTTTCGGTTTCCGTGAGATCCGCCCCCGCCCCCCCGCCTTTATTCGCATTTATTGCTTCAATCTACACGTGCATTTTGCCGTTTTATGGAACTGGTCACATCGACCTGCCCTATAATCGAACTATCCTTCCATTTGGACTCCTTTCGGACTCATTTCAGTTGAATCGAACTGCTTCCATCCATACTTTATTGCAAACTGGATGGGGCGAATCAACCTCCAATCTTGAGTCTTTATTGGGTCTGGTCGGATCAACCTTTCAATTCTGAAAAATAGCCTTTGGATCTCGTTTTCGGACCTTTTAACTAGGCCGTTATTTCTGACCCCCAACACATAATATTTAATAATAAAATAAAATATTTAGAAATTTTAATATTAAGTTTTTTTTAGAAAACACTCAAAATGTTAATTCTCGTCTCTTTACTCCTTTCCCCCCTCGTTTCCCCATTAAAGTAATATATATTATAGTATTACATATCATTTAAAATATTTATTAATTTATATTAATCTAAATAAATTAAATATAAATTGATAGTAAAAAGAATGTGTATTAATTTGAATTTGAGAATCATTCTCAGTTCTAATGTCTGATTTATATAACAGGTTTGAAAATCATTATCAATTTTTATAATTAATTTTATAAATTTAGAAAAGAATTAAAATATTATATAAATAAAATTATAAAAAATCAAGAAAATAAATCATATTAAAATTAAATATATAATCTATTTATGTTATTTTTATTTTGTAAAATATAAACTAAGATACAAATTAAAAACTAAATATAATAATATTATTATTATAATATGAGTATTAAAAAAGAATAATATATACTGTTGAGGGTGTTTTTTATTGGATTGAGGCCCCAATAACGAAAATGCAGAAAATAACCACAAATAATCGGATTAGATATTCATGAAAATCGATTCAAACCGTAAGGAATGCGTGGCGAGTCAAACAAACCCTGTTTTGACGACTTGCTTGATAAATTTGATGTACAGAAATATGAACACATAATTTTACTCTGTTTGCACGTAGATTTGATGCTAAAAAGCTAGGTCCCGAAAAAGGGATTTATAATCGGTATTTATAAGCTCTAATCGAACTCTGACATTCCCTCAATCTTCGCCAAGTAGCAATAAATGCCCCTTGGTCTCCCGCATGCGTTTCTAGACATTTTCCCGAGGAGCTCGCGATCTTAATTCCCCATCATTAATGATTCCCCCGATCGTTAAGCAGTGTGTTTTACCTTCCTGTTGCATTTGACTTCTCTCATAATGCCCCTTTTGACTAAATCGAACTCTTCTCGCAGGGTTGGTTATTCCATCGGACTGCTTTAATGAGTCGACCTGCGCTTTGAACTGTTCTTTCTAGAGCGAACTACTCCGCTTTCGCAAACCACTTCACTATCTTGCAAAATAACATGGGTCTTACCTATGAGCCTTTTATATGGGTTATTTATTTGGGCCAAATTGTAGCGTCGTTTATCATCGACCCCCAACATATACTAATTATTATAATGTTTAATATTATAATTAAAATTATATAATAATATAATTGTTATAATATTTTAGAATAATATTAATAAAAAAATAATTATAAAACAACATGAAATAAAAATAAGAAATATATAATTTTTGTAAGTATATATTTGAGAAGAGAATAAAACCCACCAATTTAAAGGGTTTTGGTGATTCTCTTATTCCCCTATTTAGTAAGAATAATACCAACTTTTCGATCAACTTTGGTCCTTTTTTTTTTTTTTTTTTTTTTTTGGGTGTATCAATGAACATAGAGTAAAGTGTAACATACGATTGAAAAACTTTTATTTGTAATATAACTCGGTCAAATATGTAACATACAAAACAATATACAAGCAAAAGGTAAGAAAAAAATAAATTCAATTCTCTGATTTTAAATCCCAGCCTCTCGTCGCCTTGCAACTCTGACGAAGATTACCGATACTTAAACCCTCTCTTTCCAGCGTTTAGCTGTTGAATCTCTCCAGTGTATCCTCCCATCAAAATATTCCAGTGTTCCAAATCCTCATTCCCAAGCTCCTTACATTCCTCCACCACTCTCCTTGCTGAACTCTGTAACTCCACACTGCAGTTGATCAAACATATAAACCTAAGGGTTGGGATTTATCCAATTCCAGACGGGAACTCAGTCAATCTTCTCAAACTTTCTAGATTAAGTTGTTCAAGCACTGGAAAGTGATAGCTTTCTACATTCCACTTCTCTAAATATTCACAGCAGCTGATAAACAAATATCTCAGGCGAGGGAATTTCCCGTCGACGAGGGTCCACTCAGATCCTACGGCTGAGTCAACATAGAGCTCCAGAACCTCGTCGACTCAGATCCTACGGCTGAGTCAACATAGAGCTCCAGAGTTTCCAGGCACGGCAAGGATCCAACCATCGTTGTTACTTCTTCCCAATCAAGACGAGATCCTGTTAGAGTCAAGTTCTTAAGTGAGCCTGGAAATGTGAGGCTCATTCCAAATTCGATTCGGGACCCGAATTTGCAAGTTAGTGATTCTAGTTCATGGAAACAGCCAAGATTTTGGAGACAGTCTTCTTCTACTGTGTCGGAATAGTCTAGTCGCAGTTCCTTGATGTTGGGAATTCTTTGACAAACCTCTTCGCTCAACTTGAAATCATGTACATTCCAAAGTGTCTGCAGGTTTTGCATAACTTGGTCTGGATTGTCACATGGAAGAGGAAGGGGGAGATGAATTCTAGGATAAACCTCGAGATTCCTGAGTTGTCGCATCTCCCAAATCTCATGCGGTGCAATGAACGATCTGGAGCCTAGTTTAATGATCAAGCTTTGTAAATTCCAAAGCAGGGATAGTGGTGAACCAAGGTAATGAAAGCAATCCCTCTTGTACTGGACAAAATATCCGTGATAGTCAATGCAACGTAAGTTAAGATGCTCAAGATCAGATTCGAGGAAACCTCCACCATCCTCATTTGCTGTTACTTCATGCTTGTTTAGCACTCTCAATAATTTCAAATCAAGCGACTGCTCACCTTCTTTCCATGTCAAAGAATGAACAAGAGGTGCCGATGTTGGAGCATTGCAGATAGCTCGACGCTCCCTGCATATGGCTCGTGGAGAATCAACCATGTAGAAGAACATCTCTTTCTCTGCAACCTTGATGCACATCTCCCTTAAAACATCATGAATTCCAACAAATTCAATTTCTCCTTGCCAGCACTCTCTTTTATCTGGGATTTTGTACGGAAAATGAGATTCCTGTCGATGAGATCCTTTAAATGGTCCTCTGCAATCTCTTCCAAGTTCTTGGATTTACATGGTCTTAGAAACCCTTCTGCAACCCAACGTTTAATAAGGTCTGGCACATGAATAAGCTCGTCTTCTCGATATGTTCCCATGTAGATGAAGCAAGGTTTCAGATGAACTGGTAAGTAGTTGTAACTCAAAGATAATATATTCATAAACTGTTTATTCTCTTCAGAATTCAAAACTGAGTTCATATTATTTGCAACATTCTCCCAGTGTTCTTGCATCAGTGTGGATTTCCGGAGATGACCTGCAACCACAACAATGGCTAGAGGAAGTCCTTTGCATTTCTCCACAATCTTCTTCCCCAGTTCCTCTAACTCAGGAGGACAACCTTGTATTCCAAATGTTTTTTCACAAAATAGAGCCCAACTCTTGTCTTCATCTAGAGAATTTATTTCAAGACACAAAGAGCCTATATGATCACCCACATATGACTGTCTCGAAGTCACAACAACTTGACTTCCATTGCTTCTGTCTGGAAAGAAAAGCTTCATGTCTTCCCATGCTTGGACACTCCACATGTCATCTAGTACAATCAAATACCTTCTACCAAATAACCGTTTATGCAACTGCTCTCCCAACTCACCAACCGTTTCACAAGTGGATTTCTCATTACGAGAAAGAAGCTGTAAGAGAATATGTTCCACAACATATTGTTGAGATATTGAAGCCCAAAGACAAAGATCAAAGCGTCGCACAATAAAAGAGTGTTCAAAAGCATTTCTGGCAAGTGTAGTCTTACCGATCCCGCCAGTGCCCACGATGGAGATGACTCGCCGGCTCGAGGGTTGTCCTGTTAGCAGATCCAGCAGTGTAAGCAATTCATCATCAAACCCCACCATCCTACTCTTCTGGGAGGCAAGAGGAGTAGGTGAAGTTTCTGCTGCTGCTGCAGAATTCATGGGCTGCTTCAGCTTGGGTTCACTCTGCTCTATTGTAACTTTGATAACCTTTCTCCTCACATAATTCATATCTTCAATCACTTTCTCCACATCCAGCAGGAAACGAGATCTCCTTTTTCCATCAACAGTGGAACCTGCCCGAATTTGATCGACTATGTGAGATTCGATTACTTCCTCCGCCGCATGAGCTGCACGCGTAATTCGCCTTTCCAGATGCTGAGCAGCTTCTTTTCTGGCTCCATGAGAATTGTCAAAGCTTTCCAGGAACTCAATCAAGAAAGTGATGATTTCCAAAAAGAGATTGGATCTGTGTGTTTTCAAAAGAAAAGGAATGGTGATGATGGGTTTGGATGAGTTCCAAATCATTGAAAAGAGAAACTAGAGCTGCATAAGCTGCTGCCATGGTTCTAGATGAGATCCAAATAATTTCTGATGCCTTTTATTTTATTTTTAAAGTTTGAGGGATGATCTAAAATGGCAAGTTTAGATTAGTGTGTGAGGCTGAAGATTGAAGATTGAAAAGGAGTCTACTTTTGAGTCTTTTTCCTTCATACTAGGGCCACCACTTGTTATGATTCTTGATGGAGACATTGGCTCTAGCTTCTTCCTTTTCGGTATAACACTTACTTCAGGTGGCTGAATTGGATAAGCTAATCGATTCAGACAGTATCCATACTCGAAATCAAGTCTAATTATTAAATATGATTGGTTATCCAATTATAAGAAAATGAAAATGAAAACAAATGAATTAGTACAAACTAATTGAACTTGACATAAAAGTAAAACCCTTGGCCATTGCAGGTTAGTAAAGATGTAGACGAAGATTATCGCTTCTTAGGCCCTCTGCTTCCACCTCTTTGTTGAAGTTATCTCGTCTTTCTTCATCACCCCAACAATGAACATCAAGTCGAATACTCGTATTCCCATTATACTCTTGTTCCACCAACATTCTCATTGCTGAAATGCCCAAAGCCACGCTGCAGCGGTGCACATCAATGCGCCCAAGTGTTGGTATATCTCCAATACCTGAAGGGAACTCATCCAATTTTGACATACCTTCAAGAAACACACTTTCCAGGGCTGGAAAATGGCTGCTCTCAGCCTCCCAATCTGTTAAATCACCACATCTCGAAACTAACAAGAATTTCAGGGCCTGGAATTTCCCTTCAACAGGGCTCCACTTGGATCCAGCCACTGAATTGCTATGCAGTTTAAGAGTTTCAAGGTTGGGCAAGGACCCAACCATTGCTGTCAACTCTTCCCAATTAAGGCAAGAATTGCTTAAAAACAACGACTTGAGTAAAGTCGGGAATCTGAGGCTCAAAGCAAAATCATGCCAGGTAGAATCGGGATCCAAAATGCATGTCATGGACTCCAGTTTGAGGAAGCAATCGAATTTGTGGGGGAAGAAATATGACCTTTCTTGATCATCACATTTCTCCTCGTAATCGTGATACTGCACACGCAGTTCCTTGATGTTGGGGATTCTTCTGCAAACCTCTCTACTCAGCCTCAAATCCTCTGCTCCCAAAAGTGTGTGCAGGTTTTGTAGAACCACTTGGTCTGATGATGTGTGACTAGGAAGAAGATCGGGAATACGAATGCCGTCGAGCTCAACGTGCCTAAGCTGTATCATCTCCCATATCTCACGTGGTGCGATGATTGATATAATAAACCCTTTTATAATCAATGTTTGCAAATTCCAGAGTAGAGATATTGATGGAGGAATGTAAAGATTTCGAAGATTCTTGAACTCAAAACCACGTTTTAGGCAATAGAAGTAGCGCAGGTTGACTTGCTCAAACTGACCTTCAAGGAAACCTTCATCAACTTCATTCACTAATGCTCCACCATCAACCTTATTCACCACTCTCAACAGTTTCAAGTCAAGTGGCAGCCGCGCCATTCCCCACGTAAGAGAACGAACCAGAGGTGCTGATCTTAGAGCATCCGAGATCATCGTGTGATGCATCCCCTCTTGGATTCGTTCATTGATCACAACACGACGATCAGAATGCATGGCTGGTGATGTTCGAAGCACAGAAAAGAACTCCTCTCTCTCACCAATCTTTAAGCACAGCTCCCTTAGAACATCATGAATTCTACAACTCTTAATCAGTTTTTTACTCATATTCCATCTGTAAGTTAAAATAAGATTCCTGGCACTGAGATCTTCCAAGTAACTCTCACCAACTTCTTCCAAGGTTTGGGAACCATTTGGTCTTAGAAATCCCTCCTCAATCCAGAGTTGAATCAGGTTTGGCACATCTATTAATTCATCTTTATGTAAAGTTCCCATGTATAGGAAACATGGCTTTAGATGAAGAGGCAGATAATTGTAACTTAAACATAAAAATCTAATGAGTTCATCGTTTTCGCCCAAATCCAAGATTGAGTCCATATGATTTGCTACATTCTCCCAGTATTCCTGCGTTCTTGTCGACTTCCCAAGATAGCCTCCAACCACGACGAGTGCAAGGGGAAGCCCTCTGCATTTTCTTGCAATCTTCTTCCCTACATCTTCTAACACTCAGGTGGACAGCCTTGGTCGACAAATGCCTTTCGACAAAACAGTTCCCAGCTTTTGTCCTCATTTAGAAAGACCATTTCAAGATGAGTAGAGCATAAATAATCAGCTACATCAGATTGCCTAGTCGTAACAACAATTCGACTTCCCTTGTTTGTATCATTGAAGAAACACTTTATGTTATCCCAGGTTTCAGTAATCCACATATCATCTAGTATGATCAAATACCTTAGCCCGTATAAACTTTTATGCAACTCTACTCCTAACTGATGAACAGTTCCTCTAGTGGGTTTTTTAAGACAAGAAAGAAGTTCCTTCAGAACTTCTTCTTCAGCATATTGTTGAGATATCGTGGCCCACAGATAGACATCGAAACGGTGCACAATATGTGGGTGTTCGAAAGCATTTCTGGCAAGTGTTGTCTTACCTATTCCTCCTGTGCCCACGATTGGAACAACCTGCAGGCTAGATGGTTCTCCAATGAGCAGATCCAACAGTTGAAGCAAGACTCCATCAAATCCCACCATGCTCTTCTCCTCGGAGGTTGAAGCAGCTGTTGCTGAATATGTGGGCTGCTTGCTTCGAGTCCACTCCTCGCCGTTTGAATCTTCATGGCTTTTCTTCTCACAAAATCCATGTCGCGAATTACATTCGTCAGATCGATCAGGGGAGGAGATGTAGTGTTTTCGCCAATAGTGAAACCAGCACGAATTTGATCCACTACATGAGATTCGATCACATCTTCAGCTGCAAGAGCTGCACGCCTAATCTGTGTTTCCAAAGTCTCTGCTGCTTCGTTGCTGTGCCTGCCACCATGAGAATTATCATAGCTTTCCATAAAATCAATCAAGAAAGTGGCGATTTCGTGAACGGATGCAATCTGGCTGTTTTCCAGAGAAAATGAGTGGCGGGGATGATTCTGCATTAGCTCCAGATTATTGGAAAGAGAAACAAGAGTGGCATAAGCTGCTGCTGCCATGGATTGGATTGTATTACAACTTGCTTTTTCTGATTGATGAAATTATAAATCTAGTTTCCTGATGTTCTTGGTTCATCACTTCAAGTTTAATGTTTAAGAATTTGGTGGCGAATGATTTTTTCCTATTGTCAACTTAGCTGTCACTTTCTTACATCGTCATAGAATTTGAAGAGGAGAAAGTAATGGAGGCGTTGACAATATTTTTTAATTTTAGAAATGAGATTTTTATTATTAATTTCTATACATATAAATAACGAATGGAATAGAGAATTTGACTACCATGTTGTTGCATTATTTAATTCGGTTATTCACAAGAAAAAGGAATTCCTGAATATAAATTGTGGCAGCTGTGATTGTTGAAAGTCCAAGAGGCAAAATAAGCCCCAAAGCCCCAATAGTACTACTATTCATGCAATTCATTTATCCACCTCATCTTCACACTTCCTCTTGTAGGTCAAATTCAATAGGCCATTAAAGATTGAAAAGTCACAAAATCTTGAGCAAGAACTAATGTAAGTGAGATTGTATTTTCCTTGGGAAGATTAAAAAAAAAAAGAAAGAGTATTTTAGCATAAATATGTTGAGAAGAAGGTACAAGCTAGTTTGATAGAATTATGAAATATATTTTTTCATGATAATCTAGTTCATATGATGATATATTAAAAACTTGTTATTAAATTAAGTGTTTTTCTTTAAGCCCAATCAATTTTTACATTTTGTTCGATAAAGAACAGCCTGCACAATCATTTTAGGTGATGATGGTGGAATAATGATAAACATCTCTATGCAAATCTGCATGCTTCAAGTGAAACATCTGTCACCCCATACCTCCACGTGTACGAATTCATTTCTATTTAAATATTTAAAATCACACCCTTCAACTCCAGCATCACTCTCCTCTTCCTTACCCATGGCGGAGCAACACCAGCATCTGCATCACTATACAGACACCATCAGAAGCTACCCTCACGACAGCGGCCCCTCCAAATCCCAAGTGCTCGCAGTCGTCACCCTCTTCCCCGTCGGAGGCGCCCTCCTCAGCCTCGCCGGCCTCATCCTCACTGCCACCCTCTTCGGACTCACCGTCTCCGCCCCAATCTTCCTCATCTTCAGCCCAATCATAGTCCCCGCTGTTATCACGATTGCTCTCGCCGTAGCCGGATTCATAATTTCCGGAGTTTTCGGTATCACGGCGCTCTCGTCGGTTACATGGATCATCAATTACTTTAGGAGAATGAGGGGGAGCTGGCCGGAGCAGTTCGATGAAGCAAGGCGGCGCGTGGGGGACGCTGCTGGCCATGTGGGCCAGAGGGTGCGTGAGGCGGGGCAGAAGGCCCAAGATGTTGTGCGGCCTTGAGGCTAGTTCGTTGGGCCCAGGCCTGAAACACTTGCTGGATCAGTTTGTAGAGAGTAGTTGTAATAGTCCTAATTTTCCATCCCTCAAAAAATAATATGATACGCCTCGTTTTCATATATTTTGGTAAATTATAATTTATTTTGCAGAAGTTGGAATGAATCTTTTGAAATCCGAAAATTTGGAATAGAAATCAAGTAAAACAAAGCATGGAATAAGTAATCATCTAATTATAATTTAGAAGTATGAAACATGAGCACCTGATAAATTAACTATATGCGAGAAGGATTAATGTTGATATTGGGCCGAATATCTCTCCCGCATAAGAAAAAATAGGCCCAATTAATTTGTTGGAGCTCCTGTCTAGATTTCACCCGTCGGTTTCTTAGCGATCCATCTATACGCGCCACAGCTGGCTCCCATCCTCTCTCCGCCCGCCGCGCCCGTTAAAGTCTGACTCTCTTCCCCTCTCCTCGCAGATCTTATGCTGGTGACAATCTCGTGCTGATGTCAGTTTTGAGGTAGAACTTGTCCTCGACAAGTTCCGTTATTTATTTATTAATTTTGAACATTTGTATATAAGATTTCGATTTAGTTCCGTCGATGACTTTTTGTGCTGTCGTGCGATTCAGGATTTGATAATCGCATAGACTAAATCTACCAATTAGAAGTTATTTTAGTTAAATTTGGGATACCAATCTTAGAAGTGATATCATGTGCTTGTATTCCTCATCTCACTCTGATATTCAAGATGTATGGAGTGACTGTGTTGGCTCAAAATCCAAGATTCGATTTTTTATATTTTTTTTTATGAAGAATTCAAAACAAAATTGGAGATATGGAATAGGTAGTAGCAAGTTCAATTTTCTTAATGGGATTATTACTCGGTCAATCGTTAGGCACTTGTAACATACGTTAGGGTTTCTAGAAAAGAACATTCTGGTTTTGAGTTGAATGATAACTTAAAGAACATATTCCTTATTGTTGCGCCATGCCAAAACATTTCCCAACGGCAAAGCCACGACTGGATTCTTGTAGACGGTCAAGAAATTTAGAAGGATGTATCTTATTTAGATTTTAGAGATGCAAGATTGCTCATTCTTCTCAGTGACAGGGCATTGGTAATTTGAGAGTTTTCAGTTTCACGTTTCAGTCTCCACATTAAGCCAGGCAGATTTTTTTTCACATTTTGGAGTTTGATTATTACATGCTTCAATTTTTCAGATAACTTTTCTTGAGGTATGTATGTTTTACAGTTATGAATCACTGAAAGATGCTGTTTTTATGCATCTGTGCAGAAAATGGTTTGTATCTTGCAATGGGAGAGTGTTGTGGGGTTGGTCGTTCCTAATAGTTGGAGCAATTTCTTTTATGGGTTTCCTCTATGCTGCTGTCATATCTAAGCTGCAGCTTTCCATCTCACAATGTTATCATTCGTGCCGTACAAAATGACTGGTATTTCATGTTCCATGAAACTCCTGCTTTTATTGTCATCATACTGTTTAAAATTGGCTCTACCTCTCCTTCAAATTTATGGTCATCTGTCGAGATATATTTACTCGTGAATATTTCTCCTGTATGCATGGGGCATTGCGTCTTGTAGAATAGAGAGGAAAATTATGTGTTTGTTGTTGCACATTATCATATAAATAGTTTAACTTTTGTTCCTATCATTAATCCGTATTCAATTTTTTCATTCTTAACCAAGATATGGAAATGATAACACCCTGTGATTGTGCAGGTATTATTGCTTCTTGGTACCGTTGACACTTCCGATCTTGGTGGTTGCGGTGTATTTCCATTGGCTGAGCATGAAATTGTTCAAGCACGCCTAATCTTTCAATCTGAAGATGCTGCAAACCTTATGTCACAGGTTTGAGTGTAGGGAAGAAGGGAATGAGAGGGAGAGAGAGTGATGCCGAAGAGAAGAGCGGAGGAATGCGTGATGTTGGAAAACTGGAAGACGGAGACAAGATAAATTGGGGCAAGGGCACACGTGAGGTGATTGAAGTGGAGAATGGCCCTATTTGATTTCTATCTAAATTAATATGTTTTTGGGCTAGGGAGTTGTCAAAATAATTAGATTGGGTTATAAGCCCAATTTGCCTTTTATCTTTTATTGGCCTAACTATTTTGGCCCAATTATGTTAGCTTTAAATATCTTGGGTTACGAATGAACGAGGAAGAAAAAAATTTCCCTAATCTTACTTTTCCTACCTCCTTCCTATCTCCTTACTTCTTCTCCAATTCATCTTATTACAGCAATTACATAAAGAAAATAGATTCGGTATCAAATTGGTAACACCTTACCTAACCAGCTTTATTCAGCTTGGCTTGCATCAAGAAGTTCTCTTTCTTTTCTTTTCTTTTTTTTTTTTTTTTGGCCAAAATGAATGTATCAGAAAAGTCATAATTTCAAAGAAAAAATCAACCATGCGTCGAAAAGTTTGTCTTTTGCAAAGCGGAAGCAGTATGTTTGATTGTTCAAAAACTCTTCATGCTCTGAATTCTGATTATATAATTTGATAAGCCAAATAGTAGTTGATATTTGAAAAAAGGAAATTTAGCTTTTTCCTAATGAGAAAAGCTGAATTCTTAAAATTGCGCAACTTTTGTTTATATATATATATATATATATATATATATATATATATATATATATAT